>JAUPFV010000001.1:308808371-309415037 GCA_036936605.1 Limnanthes douglasii subsp. nivea
CCTTTTACTTAATTATTATATGTTTGTTTAATATGGCATTCCGATAGTAGCAATGTACTTTAGCTTTTTCTCTTTATAATATCAACGTACTTTACCTTTTGCTTCCCTAGTTCAGAAAATGTGATGGATATTAACAATGGTTCACTACGCCAAAGACTTAAAAAAAGTAAAGTGGCTACGATTGGGTTGATGTGATAAAGGATAAACTGGTAAATTCTATAAAAAAAAATGTTTACTCCAAAAGAGTTTAAAAATTATATAATGTATCTCAATTCTAGTGAAAGTAACTCCTATATTTTTTTACATTGTAAAATAGTTTTTTTAATATAAAATTTTAATCGTGTTATTAATTATTCACAACATTTGTATGCGATTATTTATTATATAACATAAAAATAGCAGTAACTTTAGGGTAAATAAAAACCAAATGCCTCGTTGCTTAAAGTGGTTTGTATTAGAAAGAAGATACGCGGATAGCTGTACTAAATCATTTAAAAATATTGGAAGCTCAAAGAGATGTTAGAATCATTGGTTTTGCAAGCTATGTATGTACCTAAAGTTACAAAAATTATTATCATACACGGTTTCGCAACCTACTTATCTCTAATATTGTAACACAAAACACTTGTTACTACTACATTTCACATATCTTTTTTCTTTAGTTGTGTAAAGTGTTTACATGTATTCTTCACATATCTTTTATCTCTGACTTGGAAAATATCTCATAGTACCAATGTTCAATTATATATTTTATTTTCCAGTTTTACAGACCTCTTGTTCTAAAGAAGTCTGAAAAAAGATATTTGGAATATCGAAATAAAAGAGTGAGGTATATAGAGAACAAGACATTAAATCCCATTGACGGTATAATAACGAGTTTGTGGGGAAGACTACAAAATGAACATGTCGAAGGGAGACTTGAACCAAAAGAAATGACTCATTTGAAGGATATTTTGGAGACCATGAAGCTCGTTAAATAAAAAAAACTTTTTAAAGCTTGAAAATAGTGGGCTTTTAAAAGATAATTCAGAACTTAAATAAAATGCAAGAATCCCAAACATATTTAAAGCTTGAACAAAAAGATCGAGATTCTAACAGAGTTTGAAGAGCTGGAGGACTCTTAATTGAAATCGACTATGCAACTACCAACGTTCCAGACCAATGGACGAAGTGTAAAAATTGAAGAAAGATATATAGCGAACACAAGATTAGATAAAAAAAGATCGATGATAATATGGTCTCATCATTCACCAAAAATAACATCATATTGAGGAAATGTATATGAAGATGAGGCACATACTTACTCAACATTTAGAAATTTTATATTGTCTAAGTAACATATCAAGGTTCTAATGCATGTTGTTGTAAAAACTAAAGAATATGGGAGAAAAATAATTAAAGTAAGCTGACACCTGAAGGTAAGGATCATATGCTAGATAAGTTAAATATTTCGCAATTAGTCTTTAGGCACTTTTCACTTACGTTTTGCAAACATTTACTTAAATAAATATATTTTTATTTTTTATAAAGAAACCCATAATCTAGGACAAAACTGTACATGAAATGAGTAACAAATTACAAGCAAGCTTGAAAAAACCGCAAACGCGAAAAACCCACCACCCGTGTATAAAGTTCAGACCATGGGATGAGGTACAAACTCTATAAATATTGAAAATGTTATATTTTAGTAAGACAGTTGTCGGAATATTATAATATAGTTTATAATCAAACTTAAAAAATCGGTACGTTTCGCAAGAAATTTGTAGGGAATATTTCAAAATATTGGCTTAAGGCATGTCTCTTTGCGTTACACAAACATATAATCAATAAACTTATTTTATATTTTTATACATGGAAAGCAAAAACTTGTTCAAATAACTGGAATATATACAAAATAAGGTACACACCAGTCATGGATAAAGTTCTGACCGTGTATGAGGTACAAAATTAATAAATATTTAAAAATGATATATTGGACAAGATAGTGGTAGGCATATTTCCATATGCTATGAAACTAGCATATGCTACGCTAGTCATATACATTAAAAAATGTTTCACTAGTCATAATTAGATATTTTTTTGTAAAGGTTTTGCATATGCATATATGAGAAGGTTTTGAAAGTAGTGCTAAGGTATGTTTACCTGAATTTCATAAGCATGCGTGACAGTTTTGTCAATGTAAATTTGATACAAAAATATAGAATAATATTAAGAACCTTGAGCAACAATAATATACACAACCAAAATAGTTACAACAAAAATATAAAACCAAATATTATTAAAAAAAATATACTAACACCAAAAAATAAAAATAAAATAAAACAACAGTATATATAGATATTCTTCGGAAACCAAATATACATATTTTAGTGACATAGTGATTTTTATTCGCCAAATATGTAACGAAGTAAGCTATGTATTTTTTTCATAAGATTTTAGCTTGCTATGTTTTACAGCCTACATACTAATGTTTTGCAAACCTATTATATGAAGTTTAACGTGTATTTTAAACTAGGTTTTGCAAGTATTTCTGTATACTAGAGTATTTATTTGTCATGTTGCAAAATGATATAAACAAACATTTAACGTTAATATTTCACAAAAAGATTCTTAACACAACACAAGAACAACAAATGGATCGTCGAAAACGTAATAAAATTGCAAAAAATAATTCGTTATGACTTTGGTGACATAGTAGATTATATTCGCCAAATATGTGAGGAAATAAGCGAGGTAGGTTTCACAAAATATTAGTATGCTAAGTTTCACAACCTGCATAATACATGTTTCACAAATATGTCATATGAGGTTTGCATGTCTTTTAAAATAGGTTTCGCAAGTATTTTCATAGATTATAATATTCGTAGATTAGGTTACAAAATGATAAATGAAGCATCTAATTTTAATATCTCACCAAAAAAATCATACTACAAAAAAAATTGTATAGAGAATAACAATTGGATCAATGATATATTGGACCAAACAGATTATGCCAAGTATTTGATAAAATAGTGTAAATATATAGCGAGTATTGAATAAAAAATAACAATAATCAGAAAACCTATGACACATTAGGTGCAGTTCGCTAGAATGGGACAAGTTTCGATGTATATATATGTCAACATAATTATGAAGATGTTTGAGATTTTGTCTTTTCCTGATGAATTTCATGAATTGTGTGAAACGTGAGATAAATAAATTGCAAACAATTTTTTTATACTTTTTATGCATTGCTCAAAGCAATTATACAATGTTATGCAACGATCTTTTTTAAATATGAAACCCGAATTTTTTTTTTTGAAATACTCATAACAACTCGTTTGCAAAACCACGTGTTATATGTTTACTAGTGTAATGACATTATGTTTCCCAACGCTCAATAACATGTATTTGTGAAATATTCCAAAAAAACTGGCATGTGAAACGTTATAGTATATGTTGTTATAGTATATGTTGTGCAATGCAATGATACCATGTTTCGCAATGGTTTTATAACATGTTTCGCAACGTTTCCGTCATTCGTTTTGTTGTGTAACAAAATCAATTTACCATGCGATGACGATGAACATCCTCATAGTCCTTAGTGTTATATATTATCCGAAATCGCATCAAATAATATATAACAAATCGCGGAAAAAATAATAAAACCCTTTTGATAGATTCATCTATAGAAGAAACATAAAATCAAGAATACTTACGGGTTTGCCTGCTGCTATCCATCTAGTATTCTCTACAGTTCTTTTGCGTTCTTTAGTGATTCCACGTTCTCCGGCGATTCCGTTTATGAAACTAAGAGACCTGCAGAATCAGATTAGAGAAGAAGGAAAAGGTTTCCAGACACTAAGGAAGCGGCCGTTTTTCTGATTAGGGTTTAGAGTGATGAAATACCTAAACCTAGCCCCTTATTTATAGATTTTACAATGTGAAGCCCAACATTGTAAAGCCCATCCTTTGTTACTTCCTTGTGTCCCGGACCATAACCCAATAAATTGATAATTCAATTTATATCCCTGATTTATTAATTCAGGCTTAAGTGTTGAGATTTGGGCCCTCTTCATCACAGTGCCCAAATTCAACCTGGTTACCACACTTGAGCCCATAACGTCTTTTTACCCATAGGTCCAATTTAGTTAATTAAATAATTAACTCGACTACTTTTAATTTGGACTTCCTTAAGACAATAATCGAATATGTTTATTTAGCATGTCGGTCCAAATTATTGTTAGTCTATAAATATATTAAATAAATATATTCGAACACTTAGTTGTATGAATTTACAAACCTGAAAAAAATTCAATTAAAATATTGATGAAAGTAATTATATATTTTCCACCGACGTTTACACATAATTTATAGTCTAAATAGGTATTGTTTTTTGTTAGTTTCAATCATATAATGATTTTTAAGGATTATTTTTTTTATAAAATTTAATAACACTAAATTTTTTTATTCATTTTTCGAAGTTTTAGATAAATTTTAAATCTTAGTTTTTTTAATTTTTAGTTTAACAAAAATTATTTGTTGGGTTGTTATATATATTTTGAAGTTTATAGATTTTAAAATTCAATAGACTTGCACTATATATAACTTTATCTAAGTAAACCATTATAAAACAAAAAAAATGTTATCCACTCGATAACAACGTTTATAAACTAAAAATAAAAAGTAAATTATAACTTCAAAAAAGAAATTGGTTAAGCGCCTCCCTTGACAAAATTCCGGACTGTGTTTAGCCTTTAAGGAGCGAGTGGTGTCATGTAGCTGTTCCTTGTATCGCGCTGGCCCATAGGCATTAACGCTTATTGTTTATAAGCCCATAAATAGTCATTGTGAACCGGCCCAATTAGGCTCAAACAAAGAAAAACCAAAAACCCCTGTAAGTTTGTGAAAATCATTTATTTTCCACTAACTCGTTCTCCTATTTTATATTACATTTTTAAGGAAATATATTTAGTTTATATACATTTTAATTTTTTTATATAATACATGAATACATGATGGAAGAAAAATTATCATTACAACCGGTGTCTGGACTGAATGGTAGGAGACCAGGTCTAAAAACTAGTTATTTACATATAAACTAGTTATTTATATAAGTCACTATAATATAAAATAAAAATAAATTTGTATAATTTTATACCGTTTTAATTTTTTAATTAATAAAAAAGAAATTGCGTCTAAGATAACTATTCAACTATTATACCGCCATCCAATACCCAACTTTCTTTTAATTACCACTTAATACTCAACTCAACTATTTAACTCACAGTTAATATTTAATATACTTTTAATACCCACACTACCCCTATCAATTATATAAGGATTTTTTATTTTATTTCCCCCCTTTTCTAGCAAACTAGAACCCTTAAACGAACCCCTCTTTTACGGATTACATTTTCGAGACCAAACCCCAAATCGTTATCTTCGAAACTCCTCAATTTCACAGAGTAGAAATTGAGAGAAAGTGAAAAATGTCAGGGCCTTTGTTCAAGTATTTAGAAAGCTATTCGCCATCTTTGTAGATCTTGAACTCTCTCTCACCGATGATTATTGTTCATCCCACGTGGAGGTACGATTCCCCCATCGATTCAAATTGGCCTTTATATTTCAATGAGGTCCGGATAGTTTTGTTATTATCAATCGTAGATGTGAGTTTGAGTTCTCTTATAATTATTTTTGCAGGATTTTAGGGTTTTCTGTTTTAGAAATCGTATATGATCTTGGATCACATCTTAATTGGAAAAATAAATAAAGAAATGGAATAGAAATCGCACTCAAACGTTGTATTTCTCAGTTTTGTATCTCTGAAATCGTTCTGCAGCTTGATATTTAGTGTTTGTTGTCTTGATTACATTCTTTCTCATGTTCTCTTTAAAGGATTTCATACTTCATACTTAATATATGATAGTGTATAACTAGATGCATTTTGTGACTTTTGGAGTATCAAAATAAGACACACAAAAATGTTCTAATTTTTCAAACATCTCTCAGATATGTTTCCAAACAACTCTCAGATTATAGTTGCAAACAACTCTCATATTATAGAGTTTCAAACAACTATCAGGATAGTTTTTCAAACAAGTCTCAGTTTATAGTTGCAAACAACTCTCAAATATATTTCCAAACAACTCTCAGATTATAGTTGCAAACAACTCTAAGATTATAGAGTCACAAACAACTCTCAGGATAGTTTTTCAAACAACTCTCAGTTATGTTTTTCAAACAACTCTCAGGTTATTACTAGTTTATGAGATAAACCCATATTATAGCGACAAACAACTCTCATATTATAGTTTTTTAAACAACTCTCAAGATAAATTTTCAAACAACTCTCACGATAGTTTTTCAAACAACTCTCAGGTATGTTTTTCAATCAACTCTCAGGTATGTTTTTCAAACAAATCTCAGCTTATTACTAGTACTCTCAGATAAACCCAGATTATAGCTGCAAACAACTCTCAGATTATAGTTGCAAACCATTCTCAGATTATATAGTCAAACAACTCTGAGGATAGTTTTCGAACAACTCTCACGATAGTTTTTTCAAACAACTCTCAGTTTATAGTTGCAAACAACTCTCATGATTGTTTTTCAAACAACTTTCAGGATACTTTTTTTAACAACTCTCAGGATAGTTTTTCAAACAACTCTCAGGTATGTTTTTCAAACAAATCTCAGGTTAGTACTAGTACTCTCAGATAAACCTAGATTATAGTTGCAAACAACTCTCAGATTATAGTTGCAAACAACTCTCAGATTATAGTTGCAAACAACTCTCAGATTATAGTTGCAAACAACTCTCAGATTATAGTTGCAAACAACTCTCAGATTATAGTTGCAAACAACTCTCAGATATGTTTTTTAAACAACTCTCAGATATGTTTTTCAAACAACTCTTAGATTATAGTTTTTCAAACAACTCTTAGGATATTTTTTCAAACAGCTCTCAGGTATGTTACTTCCCTGATGTTTGTTTGAAAATAGATTAAGAGAGTTCTTTGTAACTATGAACTGAGAGTTGTTTTCAAAATATCAATGCTTCATAAACTTTTTACACTCATCAAAAGTTTATACAAAAAAAAAGTTACATAGCCATAACAAGCTTCATGAACTAAATACTTCCAAAAAATGTCCTTTACATCGTTCGTTGTTATCTTCACCAGATTTAACCCAAAAGGGAAGGCGTCTTGCTTGACCGAGAACATCTCTATAATAAACTGAATGTTAGCATAAAAATTCCTCTTCGCTAACTTCCCCTGATGGAGGTTTAATTTCGCCTTCAAAAGCGTGTAGAATGGCGTGTTTCTCGTAGCTTCGATGTGGGCAAAAGTAATATTGTTCTTTCTCAACAGTTTCATAAGGCTCAACAATCTAAAACTATAAAAGCTTCGTTTCGTGGTCATATTTCCTGCAAAAACATAAATCAACAACTCTAAGATTATAGCTCTAAACAACTCTCAGATTATAAAGGCACAAACAACTCTCGGGATAGTTTTTCAAACAACTCTCAGGTTATTACTAGTACTCTCAGATAAACCCAGATTATAGCTGCAAACAACTCTCAGATTATAGTTGCAAACCATTCTCAGATTATAGAGTCAAACAACTCTGAGGATAGTTTTCGAACAACTCTCACGATAGTTTTTTCAAACAACTCTCAGTTTATAGTTGCAAACAACTCTCATGATTGTTTTTCAAACAACTTTCAGGATAGTTTTTTTAACAACTCTCAGGATAGTTTTTCAAACAACTCTCAGGTATGTTTTTCAAACAAATCTCAGGTTAGTACTAGTACCCTCAGATAAACCTAGATTATAGTTGCAAACAACTCTCAGATTATAGTTGCAAACAACTCTCAGATTATAGTTGCAAACAACTCTCAGATATGTTTTTTAAACAACTCTCAGATATGTTTTTCAAACAACTCTTAGATTATAGTTTTTCAAACAACTCTAAGGATATTTTTTCAAACAGCTCTCAGGTATGTTACTTCCCTGATGTTTGTTTGAAAATAGATTAAGAGAGTTCTTTGTAACTATGAACTGAGAGTTGTTTTCAAAATATCAATGCTTCCTAAACTTTTTACACTTATCAAAAGTTTATACAAAAAAAATGTTACATAGCCATAACAAGCTTCATGAACTAAATACTTCCAAAAAATGGCCTTTACATTGTTCGTTGTTATCTTCACCAGATTTAACCCAAAACGGAAGGCGTCTTGCTTGACCGAGAACATCTCTATAATAAACTGAATGTTAGCATAAAAATTCCTCTTCGCTAACTTCCCCTGATGGAGGTTCAATTTCGCCTTCAAAAGCGTGTAGAATGGCGTGTTTCTCGTAGCTTCGATGAGGGCAAAAGTAATATTGTTCTTTCTCAACAGTTTCATAAGGCTCAACAATCTGAAACTATAAAATCTTGGTTTCATGGTCATATTTCCTGCAAAAACATAAATCAATAACTCTAAGATTATAGCTCTAAACAACTCTCAGATTATAAAGGCACAAACAACTCTCGGGATAGTTTTTCAAACAACTCTCAGGTTATTACTAGTACTCTCAGATAAACCCAGATTATAGCTGCAAACAACTCTCAGATTATAGTTGCTAACAACTCTCAGATATATTTTTCAAACAAATCTCAGTTTATGGTTGCAAACAACTCTCAAATATGTTTCCAAACAACTCTCGCATAATAGTTGCAAACAACTCTCAGATTATAAAGTCACAAACAATCTTAGGATAGTTTTTCAAACAATTTTCAGGTTAGTACTAGTACTCTCAAATAAACCCAGAAACTAAAATACGCACTCACGATCCTAACTATATGATTTCAATATAAATAAGTAACTTCGATCCTGAAAGAACAACAAATACTTTGAAATCACAAAAAACGCAAAAAAAAGAGATTTTCGAAAGTCGAGACATTTTCCAATATTTAGACGTACCTGGTAACTGTAAATGCTTCTTGCTTCACTGGCCGGTGTAGACTCAACTTCAAGTCTTTACACGGTTGCCGATTACTTGTTTGAAGGAGTAGACGACGGTGAACAATCGAAATCCAGCGAAGAAGGGCTGAATTTGGAGTTGATGTCGCTCAGGGTTTCTCTGGTGAAGAAGGTTAATGTCGAAAGGTTTGGTGGTGGTTTCCAAACAATTAAGGCTTGTTTTGTTGCTGTAGGGGGGTTCGGAAGGGGGAAAACGGGTTTGAAGAGAAATATGGGTATATATAGTCGGGGGTATTTTTGTCTATTTTTTAAGTTGAGGTACCAAGTGACACTATTCTAATTTTGGGTACTAGTAAGTAATTAGGTAGTTGTGTGGGTATTTACTAGTACTTTTCTCTTTAAAAAATGAAAAACTATCAATTACATTTAAATTTTAAAAAATATATAATCGGAATGTCTTATGAAATTTTTAAATGTGGAGTATTCAAGCATACTATTACAAGTTCAATTAATTAATATTCGTGCTGTATAACATCTAATTTACAAATAATAATAATAATAATAATAATAATATTGTTGAGTTTTGTGAAAATATTTAAACATAGATATTAACTTGGTTAATGTGACCTTTGATCCATTAGTCCAATACTTAAATATTAGGTCATAATATCTCATTAAAAATAATAGGTATGGTCTTATGTCGCGGATAGAATATCCACAAGAGATACTGAAACTTATAGTATAATTCTATAGTTCAATTGATGGATCTGTATGGAATTATTGAATTTCAACTCACATATGATATAAATATATTGCTTCAAGAACTTTACAACTCGTTTCTCTTTCTTCACTTTATTTGCTACTATTTTTCTTCTCTATCAATTCTATCATAACCACTATTGTTTCCTAATATGCAAGTTAGAAATCGACGAGAAGATCAAAATTATCTCATTACTCCGTGTATGGCACAATAGACCTTCAATTGAGTCTCATAACAATATGATTTGACAATCGATTCTGTTCAGGAGAAAAACTCATAATTTAATTTCTGAGTTTTCGAGACCTGATGCATATTCAGGTGATACAGAATGTAGAATTACATGTTGGGATTGGATGGTTCAATCGAGCGCATGTAATTGAATGTGTCTTGTATGTTTTTATTGCAATATCATTTTTGGAACATTCAGTACAAAACCCTAATTAAGATGAATCAAGGGGGTTTGTTAGGCTTTTAAATTGTCAGAGTTCGCCACAATCAAGTGGAAGATTATCGGCAAACTAACTTCTCCAGACATCTCTTAACCGAAGTTAGAGCTCGCCGCAGTGAAAAGTATGAAACCATTCGTCGTGATTTTGATTATGGGTGTATAAATTCAGGAGGCCGTAACTTGACGCTCGGTTATCCATATGAGGTGATTTTTTTATTTCATCTAAAAGTCAAAGATCTACATGATCATGTAGTTACAATATATGTGTTTTCTTTAGATGCGGTTGGTTGCATTGAACCCTATTAAGTATTGAGGCAACTGATTCAGGCCTTGAGTATCGTAAATATTATATATATATATATATGTGTGTGTAATGTTTTTAATACAATAATGTATTTATGATGTGGTAGTATACTTGACAATTCATTTATATAGAATATTTAGATCAATTACCTTTAGGAATATATGGCCTCGAGTTGCAATGCAATTACACCCCATTATATACGCATTGAAATTATTTAAATGAAGAATATGTCCTCGAGTTGCGATGCAATTACCAATTATTATTGGAAAATGGACTCTCGGATGTAAGGAGTATTGTCACGCATGTCCATGGATTGTTTGTTTCAGGTTATGAATTTTGATTGACATTCATATCCCTTCATAAATTTGAGAATTTGACAGTATATTTTTATATTCCCGACTCCTCTCTATGCTAAAAAAGTATTGAGATACAACACATTAATGTCTGTTCTGTTACAGATAGACAATTCAATAGCATTTGTTTAATTACAATGCAAGCACTTCAGATGCCCGTTCTCTGTAACTAATTGGAAGACCTGGTATCCCACCTGTTTGGGTGTTGTTAGGAGATTCATTAAATAAAATAATTTTGAGGCCTCATTGCTTAAAAAATGGTTATTATGAGTGCAAGTCGGTCTCAACAGAACACTATCGACATATTTCATAATGGTGTGCACTTGTTGCGTTATGTTATTTCCCTGTTTACGTGCATTATACTCGTGTATAACTATTTTTTTAATGTTGAATGGTTCATTCATACCTTGAATCTTTCAAGTACGATCCCAATAGAAGATTTGATTAATTTTAGATATGACCTATAAACAGTATTGTTTAACCTTAAAGAACTGACTTCATAGGTAATGTATAACTTCGTGGCACCAACCGTCTCCGCTAATGATTATGAAGAGTGAAATACACATGAATGCCTAATTATAACTTTAAAACTCAAAAATTCCATCCTCTATATGTTATTCATGTGATGATTAAGATTCACTAATGTATGTTGAGATTGTAGTTCTACCTAATTTATTTATATATAATGAAAATCATGGTAAAATTTATAAGTCTATTTACATGATTAATTTTCTGATCTTAATATTTGATCAACCTTTAAATAACAAGTCAAGATTAACTATAGAATTCATATTTTCCAATTTCAGTTTAGTTCTGATGAAATTATTAAATTTTATTGACATTAAAAGTTTAAATAATAATAGAGAATAATAATAGTTTAATGTTTTCCAATAAAGAGGCTTACAAATTAAAATTCTCTAAATAAGATACGTTAAATAATAAATATAATTTTCATTGCACGCAGTTCAAACCTTAAGTAGGCCTATTCCATATTTAAATTTATATTCAATTCGTAAATATCTTTGATAGATTAATACAACTTCAATCATCATAATTTCTCTTTATTTATAAGTTATAATAAATTTCCAAAATTAAGTGATGGTTAAATATCCTAGCAAATATTGGTGATTTATCGTTATCTTACATCTTTTAGAGATCTTTGATGGATTGATACAACTTCAACCGTCATAGTTTCTCTTTATTTAGAAGATATGATGAATGACCAAAATTAAGTGATGGTAAAACATCTTTACATGTATTGGTGAATCACGTCTAGAGGAAAAATTATATAGCACGCTGGTGCCAACCGTATTTGCTAAAAGTTACAAGTTTAAATTTTATCAATAAAATAAATTGAAATAATCGGACAAGTCGATACATATTTATGACAAACATTCAGGTTATATTTCTCAAAATAAGATGTGCAAGCTGGTTGATAATATCCTTTAGAACCCTTTGGGTATTATAACTATTCATATATGTATTGGAAATATAAAATGAGAATAAACCAAATAAAGAAAATTAGATGCAACTATAGCAAAGAAACCCTTTGAACTAATTCACAAAGTTATCATGAAAATATTCATATAGATAGTTATATATATATATATATAGTTCATACATATTATTTGGAATTTATTTGTATATATTTCCATAAAGATGAATTTTATTGATAATTTTAAATTCTCGGTCATATTTTTCCGTGGTAGTTGTCATTGAAGGGAGGTATAAAAGTTTAGTGAACAATGTTATGATCTAGTTTTGGTATATATATAGTTAAACATAATGTAATAGTTCCTTATTAAACAAATACATTAGGAATTAATTATTAAATTCGGTATACAAAACCTTAAACATAACAAAATCAATGTTTAAAAAAATTATACATTTGGGGATGCAAGTACAAATGAAGTTGTGGATGCCTAGTATTAGAAACTAGAGTATTATACAATAATAATTATATCTAATTAGCATACATTACATTCTATTAGCATTTTATTTTAGAAACACACTATCCAATTTCATATATGAGATAAATCAATGTTTTGGATTTTTAGTTTGCGATGAATATCTAGTGAAAAACATTGTTTTGGGGTGAAGACTCATAAATGATTTATTTAAACTCAAACGGTAAGAAATTAATCATTTCCACTTACCATATTTTTATTGCCTTCTAAAATTCAACATTCAAATTCCTACTCAAGATTAAGCAGTTGTAGTTGTTCATGAAGGACAAACTCAACATCCTCAATTTTTTTTGCAAACTTAAGTTAATATAGGAGGTTATAAAGAATCTAGTTTCAGCTTTACTAAAATCAGAAAGACTTCCACAAGAATACTAAAATTCTTTTGTAATACTATAAAGAATAATACTACAATAACATTAAAAATATTATAATATAAAATAATAATATAGTTCAACGCATTCAATTTTTTAATGTTTAATTATAGACTATTATAACTAAAATAAAAAAGAATATAAGAAAATTCAGTTAAAATATTCAGAAGAACTTAAGTAGGTTTCATTCAATGTGAAAATATTAATACTTTAAGAGAATCTTTGTTATTAGATTTTCAAATAATTCTTTCACGGTAATCATTGCACATTTTGCACACTTCATGATGAAGATTCATTAAATGAACATCAAAATCGAGGATTTCTAAATGGTAACACTAATGAAACTTAATATATATGTTACAGAGTATTAACTCTATTAATTAAGATTAATAAGCTGCAAAGTTAGTCGACCCACATGAAAATTATCGAGTATGTAACACTCATATTCAAATATAATATATTCAAGATTTTGTAGCTATCAAGAATTCATATATGATATTTCAGTATAAGTGTCTCATTAATTACATCAAAATCTATTAAGGAGTAATCTCTTTCAGTCTTAAGATCGACTTGGTTGAGTATTATGAACTTCATAAATTTAGTGGGAGTAAATTTATATTTACATATATTTGTCATTTCAATTACTATAAGCTACAGTAACCAATTAATACAGTGTTAAAGTATTATGATGTAGAAATGATGAACCTCTAATATGCTTGAGTTGATTTGAGACAAGGTATTTCAGCTAATATCATAAGACTAATTTTGAAATTTATAAGATACAAAAGGTTTCATATGTTTTGACAATTGAATCCTTGATGTATGCTCAGATTAATTCAGGATATGGTATAAAATTCATTATGAAGATCTTAAGGGAATACTTAAATATTGTATGGATGAAATATTATACAATGGTACATAGATCATCCATAATTCAGTATTGAGCATCACATGATAACATAAAGGAAATCATGAAATTAAGGAATCATTTAAGTGCATTAATTTATATGTTAAGTGGATATTAAATCAAACAATATGATTCATACATGTATATTTTATGTGAAGAAGATTTGCAACACACTATATAACATCTAATATAGTAAAAACATACAATTCTTTATATTCTAAAAAATAAGGATAGAGAAAATAAAATAAGCTCTTCTAACTCAGATGAGATTATAAAAAAGAGAAATATTTATTTTTCTCTTTTCTGACTTCTCATACTAAGATCTACATGTCCATAGTCTTTCATGAACACAACATTTATATAAGCATTCTTAGTCTAGACGATATTCATATTCACTATAAGTATTTCATGCTAGATTTCACGAGAATCTAGAGTTCATTAAGATGGTAGTCAACAATGAACTCATTCTATAACCATTGCACATACAATAAGACTTGATATTTCAAAGCTAGAGAAATAGTCCTCAACTTGTTTTGTGTGTATTTAGTTTTGAATTATCCAGAGTCAGTGGTAGTCTATTGAATTTTGTCTTCAACAATTTCATTGATATATAGTTTGGTGATTCCTTTTATATCTGATGGCGTGATTGATGATGATAACTTTGGAAGATCTCAATCTCCCCCAGTCCAAAACTCTTTAAATTTCTCTTGGGTATATCATTATGTGTTTTTGTCCTCAATTATATTTATTAGTGACCTTTTAGTGAACCATTTGTCCAACCAGAATTCACAGTATCTTTTTCCTAGTGTCCAATAGATATAGTCCTCTCCTGTGTTTCTTGCAACAAATAATCTCTTCCAAAACTAAGATCTTTTTATCACTAGTTGAACTGATTGTGAAAAAATGTAGACTATAAGCTTCTATTTTCTCTGAATTTGTAGCGTAACTTGCAAGAATAAGTAAGCTGGAGATCTTATACGTTCATGATGTTTAATCCTCTTTCTGTGTAGGGCTTACTCAGGTTTCTCTAGATCATCCAAGCCATGGATCTTTTGGTTTTAGTTTCCCCCCCAAAAGTATCTCCTATATATTTATCATGTTCTTCTTATGGTAGATTTAGGTAGTAAAGAGTTTTGAATTTGATAGTATGGGATCGCTAGTAATATAGACTGGATGAATGTAAGTCTTCCTTTAAAGGAAAACAAATTATTATCCCACTCTTGGGTCTTGCTTCTGATTTTAGTTACTAATTTTTCATAATGAAGTATATCTATAATGAACTATAACTCCAAAGTATATCATATATAAATTACCAAGCTTGAAATCTGTAAGATGTTGTATATAATTTGATCTATAATAAGTTATACTTAATAATGGTATAAATATTGACTTAGTTTTGCTGATTATCTGCCCTGATTATTCTTGATACTTGAGAAGAAAATTGTAGATGTTCTTGATGCTTGTAGTTGATCCATTAGTAAAAATAATTATACCATTAATAAATTCTAACTATGGGACCATTATTGAGCTAGGTTTCTTATATCTCATTGCAACATGGTCTTAAAGCAGTTCTTTAAGACCTCTGATTAGGAACTTCTCAACCAAGATGAACAGACTGGGGAAATAATGTCTCCTTGTCTGGTTCCGTTTATGGATTTAAAGTAATCTTCAGCTTTTTCATTAATGATAACATATAACTTGACTTAATTGATGGTTGTCCTGATTAAGATTATAAACCTGTTATTAAAACCATAAGTAATTAGTATTTGAGTAATGGAGGATATTGAAACTCTGTCAAAAGCCTTAGCGAAGTCCATTTGATTATTAAGTTTCCTCATCTAGACTTCCTCTTAAGTTCATACGCTAATTATTTGGTGATAAGAATATTTTTGCCTCTTACAAAACCACTATGTTCTTCAAAGTTAGTTTAGGAAGAAGAACAGAGATCTTATCATTAAGAATTGTGGATAAAATCCTATTGAATATAGTACATATACTTATGGGTCTATATTCATTCCATAATTTAGGATCATTTTCTTTGGAATCAATCAGATTAATTTTGCATATATCCCATTGGGAACATGTTCCCTATTAAAGAAAGCTTTTGCTGCCGACCATAGGTCTTTATTTATAGTATCCCAACATTGTTGGAAAAAATTGGTATTAAAACCATCTACTCCCGTACTACTTGAAGAGTTCAAGGACTTGACAGAACTGTATATTTTATGATTAGTTGGAGAAGTCATAAGGTTTTAATTGTCTTTATTTGTGATGATATTAGGAATAATAGATAAAATGTATGATATTTCAGTATTGTGAGTGGTTTTAGTGAGTAGAGACTTAGTTTACAGTAAAATCTCTTAATTTTTTAGGATCCTAGATCAGTATGCAATTATCCAGAATTTTAACTATTTTGTTCACTCTCATTTTTTTCTTAACATGGTTGTGGTAGGCTGCAGTATTCTTGTCCCCATATTTTTGTCCATTTAATACTGCACTTTTTCTTCCAGTAAGCCTCATCTCTAGAAAGTAGCCGAAGATGGTTAGTTTTAGCTTTTACAAGCCTGATCTGGTACTCTTAAGAGTTTATTTTTATAAAACAACTTTCACGATATTTAACCTCCTTATTTGATTGAGCGATTAAGTTGAAAATATTGCTAAAATGTCTTTGTTTCGGACTTTTAGAAATTCCTTGAGTCTCTTGAGTTTCTGCCAGAATATCTGGATAGGAGAGCTATGAATATCTTTATTCCAATTATTTTTAAATATAGTGGAGAAATCAGGATGTAGCAGCCATATATTTTGGAACTTAATAGATGACTTGAAGTTAGAGAGATTGTCTGATACTTGATACATAAAGAGGAGTGATCAGACCTTATTCTAGCCATATGTTGTATTGTATAACACCATATCGAGTCTCTTCCACTTATGAGAGTTAGTCAACGTACACATTGATCTAGAATAGCCCGCATCCATGAGTTTACAATCATTGTTTGTAGTGTTAAATTTCTGATGGGTTTGTAATGGAGTTAGAATCTCCCATCACAAGCCATTCAGTTGATGAATCTGCTACATCTCTTGAATTGTTCCATATAGGAAGCTTTAGGTCCCTTATACACTTTGTGTAGATTATTGATACAATAAGATCTTTGTCCATATTTGAATGAGTAACATTTACATGCAGTAGCTGGTCTTGATCAATGATATGATGAATTACAAAATCATTTTCAAAAACACCAAGATCTTGTATGAAGTGTTGTATATTGCATCTGGAATCCTAAGATTTGAGTAATCTTGTTCAAACGGATTTTGGAGATCATTGACTTCTTTATTAAAAGGAATTCAATATTCTCTTATCTTACAATTGATTTTACCCTTCTCTTTGTAGCCTTATTTTCAATCCCACAAACATTCCAGCACAAAATTGATATCGCCAGTTAAAAATACGAGTTTATGGTCTAACAGACCTTTTGTTTTGAGTTTCTTTTGATATGTTGGTACCTTTTAATGTTGTTTCCTTGGTTTCCTTTGATTTTTTCTCATATATTTCTTAAAGTTTTTATCTTCTTTTGTTATAAACTTAGATGAGGAAGGAAGACTTCCCACATGTTGAGTATTTAGGAGAAGAAATGTCTGTGTTATCAGAGTCTTGGTCATTTGCAGTCGACATGATTATAACCATTTCCAGATAATGTTGTGGCTTAGTTATTTCTATTTCATGAAGTTCATGTATTATACTTTGAGCTTCCATTAATTGAAATTCATTTCTTTGTAAAGGTTCAGTAGAGTATTTGTGTGTGTTTTGAGTGTTTGGTGACTATTGATGTCCACTTGGAACTTATTTGATAGTGGGGTCATTATTTTGCATAAGTTTTTTTTACGGGCTTATTTTCTTAAAAAGGTGAGGTTGGACCTTTAACTACAATAGACTTCATTTTAGGTATCAATGCCTCTACAAATTTTTGTTGATTATTGTAGTTTGAAATCTGAGTAGTTTGTTCGTCATCAACTTGGGGTAGGTTGTCTTGTATTGATTTCTTGCAAGCCTATTTTTGTGGCCTATATGAGAGAATACTGAACAATAACTTGGTACATCTTCATAATTAACATCAATCTAGAAACCTTCAGATTTTCAAAAGCTAATCCAGATTATTTTCATGAGAGACTTTGATAAATCCAACTAACCGAGGCCTTACAACAATTGTATGGCCTGGTTCTTGAAGGGGATCCAAGTATCAATAGGTTGTCTATTATTTTGGCTAATGTTCTGATATAGTCGGTATTGTATAGATAGTTAGGGAGATTGTTTAAGGTTATCCATATTGGGATGACTAATGACTCTCTTCTTGAATGAAACTTGGGAGTCCATTTCAAAATACGCATTGTACGCTTGTCCACAGTCCGTACATGTCGTCTCCAAATTATTTAATGTCCTCCTAAAAATCCAATTATATCATTAGGTGACGAGGATCTCAAAGGGCCAAAGTAACCTTCCCTTTGAAACCTAGAGTCTCAAACTTTTTTTGGATTACAACCATTGATGTCCTGCCAGCCAAAAATATCTCAATTAAGGTGTGCTTAGCCATCGATTTTAGAGTAAGTTTATCTTGTTTCTAAAATTCTATAGAAATGCAGTCTTCTTGATTCTGGATTTTGACATTTTCATGAACAAAATCTTTATAAGTTAGTCTAACAATAACAGGAAAACTTTTCATTCGTTCCCTTAGTATTTGCTGCTGTATTGTTGATAAAGATTGTTGATTGTCATGTTGTTGAAACACATAATTTGATTCGAATGTTGAATAGTGAGGATGTTTTGATGATGGAATCCCTGAATATCTTGATGGATACGATTAATTAAGGGTGGGAGATTACGGGGAGGAGGAGGGAGGGGGGGGAGCTTCTTGGTTTCCTGCATTACTTGTATGTGAAGGAGCCATCTTCGATTTTTTTATTTTTGACAAAGATCGGAGATGGATCTTGAATATTCATTTCACTTTTTACATTGATGATGATGTTGTGTCTTATCCAAAGATCGAGTAGCTATGATTTCAGTTCAAGAGTTCTTCATCCATGTTTGAAGCAAGAATTAGTTTTTTTTAAAAAGAAATCTTCAAATATTAATATATTATTGTTCGATAATAATTATATTAGATTGATAATATTTATATTATTTTAATAATATTTTAAAATTATAAACGTTCATTTATAATTTTAAAAATATAAATTTTTATGTTTTTTTATTTTCTATAAAATAAAATGGAGAGAACCCAAATGTAAAAAAATCAACTCTAATTTTACGTAAAGGTCAGATATATCTTCTATTAAATTTGCTATTCAAATAGATATCATATATTATTATCATTATTATTGTTTTATCCACACCCTTTTCGTATGTCATTGTTATCTTAAATTATTAATAGTATAAAGTTTGATTGTTGGTTTGGGATTTATACCTAACATGAGCTGCACTATTTGAATTGAGGCTGCTGCCTCATGCCTAGAAAATAACAAATTTAGGTTATTTTTGACGAATGAAAAGAAGAGAAAAATGGAATTAATTCTCTATCGTGAATAATACACCCATAATCACGGAGCTTTGTTCAAAGATAAGTCAAAGTCCAAATTCTTGTCATTACAGTTACTTTTCGTCTTTTATGGAGACTTATTTATATTAATTGATGAACAAATTAATAAGGAAAACCAACGACTTATCTACCTTATATTTCCTTTTGAATATGTCGAAGATGAAACGAAAACAAAAACATTTCTCGGCGGAAAAAGGATGTGTAAAGTCGTTCGCTAGTCCTCCATTCGCTATCAGAAATTGAACATGTTTAAGAAAGTTGTTTTAATGTCCGTTGTTTTAATGTCCAACATTTGGTATCAAAATTTAAATGCGGTATATAAGATATTGGGTTGGTTCATTAAATAATTTCAATAAAAATTCAAATAAGTTTGAGTTGGCGGAAAATATAAAACAACACTCTTTAAAACAAACAAACAACTTTGATATAGATAGAAGAGGAGAAGTATTACAAAACACTCTTACAACTCACACTAGAAGAGAAATAATTTTTCAAACACTCAATAGAGCATTCTTGTCTCTCTTTTCTCTCACTCTAACTTTCTCTCTAACTTTACTTCTTAGTGTGTTTGGTGATGCTCTAGATGGTGGGGGAGCTCCACTATTTATAGAACCATAGTGGAGACAAGGATCCACCATCTAAGATCTTATGGATAGTTAAACACTCAACCTCAAGTCTACACTCAAGGTAAAAGTGTTTCTTACACTCAACATCAAAGTGTGTCTTGCACTCAACCTAAACTACTAAATATTAATTTAAATGTTTCTAGAATATTCTTTCTAGATGGGCCTTATTAAGTGGGTTGGACCCTTTGAGTGGGTTGGGCCCTTTAAGTGGATCAAGTTTATAATCCAACACTCCCCCTTAAACTTGATCCCGTGACCCCTAGTAGTTTCCTTAATCGTTTGAAGTCTTCGCTTTTGAGTGGCTTGGTGAAAATATCAGCAGCTTGATCTTGTGTCTTCACATATTCTACTTGCACATCCTTTCTTGAAATACACTCCCTTATGTAGTGGTAGCGAACATCGATATGCTTGCTTCGATCATGGAATACTGGATTCTTGGCTAAGGCAATGGCTGACTTATTGTCGACATACGCTTTAGTTGGCTCATTCTGTGTTAGGTCTATCTTCTTCAATAGATTTCTAAGCCAAATTGCATGACTAACACATGTAGTAGCAGCAACGTATTCCGCCTCACAAGTCGACAACGTGACAATCGGTTGTTTCTTTGACATCTACGTGAAAGCAATATTTCCCATAAGAATACAAATCCAGTTGTACTCCTTCGATTGTCTATGTCTCCACCCCAATCACTATCGCTATACCCAACAAGTTTGTAATCATTAGAAATGGAATAGAGTAATCCAAAATCAATTGTACCTTTCAGATAACGAAGGATTCTCTTTGCAGCTTTGAAATGAGTTGTTGTTGGAGATTCCATGTAGCGGCTAACCAATCCAACTGCGTGAAGAATATCCGGTCTCGTGCAAGTTAGATAGCGTAGACTTCCTACCAAACTTTTGAATAATGTCGGATCTACACTTTCTCCTTCTTCATGCTTGGACATTTTGACTCCAAACTCCATGGGTGTGCTTATCGGGCTACAGTTCTCCATCTTAAACTTCTTCAGTATATCTTTGGCATAACTTTCTTGTGAGATGAAAATTCCATCCTTTTGTTGCTTAACTTCAATGCCAAGGTAGTACGCCATGAGCCCCAAGTCTGTCATCTCGAATTCCTTCGTCATTACTTCCTTGAATTTATTGAACATACTTGGGTTGCTTCCGGTGAAGATCAAATCGTCCATCTTTGATCTTGGTGTATAGAGCGTGCTCGTACAGACATTTGTTGAAGCCGTTCTCTTGGAAATACTTGTCGATTCTACTGTTCCAGGCCCTTGGTGCTTGTTTTAGCCCGTAAAGAGCCTTCTTTAGCTTCAACACCTTATCTTCGTGGCCTTTAATCTCATAGCCTAATGGTTGTTGAATGTAGACTTCTTCTTCAAGGACGCCATTGAGAAATGCTGACTTTACATCCATTTGTTGTATCTTCCACTTGTTTTGAGCTGCCAAAGAAATTATTAGTCTAATAGTTTCTAATCGGGCAACGGGGGCAAATACCTCATCATAGTCAATTCCCGCCTTTTGACTATAGCCTTTTGCAACAAGCCTCGCTTTGTTTTTTTCAATCTCTCCCTTAGCATTTCTCTTAGTTTTGTATAACCATCTGAAGCCGATTGTCTTGCACCCTTTGGGAAGTGAAGTGAGTTCCCATGTGTCATTCTTCTCGATGGCTGTAATTTCTTCATCCATCGCGTCTCTCCATTGTTTCTCTTGTGCAGCTTCTTGAAATGTCACTGACTCACAATCAGCAAAGAGACAAAAGAGTGTAATGTTATCCATTGGTTCGGTTACCTCATAAAGATCACTAAGGCTTCGGATACGTTCCACTGCTCTCTCATTTTGACTACCATTTGACGATGATGAATGTGGTGAGTCTCCATGAGTAGATGATATCGGTGAAGCATGTGGGGTTGCAACACCTACTGATTGCTCATTTGTTATCTGTTCATCTTCTTCAATTTGGGGGAAAAATGTGAACTCATTTGTATGAGACCCAAAATCCCATTCGCCTTCTTCATCAACTATCACGTCTCGGCTTATCACAATCTTCTTGTTGTTTGGGTTGTATAACTTGTAGCCATTGGAACTTGAGTCGTAACCGATGAAGATAAAACTCTTGCTTTTATCATCGAGCTTGGTTCGTTGTTCGTCTGGTACATGGACATGAGCTACGCTTCCAAATACTCTCAAGTGGGAAATTCCGGGCTTTCTTCCACTCCACGCTTCTTGTGGTGTCTTTCCCCAAACACTTCTTGTTGGAGATCGGTTGGACAAGTAGACCGCACATGCCACTGCTTCCGCCCAAAAATCTTTAGGCAGTTTCTTACTTTTGAGCATGCTTCGCGCCATATCAAGGATTGTTCTGTTCTTTCTTTCTGCCACACCATTTTGTTGAGGTGATCTAGGAACTGTCAAGCGGCGAAGAATTCCACGTGCTTCACAAAACTCTAGAAATTCATTGGATGTGAACTCCCCTCCTCGGTCAGATTTCATAGCTTTAATCTTATTTCCACTTTCTTTTTCCACAACTGCTTTGAACTTCTTAAATACTCCAAAGACTTCGGATTTCTATTTCAAGAAATATACCCACGTTTTTCTTGAAAAATCATCAATAAAGAGAAGGAAATAGTTACTTTTACCTAGAGAGCTTGGCTTGAGGAGTTGCTCGGTGATCTCTTGCTTCTTCTTGTGCTTTTCTTCATAGGCTTGTAATGATCCTTGAAGTTCTTCAATCAATCATTTTCTCCAAGGCCCATCTAGAAAGTATATTCTAGAACAAAATAAATTAATATTTATTTAGTAGTGGAGATTGTGTGTAAGACCTTCTTTAGGTTGAGTGCAAGACACACTGTTAGATTGAGTGTAAGAAACACCTTAACTTTGAGTGTAGTATTGATGTTGAGTGTGTTAGTATCCAAAAGCCTCTTGGATGGTGGATCTTTGTCTCCACTATATTCCTATAGATAGTTGAGTGGGAAACATTGCTTTCACATGGATGTCAAAGAAACAACCGATAGTCACATTATCCACTTGTAAGGCAGAAGTTTAGCCAAGAATTTGTTTTAAAATTTGCAAAAGTTTATATTAAGACGGTCACTTTTGTTGGGTTTTTTTTATTGCATTCATACTCTCTTTATGAATAACAAATTATGCGACAATCATGATCGAAGCATAACAAATTATGCGAAACACAACTAACAAAATAGAAATTAGGAGGTTATAAAAAGTGGCTATTCACTTGAATTAACAATTTGTTTCAAAATAGTTACTTATATTATATGTATATCAAAATAATCATTTTGTTGCATCAGTAGTCATTATTGTTGTTTTTCTTTTTTATATTTTTTGTCATCTCGACTGACTATGAATGCAATAAAAAACCCAACAAAAGTGACCATCTTAATATAAATATAAGCTGTTTTGACACAAATGATCACCTACGGTGACTAATCATAATTCTTAGTCCAATTAAGACATTAATAACTATAGACAGCCAAATCGCTATGATTCGTGGCCGTCTTTTTATTCTGCAAAGTGTGGGATCATCAACTTCTTAAATCATCGCCACGAAAAATGATATCTCTTCATCGATATATATATATATATATATATATATATATATATATATATATATATAAGATTCCAAAAAATTGGTCATGTTTGTTCATCTCGACAATGTCGCTTGTTGTCATGATACGGTCGGTTAAAGTTGATGTACTTGTTGCTTCACCGTTTCTTACCGCGACAACTATGTTGTTTGTCACGATGAACAAAAATATATGCAATCAATTGTTTTCAAATGGTTGAATTTAATTTTTTTTAATAAAGTTACAACAATTTTAGTTTTTTTAGAAAAATTATAAGTAACATATTACGCTAAAAGAGACATTTACACCACCTATTAATTTTTTTGTTTGTAGTTGAAGTTAAAGTTTGTTATATCTCGAAGAATTTTTCTCAAAAGTCTAAAAATATAAGAAGGCAAAAATATTATCATTTTGGAAAGTAAATATTATACATGTAATAAGTATGTGATTCGACGAAGAAGCTTTTTGTTCAATTTTTGGCGACCAGGCGAGGTTTCTATAAAGTTGTTTATATCGTACTCGTTTTCCAACCTTCCAAAATGATTAGATACCAAAATATCTACGGAGATAGTAGTGACCACTAGAAAAATGATGAACCAAAACTGGATTCTAATCTATCAATTTGATTTCACGAACTTCAGAATATGGCCAAACAAGTTGATGTTCTTGATAACGGTCCCAAAATTCAAAATACAATAGTCATTCAAAGTTAAATTTATGGATCTCACTGCAACTTACGATATATAAGTCAATGTGAAACAACATAAACGTAAGAAGAACAACCTAAAATGTTACATATATATTCTCAACATCGTCAAACCACCTATTATATTCTTACTTAAGTGAGAGTTTGGCTCTTAAAATATGGAATGATGAGTTATAGAAATGAAAAAAACTGAGTAAAAATGTATAGATAAATTCCTCAAATCACAATATTTTGGTTTTTGGTTTTTATATGAAAAATCACCTGCTCCAAATATATAGTTACTAGACAAGCTAGTGTCTGTAAAATCAACACTTCCATATATTTTCTAAATATAAAAATAATTTGTATCTCTCTTATGAGAGAATGAATAGAATTTTATATAAGTTCAATAAGTACAATATAAAATAAATCCATAAGCACTTGGTGTATAAGTGAATAGAGTTGTGTGTTAAAAACGAGATATATGAAGAGTTCAAAGCGAGAATTTTTATGAGTGTAGAACTAGTGTAGCTAGATCAAAAGAAATACGTTTGACCAAAAAATACTTGCTGCAATGAACCATACTACTTATAAACATATTAGAGAAAAATATTTATGTTGTGGGAAGGTTGACCATTTTGTGAAAGATTTTAATCTCTAAAAGAATAATAAGAGAATAAATATCATAGAGAAGTAAATTGTTGAAGGAATTCAATACTATAGAATATAAAACATGATATTGATTGTACAATACATCTGCATCCATACACATATACGATAAACCACTATTTAAGTCGATTGCATAAATTAATATCACAAATGAGGTGCAAATAGGAAACACCAACAATTACAGGGTAGAAGTACATATAAACTTAAAATTGGTATTGACAAGTAAAAAAGAAATATTACCAGTATTTCGTATGTTCCAAAATAAGTAAGAATTAGTGTATAGCGATTTTTTAACAAAAGTTAGAATTTATTCGTTGTACAAATTGGAAACCTACTTTTGTCCATAAGTGAGTTTTTTTTGTTGGAAAATGATATTTTTATGATGGCATGGTTAAATTATGTACTTATATTTCATGTATGAATAAATAAATAAATCATTTTACTTTTACTCGTATGATAACTATTTTGTGTGGCATGGTAAGCTTGAACATATAGGTCGTAACATAATTAAGAGAATTGTAAAACTTTGACCTATAAGTCATGATCTAGGTTCATACAAAAAAATATAAAATTTGATATACAAAATATTAAGCTTGATACACATAGATATATTTGAGTTAAATGTTGTCTTAACACGTAGAGTCAAAATATAATTTTTAACTCTCATCGATGAATACCCTAGCTATTATTATGTTTATTTGTTTTAACATAAAAATAAGTTATTTAACATGTTTAAATAATTCAAATCCACGGCTGAAAATCAATTAGACACTAAGATAAAAATATTTTGTAGTAATAGAAGATGATGTTACTTCTCGAGTAAATATTTTAGTTGTTGCAGAAAGCACGGGATAATCTATTAAAATTTGGAGCTTTAAAAAATGTTAATTATGTTCCTTTCAAGAAAATTAAAACCTCTCCAAATGAGTTCTGGAAGCAAAAAATATTAGGTGTTTAAAGTGTGACGTTGCTTAATATTTTGCAACAATACAAATCTAAATGAATAAAATTAGGCATATAAGTCGTACGATGTGCTTTCGCAAGTAACAAAACTTATAAATTATTCAAATTAAAGTCTAATATTGGGACTAGGGAAGCAGAGTTTTTATTATCATATGTTATATGATGATAACAAAAATCAGCTGCATAAAATAAGAAAACAGACTTCGCATGAAGCACATGTGGTTGTAGAGGAAATTTGTAAACCTTGTCTGAGTCAAACAGATAAAATATAATTTTTAAGATCCAATGGAATAGAATCTCAAAGGATTTATTTCCATTTCATATAAACGAGTCATGAAGAAATCACTTAAAAAATCAAGTGTTATTGTTTCATAGACGTTCTTAAGTTACAAAAGACAATATCTTCTAAAGTTTTTTTAACAAAATGCCACATATGATTGTTGGGAAAACCATCATTTATCTGAAGCAAAGAACCAATGTATGATTATCAGTCCTTCGAAAAACAAATAATTTACCATATTCAAGACAAGAAAAAGAATAAGTAAGTGTAATAAAACCAAGCACGCAAGAAAGGTTTAATGTGGTTCAGATTGTGAAGGAATCCTACATCCACGGATAACAGACACACTTTTATAAACAAATAGGTTACAAAGACCCTCTCAAGTACAAAGTAATCAATCACTATTTGTTACAAAAGATGACATGATTCATAGAACCCTCTCTTCAGTGTTTCTCTCACCTCAATGATCTCTCGAGATACATAGAGCTAGTTCACTATCTAGGAAATTTTTATTGCTCACATAACTACACCACCACAGTCACGCCACACATTTAAAAGCAATATCTTCTTCAATTTATAGGTTTAGGGAAACCCTTAATTATTCATCAGATGATCGTAATTAAAGCATATTAATGGACGACTGAAATAAATCATACTCCATTAATAGAAAACATAATAAAGAAACCTAATTAATATAGAAGACCCAATTAATAGAAATCTAATTAATATGAAGATCAAAACATGGGACTTAATTAATATAAGAGAACTAGCAAATATAATACTCTGTTTCGGTCTAGTTCTGGTGTTATGATCCAAATCATTTAGATCAATAAAAAACTACGGATCAGCTTGCTTAAGACCATCTTACTTGGGACCAGATTTCCTCGGTTCAATACATACCTTATTTGACTCAATAAGTCACCAGTCTTGATAGCTTGTCTCATCCTTTAGGATCCAACAGACGTCTCTGCCACTAAGTCAGGTTCAAGCTTTACCTAAAGAGTTTCAATAGTTCTTTCCTAATACATGTCATGGTAGATCCAATTATGACAGTTTAATTTTCCAACGATAATATCTATGTTGACGAGTTACTTCTAGCCTACAACTAACAATTCTCCACCTAGGATTATGAAAACTCTAACATCTGTTGTATCAAATATTTTACCCTTTAGAGACCAACTCACATGTTTCCTAGGTGGGTATTTTGAACACACACACATAACCCTCATTACGTGATGGAGGTTTGCTTCATAACGAGTGAAAATGTCTCATTGAAATTAACACCCTCATTTTTCATAAAGTCATTCCCACGGGCTTAGCCTTATATATGGGTAACACAGCACCAGGAATGTGTGGCATTCTCTTGAATATCCATTTACTCCCAACCATTCTGACCCTTCGGCCACTTTAAAGAATTTAGGTGTTCATCTTGCCGAGATATCTCAGTACTTCTTTCATGGTCATAAGCCACTGCTTACTATCACTGTTATTGATAGCACCATTATATTTATAGTTTAAGAACATATTCATGTATTTCAATAGATAATCGAAAAACCATGTATTTACAGCTGCTTGCTTGGTCTTTATGCTATATCCTTCTTCAGTCTATAATTGTCAAGTTCATGTTGCTCTCCATTCTGATCATCAAAATATTTTGGAACACCACACCGTCGGACAGCTTTGTACCCATGGAGTTTTTAAAATTTCTTCGTACGATCCAAATGAGAACCATCTTCAATATATTCTTCCGCAGAATCGTCTCTAGCTTCACTTTGTATATCAGACCGATCATCAACATCATATATCTTCCCGAAATTTCTAGGTTGAGTATATGCCACCTTCTTCAATGAAATGCCTTCCTCATTGGAAACCATGTCCCTTCTTATCAACGCCTTTTGACTTCTAGGTTCAAGGCACCACAACATATATATATATATATATATATATATATATACTTCTTTTGGATAGCCAATGAACAAACATTTAAGTGATTTTGGTTTAAGCTTATCTTGTATCACATGTGCGTATGCATAAAATCTAAACACTCTCAAATTTTCTAACTTAGGTTTCTCTCCAGTACCGACCTCTTGAGGAAAAAGAAACTTAAACACCATAGATGGACTCTTGTTGATGATATATGCAACTGTTTTCACGACTTCTCCTTAGAAACTTTAACCCATTATAATTGTGTGAAGCATATAGCTAATTCGTTCCAATAGGGTTCAATTCATTCTCTCAGAAAGTCCATTTGGTTAGGGAGTCTCATTTATGGTTTGGTGTCTAGCACTGCCAATTTTCTCACAATATCAAGTGAACTTTTTATTCATATATTCCATGATATTATCACGCTGAAGTTTCTTTAGCACTTTACCAGTTTGATGATCTACCAAATTTTTCTAGTTCACAAAGGCAACAAATGCTTAATCTTTGGTATTCAAAAGTAGAACCTATATTTTTTTAGAATAGTCATCAGTCACCGACATAAAGTACCTTAACCATCTATGACTAGTTCATGTATTGGACCCTGAAGACCTGAATGAACATAACCAAGTACTTCATTAGATATGTGGTTGTTGGGTAGAAACTTCACCCTTTTTATCTTACCTAATATATAATTTTCACAAAATCTAAGTTTCTAAATTGTTATACCATCTAACAACGCATGTTTACTTAGTTCACTGATTTCCCTCTCACTTAAATGCTCCACTCGATAATACCACGACCTGGTAGAATCTTTCACCATATTAGACACCCCTCTTAATACTACAAATTCCTTACAAACTAACACACCATCAGTTCTATTGACTTTCATAACAACAATGAAGCCTTACAAAATCATATGTATGCCATCTCCACCCGTACAGGTAAACCCTTCATCATCTAACTTTCCAATAGAGATAATGTTATGTTTATCTTTGGGTACATAACTTACGTTGTTAATTACTCAATCAAGTCATGTAGACAACTTGAGCCATACTATTCCAATCATTTTTACATTGCAGGATCCATCATTCCCGAGGGTGACCATTCCATCATCAAACATTCGAAAGTCCTCAAATCAATGCTTATTGGAACCTATATAAAATTACGCACCCGAATTTAACATTTATTTAACATACTCATAGTCATTAGATACCATTTTAGAATCTTCAGCTTAAGTCCTCTTAAAGTTGTTGCCTTTTTCATTATCTAAGAGATTTTTACTGATTACCATTCCTTTTTGCATACCCAATAGATTACCTTTGAACCCGTCCCATCATTTTTGGACATTGACCAAGAATTTCCTCTATTCTTACTTGAATATCTCTTTCCCGAACTACCCCTCACATTCAGTCTATACTCTTTAGAGCCACATTCAAAACAATCTTCTTTTAAGGATATTTAGAGTTCAAACGTTCTTCACTTCGTCCATCATAAGGGATTATTTCTCGTAGAGCATGGTATCCACAAAGTGTTTATACTCGTTTGACAAAGAAATTTAAAGGATGATTGTTTGGTCCACCTCATCCACGTTCACACCAACTATATTCAAGTTGGGTAAACTTTGGTTTTAATCATGTAGGTGCCTTCAAATATCTGTGCTAGTATCTATAGATATCGGGCAAACTTATTTCTTCAGATACATTTTCTTCATAAATAACTTCTTCATGTAAATTTCCTTCAACAAATTCAATATTCCTAACGTCAGAATATCTTCAAATACCTCTCACTACATTTCATCTATCATGCTCAATATGAGGGCATAATGAGCTATAGACAGTACCACACCATCAATATGTGTAAATTTATCGACAATACCACCAGTCAATTCTTTCTATACTAGGTAAGACTTGACCTTAATTCTCCAGAGAATAAAATCATTAGGTTCATCGATTTTTCTAGGCTAAGCTTTATAGAACTGATCTTTCGTGGCTTTTTGGTTTCCATGAAACATCTAGTTCTCTAATCGATAGATCCGAACCAATCTACTCCTTCAACTATTACTTTATACTAACTGCACCACTTGTTGATGAAACCACCATTCGACCGAAGCAAAGAACCTATGTATGATTATCGATCTTTCAGAAAAATATATAATGTACCGTATTCAAGACAAACAATAAATAAACAAAAGCGTAATAATATAAAGCACGCAAGACCAATATAACATGGTTCATATTGTAAAAAATCCTATATCCATGAGCAACAAATACTCTTTTATAAAAAAGTAGATTACAAAAAGACTCTTAAACACAAAAGACTTAGTAACTGTTTTTTATAAAACATATCGTGATACATATAACCCTCTCTTTAGTGTATATATCTCAACTCACTTATCTTGCAAAAGACCAAGAGCTATTTCACTATTGTAAGAAATATGTTACTCACATAATTTCACCATCAAAGTTACAACACATATTGCATACAAATATATTTTTTCAAATTAATATTGAATATAGGTTAATTTACCTTTATATTGAAGATCAACTTTTGTAATTAGTTATTTTGAAAGAAATATCACACGATTGGTATCATTATTCAAACCAACATTTGTAGGCAAGGGTTTTTTGGCAAAATAAATTAAATATTTTGATACATTTGTCTTGTATCAAAGAACCCCAAGAATAATAATACCTTTTACAGTTCTATCAGTCTAGAATCTTAAGATTCATCAAATGGATGTCAAGATAACATTATTAAATAAATTACTTGACAAGAATGTATACTAGAGTAACCCGAGGGGTTTGTGTTTTAGTTTAATTAGTCAAAGGTAAATAGGCCTGTGAAGTCATTATATGGTCTGAAATAAGCATCAAATAAATGACATAAAAAGTTTGATTATGCCATAATATTCGATGAGTCTAACTAATACGAAAAATAAGTTCTTTTACACTAAAACTTTATGGTGACACTGTAGTCATATTGTGATTATACACAGACGATTTAATTCTATTGAGTAATAACATGCGAAGGATTCTTGAAACAAATAGTTTTTTGTCTTCTACCTTTAAGATGAAAGATCTTGATGAAGCAGAAACTATTTTATGAGTAAAAGTATAGAAAATAATGGAAGTTTTACCCTAAGTCAATCTCACTGTATTAAAAAAATACTCGATAAATTTAACCTTCTAAAATTTAAAGAATCACATATATCGTTGGATTATAAATAGTTTAAAACTTTGAAATAACTCAAGATGAGCGGTGGTTTAGTAAGAATATACTAGTGTTATTAGAATTTCAAGTACACAATTTTATGCACTGTAGTTAATATTTCATTTATAGTTAGTAAATTAAGTTAACTTACTAATTATCCAAGTACAAAACATTGGAATGTTATTAATCATACTAATTTACTGGTTGCTTGAAACTTACTAAGAACATGTGTCTTCAATATTCTATTTTTTTAGTGTTACTTAAGAGTTACATGGATGCAAATTGGATCATCAGCCTAGCTGATAATAAATTTGAATAAAAACAATTCAAATATAGAATCTAAATTCATAAGTATTAGCCACAATAGTTAAGAGAATTTGAATAGTTCAATGTCTAATCACTAGAAATACTATTAAGTTTAAAAAGGAAACAATCATCCAAATTCATTATGATAGTTAGTCAACACTTGGTAAATCATGTATGGGCATCACCAATGGAAATTGTTACAATAAAAGTCTTACAGACAACTTATTCAAATAGAAACATATCAGTCTAGTATTTTTCTTCTAGTGAGAACCTGTAAGATCCTTTTGCCAAACTATTGACTTGAGAATTTGTAAAGTCGCCATATAAAGAGATAAGACTAAAGTTTGTAAAATGATATTTTTTTAAATGATGGAACCTCAATTCGAATATAGTGAACGTCTAGATATCAAATTTTGAAATGGGTAACAAAAACTATATGACAAAATGTTCAATATATGAAAATGTGTTATATATATGGTGAGTGACATATGATGGTCGTTAAATATGAAAGGATAAAATCGGAAAACTTGTAATAAATGTGTACATAAAGAGAACACAAGCGCTTTAAGAATTGTTCCCAATAGATTCTGGAAGTAGTACTATGTCTTGTGAGAAAATGAGTTTCTCTTAAGTAAAATTAATGAATCAGATAAGCACACGACAAAAATAATACAGTGAGAAACCAAAGATAAAAATACTAGTAAAACGTATGTGTGTGATATCACTAGTTTGGTCACATGGGATATCTAGTTTAAAGTGTCGACAATCGAGTCTTTTGGACGAACTTTGTTGTCTTTACACTAAATTAAAATTCAAATCCATATATATTTTACTTTATCCATACAAGTTTTCTTATGTTAGAATTGTAAATTAAATGAGGTTATCATAAATTAAGTTGGAGACAAATTTTGTTCAACAAAATGACCTAGATCGGATGAGAAAAACTAAGGCTATCAAGATAGAAATCCAACATATATATGGTTAACAATAGGCTCATATTTCTATATAAATGAGAAAGACTTGCCCCAGTACTTTTTAAAACCAAAAAAATTAAGTTTTTAGGTCGTCGTCGCTATAGCGACGATGCTCGCCATGACAACATGAAAATATTTTAATTTCTTGAACCTCTAAAAGGTTGGTCTCCATAAAAATTATGAAAACGTGATAGTTTGTTGCACCAAATGTTGTTGCAGTTGATGAGGGGGTATTCCCCAGCAGAACAGACCGCAAAATGGCCGAATAAGTGTAAGAAACAACAAAGACAAAGGACGATCTCAGACTAGGAAAATAATTAAAGAAGCGGTAAAGAGCCAAGTAAGTCGTGAAGGAAGAAGGGTCAAAGAAGTTTTGATAGATGAGTTGACCGATCGAGGTGATCACAAAAGGATTGAAACATGAACGAGCTCATATATGATTGAGCGACCTTAAATGAAGACCGGTCGAGCATGCCTCAACGGTTGAAGCCCTGCTCGGACTATACCGTGCTTTAAGCCAAATAACGGAGACGAATAAGGATTTCTTCGTTTAGTCTAGCTCGAATTAACATATTCTTCAAGTTGAAGTAACCGTTTAAAAAAGGAAATGGTAACTGAGTCGCTATTTAATAATATTATCAGTTTTGGGTCAAACTACTTAATTAGTCTGGCCGGAATTATAGGCGATGTGGTGTAAGTGTAATAGTGGATACATTAAGTGGCATTAAATGTGGGTGTAACCGCCCACTAACGGGAGGAATTATAAGTAGGAGAATTCTCCAAGATGAATAATATTTATTCTCTTTTCTTACTATTCAAATAATTATACTTTGGCAAAGCTTTGTTATTTCCCGTAACAAATTTTGGTGCCATTTGTGGGAAATCGTTATTAGTCATTAACCATAGTAGTCACTAGGTCAGAAATCGAGAAATAGAACCAATAGTCGAATAAAGCAGCAATCAGCGGGATGGCGGTAACAAACCCTCTACCCATGAAAAATAACTTGTACCCTGTCCCTATCGCCGCTCAAGAAGTCGACCTCGTAGCAACTGTTGGAGCAGTAGATCTGGTAGGATAGCCGCAGTCGCCCATAATCATCGCCCGTCTCGACGCCCAACTTCATCAACACATGGACACTCTTGTAACCCAAGAGGAAGCGGAAGCCAACCCTGTTGTTAATCCGGTGGTCCAACAACTGGAGCAGAAAATCCAGTATCTTCAAGAGGAGCAGTTGAGGGTATCATGTGAGCGTGATACGAGAGAGGAGGCCATACACGCCACCATGACTGGAACGAACGACGTTATTCACGCCTTCACATCTAAGTTTAAGAGAACGAGTCGATCTAATCATCATTCTAGTCTAGAGGTGATCGTCCAGGCGTGATGACAAACAGGAAGGTGAAGGCGAAAGGGAGGGGGGCAAGAACCGAGGCAAAGAGCTAGGGCCTAGAAAGGAGGCAGTGCAAACATCTTCCAAACGATCAAGAGAGAACGAGGATCTCCGCTAAAATTAAGTTCGCTCGAGGCTGTCGGCTGACATACTGAAGGAATCCCCGTTTTTCGAAACAATTCTCAAGGCCCAACTCCCACTGAAGTTCGAACCTCTTCAGATGGAGGCCTTTGATGGGACAGGAGACCCTGAAAGATATCTAGAGCAGTTCTGCAACATGATGATGCATTCAACCCGGACGATGCAATGTTGTGCTGAGTGTTGTTTATGACCCTCAAGGGAAACGCAATAGATTGGTCCAGTAGCTTACCGAAAGGGTCTATCGACGACTTCATTGGCCTATGAAAAGAGTTCAAAGAGAGGTTTGTTGGAAACAAAGAGCTTAAATGGGAACGAGATCCGATCATGGGTCTCTATCAGCGACGAGGTTAGTCCCTTTAAAAAAAATGTTAGGCGATTTGTTCATGCTATAAATACCTTTCCAGATTTAGCAGAAAATATGGCAGTGACGCCGTTCAGGAGAGGACTCGATCGGAAATGAGAGCTCTATGTGGATCTCATTATATTTCCAACAAAAAATATGAGAGACATGCTTGCCAGAGTTGATACCTTCATCAAAGTTGATTACGTCAGAAGGGATGGTTCGCTTGAGCGACATGGATCAGATTCCAAGGAAGGAGGATCGAAGAAGAAGAGATTTGAAGAGTAGCCTCACAGAGATACTAACCGACGTCCTCATCAATTTGAACAGTCAACCAGGCGGTTCACCCCCTTTAACCGAAGCCATTTCTGTAATTTATGATTGAACGATGGGAAAAACAAAGTACCAGACATCCTATGAGATGAGCGCTCCCAGGTTTAAACGATCCAACCGATATTTATGTGCTTATCATAACGACCATGAGCACTCGACGGAGGAGTGTTGATAGCTCAGGGAGGAAATCAAATGAATCATCGACAACGGTGAATTAGTGCAGTTCATCAAACGTTCAAACCAAGATCGCCGTGAAGAGGTTCGATCGCCCGTAGAAGAAAAACATAGAATTGAAGAACAGGGAGAGGCAAATAAAAAGTAGTGGCTCCTCACGGTCTCGGGAGGCAGTTCAGCAATTTCAGCTCAATAGATACGCCACGACATTCCAATAGAATAACATAACATAATGCAAGTCCATCCCTATACACGATATCGGGGGTTAACTCTGCAGCACTCCAAGGAACCGCTTCAAACAAGTATGAAACCGATGCCAACTCAAACCGCAGTTACAGGGATCTGGTGGCTGACCTCACCTTTAATGATGACAACCTCATGACGATGCGTTAATTATTCATTTGGACATTGGAAGGGATATGGTAACCCGCGTTCTGGTCGACGGAGACAGCTCAACTAACATAATCTTTAAAGACAGTTTCAATCCCATGAAAATAATTACCCCCGTATCAGCGTACCCAGCGTACGCTGGTCGGCTATGAGGGAAAAACTTCACAATGCATTGGGAAAGTGGAATTGTTGGTAAAGGTTGGCCACGGAGCTAAAAACATTGTTCATAATTTTTTATGCACCGAGCCCATACCATGACATCATTGGGAGACCGTGGCTGCATAGGATGGAGGCAACATCATGTACATTCCGGCAGTGCGTAAAATATCTGGTGGGGAACTCAGAGGGTATAATTTTCGGAAGCCAACCGCACGCACTTGTTATATAGTGGCAGTGGACCCATCCAAACCACTGCTATAGCAATTAAACGACGAGGGGGTCCCTGAAATAGAGGCATTGGGTCCATCCTCGTCGGACCCGATCGATGATCCTCGTAAGCTCAATCACTCTATTGACACGATTTCAGACGTGGTGGAGGAACCCATAGCTGAAGGTCGCATCCTCCATATGGGAGGTAAGTTATCTCTAGACTATAAGACAATTTTAATTGCTTTGTTGGCAAAGAATTTGGATGTATTCGCATGGGAAGCATTTGAGGTTTCCGGGGTCAGCCCTTTTATCATATGTCATGAACTGGATATTAACCCATATGTCAAGTCGGTACGCCAGAAGTGTAGTTCCTTTTCGATGGAGAAACAAGAGGATATACTAGAAAAAGTAGCTAAATTAACTCGTCTGGGGCACATCCAAAAAGCACGATACTTGGTCTGGATAGCTAATCCCGTATTAGTAAAGAAGAAAAGCGGTCAATAATGGATATGTGTGGACTACACCGACTTAAACCAAGCATGTCCTAAGGATACGTTCCCCTTACCATGTATCCATCAACTAGTAGATTCAGATTCTGGTTACAAATACCTTTCATTTATGGATGCTTACTCCGGGTGTAATCAGATTCGACTTCATCCATTCGATCAAGAACATACTGCTTTCCAAACTGATAGGGGCTTATACTGTTATATAGTCATGTCTTCCACACTGAAGAATGCATGGACTACATGCCAGCGATTGATAAACCACATTTTTCAAGATCAGTTGGGAAAATAGTTAGAAGCGTTTATCGATGACATGATTATCAAAACTCATACTGAATAACAACATCTAGAGACATTACAGATAGTTTTTAGTTTACTACGAAAATTCAATCTCAAACATCTAGAGACGTTATAGTCAAATGCCCTTTTGTGGTCACTAGGGAAAAGTTCCTAGGCTATGTAGTGAGTCAGCAAGGTAACAAGGTTGATCCTAACTGAACACGATCTTCAAAATGGAACCTCTGAAGAATTTCAAGGAGGTGCAGTGCTTCACAAGACGTCTAGCGGCGCTATCCAAGTTTATCTCTCGGGCATCGGAGAAGAGTCACCATTTCTTCAAAATTCTAAGGGGGGCTAAGAAGTTCACGTGGACAGAGAATTGCAATAAATCTTTCACCGAGCTCAAGTTATATATTACTTCTCCAGAGATCTTGTCTGCGCTGGTGGCCAATGAGCCCCTATTCTTGTATCTATTAGTGTTCTCGTTCTCTGTTAGTTCAGTTCTGGTTCGCGAACACAACGGAGTATAGAGTCTGGTATATTATACTAGTAAAACATTAATGTATGCAGAAATAAGGTACCTTAACCTTGAGAAGCTAGCCTTGGGCTTGGTTGTCGCTGCCAGGCGGATGCGCCCAGATTTCCAAAGACACATCATCAATGTACGAACCACTTTTCTCTTGCGAGGAGTATTCCAGAAGCCTAATATTTCGGGACGCCTAACTAAGTCGAGTATCGAGCTCGACGAGTATGATATTCGTTTTGAGCCACAGACAGTTATTAAGGGCCAGGTGATCCTGAAGCTACAAAGCAGGATGAGTGGATAATTGAAGTCGACGGCACATCTTGTGCATCTGGAGGAGGAGCTGGAGTCCTGTTGCGGTTACCAGAGGGAGAAGAAATTAAGCAGGCGGTCCGATTTAACTTTCCGGTCACAAATAATATAGCAGAATATGAAGCCACTCTGTGTGGTATGAAATTGGCTTTAATTTATTGAGCGTAGAGTATCAGAATGAAACCAGACTCTCAGTGAGTAGTCAACCAGGCAGTGGGCGCCTACATGGCTAAACAAGAAGTAATCTAAGAATACCTCATTATACTAAAGGAATACGAATCCAAATTTGTCTGTGTCTTGTATGAACAAATCCCACGCTTGGCAAATTTTGTTGCAAACCTGTTAGCTAAGACGGAGACCTTGGGACAAAACCCTTTGATACGCCTTCAGCAGCTTTCGATAACCGAGCTCGTGCCCAAAGAAGAGGTCATCCATTCAATTGATCATGCCACCGAATGGGTATAATCCTACCTGCAATATTTGACATCCGAACAACTTCCAGCCAATAAAAGTGAGGCTCGAGCCCTACAAATCAAGGAATCCAAATATATTATGCTTGACAACATCATATACAACAAAATCGCCATCTGGCATCTATTTTGATTACTTGATCGTATAGAGGAAAATTCAATCCTGACCGATTTACATTTAGGAGAGGCAGGCGCTCATTATGGGCACCAAAATCTAATTCGACGATTCCTTTTGGCATGATACTATTGGCCAGAGTTAGTGCCGATGCGGAAAATTTAGTGCAACAGTTTCATAAATTAATACACAAACATACGCCTAGTGAGCCGATGCAAACCGTGCTAGTTCCCTGCCCATTTGATAAGTGGGGGATATACCTGGTTAAACTCTTAACAATGACCACTCGGAAGAGGCAGTTTCTGATCGTTGTAGTGGACTATTTCTCCAAATGGGCCGAGGTTAAAACTTTATCTCGGAAAGAGCACAAGACGTTTGTGATTTCATTCATAATCAGATTCTGACCATATATGGCATAGCACGAATTCTAATGAAAAATAATGGCCCTCAATTCCAAAATTCGATACTCACCAATTTCTGTAAACGATATGGAATCCTCCAACACTTCCCCACACTATATTATCCCCAGGCCAATGGCCAAGTGGAAGTAACAAACAAAACATTGCTTGAGAGAATTAAAAAGAAACTTGAAGTAGCCAATGGAAAATGGCCTAACAAATTGGTTGAGGTCTTGTGGGCATATAAAACTACTCCACGATAAAAAAAAATAGGGATACACATTTTGCTCTGGTTTATGGTACCGAAGCAGTCATACCATCATAAATTATTATGCCAAGTCACTGAATAGAACACTATGAGGATGAAAAATTTGGTGGTCAGAGCAACGAGCTTGGACCTTCTGGACAAGCGACATGATCAAGCACGAGTCTGGGCGAAGCATTATGGAAGCCGGATGAGGTAACGATTCAATATTCGACTCAAGCCTCGCATTTTTAAGGTGGGTGATCTAGTATTGCAGAATACATTCCAAGGATCCAACAGTGGCGCAGGTGGTAAGCTAGGACCTAATTGGGATGGTCCATATACAATCATTTCTACAGGACACTATGGGGCATATAGACAAGCAGATCAAGATGGTCGAGCACTTAAGCACCCTTGGAATTTGAATCATCTTAAACTGTATCGCTAATCTAATTAGAATGTACTAATGTGCTATTTTTCCTCCTTGATGGCACGGGGAGGTTTTTAAACGAGGCATCTCAAACATCAACTTTATTCCTAATATAATTTATGCTTTCACCACGTGTTTATTACAACTTTTTATCCTTACAATTAGTCACTGGCTCACTGACCACGCCACAAATGGCTATGCAATGGACCATACTGAGTCCAGATTAAGTGTCAACGAACACGAATGGGCTAATCGGCCACGCTTACAAGCTATGTAAAGGCCATACTGTGCCTCATACCTTGTATTGGGTATATTAGTGAACTGGTTACAAACCAAGTCTATAGCAGACTATGCAATAGGGTCTACGTGACCTTGCCGCGAAACAATTATTTAGACATTGCTTGTCTAAGCTACGCAATGAGCCCTACTGAGCTCTGATAAGGGCATAAAATACCAAGTGTAATAGAGGGCTTAAATTGTAATACAATAACGTGCAGGGGCTTAATTGTAAAGTAAGAAGTAAGTGACATAAATGCAAATATAGAGGGTAACATGCAATTAGAATAAGTTTGGCATGTGACTATGGGCCCCACAGCTGTCATTATATAAAGAAAGATTATGTCCCCCAAAAGGGGACCCCCTAATTATTAGTACTTGATTTTGACTACTTTCTCTCTCTAGACTTTTGTACTTGCTTGCCTAACACCTTTCACCCATTCACGTTTCCCGATAAACTATCTTAGATATTCTGACACTTATCATTGGCGCCGCTTGTGGGAACGAGAGATACCCGGAGATCAGGTTCCCCAAAATCTCGACATTACGAAAAGAAAAGTCAGCGAATGAATACTGAGGCTAGGAAGGGAAAGGCAAAGGAAAAAGGTTCTGACAAAGAGATGTCATTTTTGGAGGATCGGAACTCTGAAGAATTACTTGGTAATAATGATCAAGGAAATTAGGGCCGAAGTAGCCGGTCAACCCTAATCATAACAAGGCAGCAGCTATTAGATCACATTGTTAAGCTGAATGCCGAGAGGGATTTGGCCTTGGCTGAAAAGAAAGATCGGTTGGATGGTCGAAGTGAACGATCAGATGTAGAAATGAAAGAAGTTCGCCGCAATGCTGATCGGGAGGAGGTGGAATTTTACAAAGGCAGGATTCAGTTGAGGAAGATCGACGGGGCTGCACGAAAGAAGTCCGAATTCTGATCCAAGCTTAAGTACGAATTTTCTTCAGGGGAGGATTTGAGCGATTCTTTTTCCCCGATCAGGGATTTCCGACGCTTCAGGAAGGATAAAAGGATGATCAAAGAAAGAGAGCTCATAATTCATAAATCATCACGAGCTAAAATAGTCAAACTTCAGGGAGGTAGCATCGACAAAGTAACTCCCACATTGCTGAAAAAATCGGAACGGTAACTTTTAACAGAGAACAGATGAATGGTCCTCAGTTCCAATTTCTGTCAGGGAGCCAATCTTACGGTTACAGGGTGGGGAGTCAATTTGCTAACCCACTTGATGAAGGGTTGTTCACAAGTCGTACAGAAGGCTTAAGAGGTGGAACTTTCAACATCGGGCCTAACTCGAGGTCGTCCCCATTATTAGATGAAATTTTGTCGAGAAATATCCCAAAAAGTTTAGACATCTCTAAGCTTGAAAAGTACGATGGTAAGAAAGATCCAGATAATCATCTGAAAGCCTTCAAAAAAATTATGCTAAGCTTTGACAATGACGACAAAGTGGTTTGTCGAGCTTTCTCAATGACGCGAAATGGCTACCAATGAAATAATTACTGACCCATATCGAACAAATGGGTTCGGTCTGATTATTTTGCTGATTTAACTAAATGTGTTGCGACTATCTTTGATAAATCGCAGAAAATCGTGCATTTTCGGAAGCCATTTCCAATCGGAACTCCCCGCAAAGGTCAGAACAACCGTTTATGTAGGTACTATGATGATGTAGGTCATGATACCAAGGATTGTATTGCGCTCAAGAAAGAATTCTAAGCGCAAATCGACAGTGGTAAATTGCTAGAGTATGTGAAGAAACAAGCTCAGCAAGGTGGAATAACTAAGAAAGTTGTAACAATGCCCAAACAGGAAATTTCCTTGGTAATTTCCGAGGTCAATGATTCGTTTGACGTGTCGACCAAATATTTGGACCCGGAAAAGAAGAGGAATCTAATCGGAGTGATTAAGGAAGTGGTACCCCCAGCACGAGAAAAAGTAAGAGAGTTATGCAAAAAATTTGAGTCTTTGACTATCTTCGGGGGCGATTCAATTGCATGTACTACCAATTCTTCACGGAAGAGGCATATAGTGAATCTGGAAACTCAGTTAGAGGCAAGAACTTCGCCTCATTTGGACCAGAATCATTCTCTTATTTTATACTTTGACAACGATGACATGAGAGACGTGGCTGGCCCTCATGAGGATGCAATCGTAATCGACGCGACTATTGCAAGGGAGGAGGTGCGAAGGATTTTGATGGATACCGGTAGTTCAGAAAATATTATTTTATTATCAACCTTTTCAGGGTTCAGGAATAAGCCAGTAATTGTAAAGTCAGATCGTACAATCGTTGGCTTTACAGGGGAATCGACAGAAGTAGTAGGTGAATTCGAAGGAGTAGTTCAGCTCCGGAGAGGGTCGTTCAAGAAAGAAGTGACGGTTTTGTTCATTGTTGTCGATGTACCTACGTCGCAAAACTTAATTTTTGGTCGCTCTTGGTTGTCAAGAACGCATGTCTTACCTTATACAGTTCACCAATGCCTGAAGTATGTAATCGGAAACAACGTCGGAGTTGTTAGAAGCAGCCAAAAGACCGCGAGGGAGTCTTACCGGGCAGCTTTGGCAGTAAAACCGGATAGGGAAATTGTCGATGTAAGGAATTAGCAGTTAGCGGGTTCGACCCGTGGATCAGAGCCTGCAGATGATCCTAGGGAGACCCCGGGCTTTTTGCCTACAGACGAAAGCTATAAGAGTTATGAATTTTCCAAAGGGAAGGTATTGAAGATCAGGGTAAAATTTTCCCCTTGGTTCCAAAAAAAATTGATTGATTTTTTCAAACAAAAACTACATCTATTCGCTTGGTGTTCAGAAGACGTAACAAGGGTCCCTAAAAGCGTCATCTACCACCAGTTGTCTATAAACCCAAGTATTCGACCCATAACACAAAAATGTAGAGCATTTTCTCAAGAAAATGCAGAGGCGATTATTTCAAAAGTCGAAAGATTGACAACGGTAGGACACATACGAGAGTCCCGATACCCACGATGGACAACTAATCCAGTTCTGGTTAAAATAAACGGAAAGTGGAGAATGTGCGTAGACTTCACAGACCATAACCGAGCATGTCCCAATGACCTTTTCCCATGCCGAGGATTGATCAGTTGGTAGACTCGACATCAGGTAACAAGCTACTATCTTTCATGGATGCCTACGCAGGGTATAATCAGATAAAGCTGGATTCTAAAGATCAGGAAAGCACTACATTTATCACATGAAGAGGCTTATATTGTTACAAAGTTATGTCGTTTGGTCTAAAAATGCGGGGGCTACCTATCAAAGGCTTGTGAATAAAGTTTTCGAGGAGCAAATCGGACGGAATGTAGAGGTCTACATTGATGATATGCTGGTCAAAATCATCACCGACGAGAGTCATTTTGCGGATCTAGAAGAAACATTTAGGAACCTTGGAAAAGTGAACCTTAAATTGAATCCAGAAAAATGCTCTTTCGGTGTTCGATCCGGAAAATTTTTAGAGCTCATGATTAGCGAGAAGGAGATAGAAGCGTATCTAACTCAGCTAAATGCTCTGAACAATATGGCACCTCCAAGAAATGTTAAGGAGGTACAGATTTTTACCGGGTTTTTAACAGTGCTGAACAGATTTATCTCGCGATCGTCAGACAAGTGCGTACCATTTTTTTCAAATTCTGAGGAATGCTAAGAATTTTAGCTGGACTCCTGAGTGTACCGAAGCGTTCGTCAACATCAAGAATTATTTGTCATCCTCAATGTTGCTGACAAAACTATTACCCTAGGAAATGTTGTTTCTTTATATAGCAGTCCCGGAACATGCGGTCAGCGCAGCGCTAGTTCGAGAAGAGGATATGATCCTTAAGCCGGTCTATTATGTGATTAAAATTTTGTTGGACGCAGAAAAGCGGTACTTAAAGCTCGAGAAATTACCGATGGCTTTGGTGACAGCCGCTAGAAAAATGCAACCGTACTTCCAAGGTCAACCTATTACAGTTCGAACCGCTTTTCCCCTTAAAAATACTTTACAGCGGCCCGATATTTTTGGTCGTATGACGTTAAAAATAGAAATTGATAAACAAGTCAATTTGAAAATGATATGAATGATACCGATCCAAAAAAAAACGACTATAAATTCACTAACCAATATGATACAATATCACTCATATTGTTTTATAGATAAATATATTTTTGTCTAAATAATAATCACTCATATTTTTCTATAGATAAATATATATTTCTAAATAATAAGTACGATGTGGTTGTAGTATAATAATAAATATTTTCACTTCTGATCCGAGTGACCCGATTTTGATCCTCGGTAATGACATTTATTTTATTTTTAATGTATTTAAAATGATAATGGTTTATCCTTTGAATTATTGAAAAAGATTATATATCGTTATTGAAACATATGAATGTTGTAAACAAATTTTAATCATCGAGGTTCCAAAAAAGACTATATATCTTATATGCAAACTTTTTATTAAAAAAAGTTATTTAAATAAATATATCTTTAGTTAAAAAAGATTTTTTTTTTTTATAAAATGATTTTTTTATTAATTTAAATTTTGGATTACACTGATAAGAAAGTGTCATGCACATTTTATAGTATTTTAGATTAACTTAAATCTTAAACAGTTGAATAAAAGGTCATGTAGTTTGAAATGTTATGTTAGCGTATTTTACTGAATTTCTTTAATATTTTAATAAATTATTTCAAATATTAAATCGAACCTGACTATTTTCAGATTTGATAGGATCTCATTTTATTTGTTTTATTTTTTTAATTTGTATTAAATTTTTAGACGATTTTTATTCAAGGTTTTTAAACTACTTTGAGTCTAAGAAAAAAAATATTCTAGAAACTCTAGGGTTTTATTTATCCGTTTTTTCTTCTTTATACGATATACGAAATAAAAAATACAAAAATATGAAATACTTGTTAATTGAAATGCGAAATATTGGTTAAATGGTTTGGTGAAAAAAATAAAAATAAAAATTGAATAATACTAATTTAGTTCGTTTAAAAAAAATGAATGATATTTTCGAAAATTATTTTCAAACTATGGTTTAAAATATATAAATTTTTAAATTTAAAAAACAAATATGATGAAAAAAATCAATTTTTTTTTAATTTTTTATGTTAAAAACAGTATAGAATATTTTTTAATAATATATCATTTTTGAATTATAACTAATTTCTTCATTATTATGATATAATATAGAAAAATAAAAACAATTGTTACTATTGGTTATATTAATATAGATCAAACAACATTGCAACAACTTGTTACCGCCTCGAAAAAAGTAAATTAACATGTGCAAATTGCAATGGTAAACAAAAAAGGTCTACCAAACATTCAACAACTTTGATTCTTAAAAAGGTCAACATAGCTAAACCCATATTTCAATATATTTGACCTAACTACTGAAAAAACAAAAAAAATTGAGCAGGCAGTTGGTTAACGAATCCCTTTTAGAAAGTCGAGTTTGTTTTTGAGAGTTGTAAACTGGTTGCCTAACCTAATCAACTTACTTGATCAGATTACTCATTTTGTTATTAAATTATTATGCTTTCTAGAACGTGTTTTCTATTTGCTATATTACTTTGACATTTTGATTTTGATCTAATATTTTTATTAATGTATATCAGCAAAACGTACTTTGCTCCGACTTTTTGTCGAAGCAAAAACATTTACAATCGTTTTTGTTTGCGATGTAGGTTGATGGTTTATTTACTAATATTTAAAAATATGCTTATTTTTTTTTTTACCGTATTTTTTTTAATAACTTTGATATTTTATTTCACAAATTGAGGAGTACACACGGTAAAACAGTTTATAAAGCAAAATCTCCAAATTGAAAAAACTCAACCCTTGAACTCTTTCTCTTTTCGACCACGATCTTCGTCTTCTTCCATACCAGCTTCATCAAACAAAACCCATTAAATCTAGAAAAATCAGCCAAAATCTTCATCCTTTTAAGCTTCAGCAGATCCTTCCCAGCTTTACCAAAAATCCTGATATTCAGTAAAATCAACGAAAATATTCACTGTTTCAAGTTCCACCAGACAACCCTCATTAAGACCAGAAAACCAGCCAATATCTGCGACCATCATCCTTCGTCATTGAAAAATTCAGTCCAATTGAACACGAAACATAAGAAATTGGATAGAGAACAAGACTGAAAGCAATTTGAACGCCTAGGTAAGAACTACTTTTTCTCTATTATTAAAACTTCAATTTGCTAGGAATTAGGGTTTGTTCTTAGATAACACAACCCTAATCCTTCAAAAATGAACGAAATTTTGTTACTGATGTTGTTGAGGAATCCCTGAAAACCCAGTTTTCTCGCAATAGGTTCAAGCTTTAAAACATTAACCATAGGCTCCTGGAGAACTAAAAAATCTAGCTTCTTAGATCTCTTAATGGATTTTATTCTGGCTTGAGATTGCTTGTTTCCCATACCACGCACGTTCCAATTTAGGATAAAAAAGTCATTTAGAGTATTTGGAAGATGACTTGGATACATTTATGTGATGTACACACTTGGATGATATGATTCTTTTAGAATTGACAAACTTCACTTTCTTAGTTCTTCTCTGATCAGCTTTTTTAATACCAGACTTGATTTGTTCGATTCCGTGGACAGGAGAAACAGGGAGACTACCAGTAGTTTGTTTAGTTGGAGAAGATGTTTCTAGCAAAGGATTCACCCCAGAAGAATCAGTCTACTTCAAAAAACTCATCTCCAGCATGTGTAAAGCTTCTATGACTTCATTTTAGTCCACTCCCAAAGGTACATAATTCTAAACTTTATTCTCTAAACTTTTGTCAGTTTCAGTGAGTTGGTTTAATACCATATCTTCACTGTTTCTGTCATCTGCAATAACTGATCTAATCTTTTGATCAGTACCTAAACCAATACCATGATTACAAATTTCTATCGTCAAACGATATACATCACATCACATATAATGGAAATTGAATCAACGGGTGTTTTATGGTAGTAATTGAATTGTCGTATTGATGGATCTTAACCGAGAATATTAAATTATCACACATGATTATTGCATACATGATAATTATACCGTTCAAAATATATTACTAATAATAAAGCTCATCACTTAAAATATGGTGGTTGAAATAAATTTCTCTCTTTAAACGTATTTTGCGAGCGAGCATACAAAAGAGCATCTCCATCAATATAGTTATAACAAAATCTTAACAAAAATATCTAGTGAAAATATATTTTTATAATCCTATAGACTCATCATTGTATTTGTTAAAATGATGTTGTTATGTCATCCTACACAAAATATAGTTAGGCGAAAGTTTTTTATGAATAATATTTTTGCTATTAAAATAATTCATGTTGGCTCATTTTTTTTATCAAACTATATGGTTTGTAATCAATTATACAAATCAAAAGAAATATATATAAACCAAAGAGTGAGATTATGTGTAAACCTCTTAAATATACCAAAACAAAAAAAATCATACAAAAACCAGAACTTACTTATAGACTCCATAATAATAATAAACTATGGATAAAATAATTTATTTTTATAACTAGAAAATAAAAGACTATAGTAAAAAAATTGGACATGACTTACTTAACTTTCAAACATAAACTTCCTACAAAAGAAACCAAATACAATAAGACAAACTGAAAAACAAGATATATTACTAATGTACGGTTATTGAATGTATAAGTAGTAATTACATGGCTAAGATAATGTTAAGTGAAAATAAAAGATAAACCAATTTGTGAAAGATATTTATGTGTGTAAGATCTTCCGTTTTGTTAAATATTGGTTCAAAATAACGACTTCAGAATTTTATGATAAAGCTTTGTTAATTTTCTACTAAGATAGAATACAAACCAAAATTATTTTATTTTATGCATACATAAAAGCATGAGAAGCATAGGAGGAACATTTGGAAAGGTGAAAATTAGGCTTGAGGCATTATGAGTGAAAAGAAAATGTGTCAAATCGAACAATATATGTGTCAGATATTTCAAGATGTATAACATATATTGTATATATTTATCATAATGTAGGATACAATATAACCCATATTGGTATTGTTAGAGTTTTTCTCACCGGGGCAATAGGCTATCTAGTCACTCACGATAAACAGAAAACAAAATTGTATATAAAATTGTGTCTAGTTCACCACGACAATGAGTCATGTTGAATGCAAAGACAAACTAAATTATGACACGAAAGTGTCAAACCTAACCATTTGTCCCTCGTTCATTATAATGAGCCTTGTTGCTTATCGCGGTAAAAGTAGATTGATCTAATAGTTTGACTAACGTTTATTTAACTTATACTAATTCCAAAAAATATTATAGTATTTTTAAAAAAATGTCTTAAAACTATAAATAAAAAAGGTTATTCATACTTAAAATCATTAAAAATATATTACTTTTTACATTATATTTGTAATTTTTTTTATTAATTTTCCAAAATTTATTATATACCTAAAGATTTTTCAAGTAATATGGTACTTATAAAGTTTTTTTTATAAAATATATCAAACACGTGTCTCAAACTATCATGTTAGCAAAAATGTAATTGTCTGAATTTAAAAAATAAATTTTATATAAAACTAATATATATATAATTTCAATCCGAAATATTAAAACAATAGTATGATAATATAATTAATATTTAGAATTATAATTAACTCCTTAGTTTATTTAATGTCATTTTACAAATATTATTAACATTTTTTGTGTAGTATAAAGCACTAAAATAAATATTGAATTTGATTTTAAATATACCCTAAAGATTGGCATAATAAAGCTTTGAAAAAAATACGAAAATGAATAGTTATACCCAAAATGGGGCAAGTATACGATAAGATTCAAATAGCAGAAAGAAAAATTAGGACACCAAAGGAAAGGTACCGAAGAACCTCAGGTAGTTGTCGAACAAGAAATTATTCAAAATATTAAGAAAGTATGGTCATCGTGTCCAGCATACTATTGTGGTAACCATAATGAGAGAGGGGTGGTAACAATGAAAGCATACTGTATGAAATCGCATAGGCAAAAGAGGGAGCGAACAAACAATTCTTGCCTTCCGCTCTTACCGAATACGGTATATTACCGCGCTAAAACATGAGTGCCAAAGACGCTGGATGAGAAAGGGAAACTAGTTTTAGGTCTTCATCATCTAAGAACCCAATAAGTGTCGGTTAGTGTGAACTCAAACTTAAAACTGGCTATGACATATATAATATGAGTGAAACAATAATCATAAAGGATATGATTGATGGATTCAACATTAGAATTGTACAACGCACAATCCGGATGGGAGTTTAGTCCTCTCCCGACACATGAGGTGGAAATACATATGGCCTTATAGGTGTATTTGATTATGAAATTTACGTTTCTATTTTTGGTTGTACCATAGTGAACATCTTCATAGTTCATGTTAGGAGGAGAGAGAAAGATAATAAAGTTGTTAATCTTTAAACTTTGTAATGATTTGTAGCACTTGTAAATCTTATTTGGTTCGTCCATTTCGAGAGTGCATCCAAAATAATATCTCATACCTTGAGATTATTGTCAAACCTTGAATCATAAAAAATATTTTGCCTATAACGGCTTACCAAAGAGGTATGAAGAAACCATGTGTCTTCAAAATTTGTTAGCCTCCACATCCGTGTAAGAAAATTGACTTGTAAGGAAAGGGACACCCAAATACTTTAACGGAAGTAAGCTGACATTGTACTCTCATATGTTTATCAAATCTTATCAAAGCGTGGGTATTATACAACATATGAAAATTTTACTTTTGTCGGGACTGACTTGGAGACCCGAGAGAACAAAACAATTGTTTAGAACCTCTTTGATGAGATTGAGAGAGTTAATATTACCATGGAAAAAATCATTAGATTATCAGCAAATAGAGGTTAACTATTTTGAGTTGTCGATATTTCTAGTGGGATTTGAAATTTATATCATTTTTTCTCTTTAAAGATACTAGATAAGACTTGCATTACAATAAAGAACAAAAAATATGAGAGAAAGTCACCTTTTATGAGCCTCTTCTTACCATGGAAACTAACATTATGAAAACCATTTATGTTAACATTGTACAAAGGAGTGAATATACAGTTTATTATCCAAAAGTTCATCACCTCCGGGAATTCTATACTGATAATGATGTCAGGAATAAGATGCCAACAAACATTATCAAAAGTTTTCATAAGGTTTATTTCTAGTACGGCCCTCAATCCTTTTAGTTAGTTTGGTAACCTCTAAGGAATTCTTGGGAAAAAAGGATGTTGTTTGAAATATTACATCCTATGGTAAAAGTCGATTGAGATTTATCAATCAGATAATATAATAATTTATTGATTCTATTAGCCAGAATCTTGGAGATCAACTTGTAGATAGGTTAAAGAAAAGAGGAAATAAAGAAAAGAAAAGGGTAAATCGTCTAGACAGGTTAAAAAAAGTTAAATAAAAAAGGAAGAAAGTAGAGACAAATTCAAGTCCAAGGATCTAAACAAAGTAAATGAAAAGGTAAAGAAATGAAGGAGATGAAAACGAACTAAGGTGAGCAACATAAATATTACACCAAGTTAGGATAAATTTGGAAGATCAATGAGGATTCAAAAAGCTTTTAGCTTAGTCTAATAATATTTCTAAAATACCTTAGGACAATCAGATAGCATATTAGTCAAATCTATAATATATATAACACTTAATTCTTAGAGGATCCCCACCTAAATTCAATTGACATTTGCTTTGAAATTTTTTTACTTTATCATATTTTTGACGCCCTATGTGGGAATTTACAAAGTGACAACCCCAACCAATGGTAATGACTCGCTCAGGAATCGATAGGGGTATTACTCATGTATAATATTCTTTTGTTCCAGTGAATTCAAAAGTTTTTTCTTCATCTTATGGAGATGATGAAGTATGAGGTAATCGTAAATATCTAGTTATTAATGTGGGACATGTTAACATTGCTTCGTCCGCTTCTGGGAACAATGAAATACGAGATAACTCTCATGACTCTTAATTCATTATTTAGTCCTTTTGTCTCCAACACTGGTAAAGGAAATCCTCAAGTGTTTTTTAAGCTAAATGATATTTATTGAATAAAAAATTAGAAAGTCCAAAAGGGAGAGGACTTGAAGTACAAGAACTAAAAACAATTACAATTTCTTATACTCATAAATTTGGGCGAAAACAAATTTCTGGCTAAAATTTGGATTGTAAAAGAAAGAGGAGCTGAGATGACTTGAATCTTCTATCAAAATGTTTTAGCTAGATCTTCAAAATCTGGATATGATTTCCAGAACAATCTTTATCTTCAATTAAATTAATTTTATGGAAAATAGAGCTTGAAGACTAGGAAAGGTGGAGATGTCCATAAAACAAATAAAAATTATACAATACAGCCTGATGAAAAGGGACCAGCCAAGATTAGGGAAATACTTCCATCATCATTAGACAGGAAACTTCTGGAAAGAACTCCAAATTCAGGATCTTCTTCTTCTTTACTTGATAGATTACATGATGGTAAATATGATATTTTAAATCTTGGGTGATAGAATGAATTATGTTACATTCAACCAAAGAAATACAATAGGCGACAAAGACAACCATCATGTGAGAACATCAACACCAACTTCTATCACTAATAAAACGTTCTCAAACTAAGCACTAAGTTTTCTCTCAGCAGTGACAGCAATCCAACCATAAGACTACATTCAATCACGCCAAACATAGAGTGAAGAGGCTTCTTCACTCTTTAATTTTTCTCTGAAAACAACAGCATCGCAATCTATCTTCCACTTTAACTCTTTTCTACCTTCAAGTTGACGACTCTTTCAAAATTGAAATTAGATTAAGTAGAACCGAATGATTAGATTGATCATCAATAATACAGATGAAAATTAGATAAGAAACGTGCAGACAAAATGCTTGACAAAATGCTTCAAGATATCTGCAAGGCAAGCTATTGTCGGGACAACTCAAGTTCCAAACTAGTAACCGATACTAGAGAGCATTAAATTCTACGATCTCAAGTATTTGTTGATTTGCATACTTTATGGATATAGTTAAATAAATTGCAATAATAACAATATAGATCTAGCATTTTGTAAATGCAAAGAGGCGAGGAGGGAAGTAAAATGATGAAATAAATGAATAAAATACTACGATAATTGACTAAAAAATTAATAATTAAAGACAATAATGATGAATTGAATTTTGATATGAATGAAAATTAAGAAAATAAAGTAAAAATAGTTCCAAAGAAAAAGTTAATAATAAGAAAATAAATGTTTGAGATGCATCAAAATCTCGATGTTAGTCTCATATACAATGGCACATTCACCATTGTCTCAAAATATTTTAGAAGGTGAGTTACATGGAAAGTTTAACCCATATAGGATGAATAAATATGACAAGACTCGGGATCTAGTATATCATTTGGAACATTTTAGTGATACAATGTTAGGTTTTAATCATGATAATACTCTTCATTGTCGAGCTTTCTCTTTGACATTCAGAGGGAATGTTTTGGTGTGGTTTAATAATTTTTTGTGTATAAATATCTAAATTTGAAAAACTCTAAAGTGAATTTAGAAGTCAATTAATTTTATAATTAAGCTACTTATAAGGATGGTGATTATATTATGACTTAATTACATACAAAGGAATGAAACTTTGAGAGACTATGTTCAAATGTTCATTCTAGAAATGAATAATTTGGAAGGGTATCAAGACGAGTTGTTTTGGCTGATTTTAAGATAGGTCTTCCTTTATGTAGTCAATTGTTAGAGGACCTAATAAATTTTCAGCTTCATAATATGGGAGATTGATTAAAAAAATCAGAAAGGTTTATCAAAATCAAATAAGCAAGATGAGGTGGAGTTAAACCAAGTAAAGTTTAGGAACATAGAAGTGGACTAATTGATAAGAGGATACATGATGTGAGAAATGAAAATGTTGGGAACTTATAACCAAAGCATACTATATCATATTATATAATGCAAATACGAGTTAACACCACTCAGAGAAGAGATTACAAAAATTTGTAATAAGACCACAGATGAAGTGAGTTACAAACCTCATAGAATGATGTTTGTTCCATATAATAAAATATCTAACTTATACGTTTGAGGTTATCATAACAATAATGATCACATGAAGGATGTCGTTTTAAGTTAAGAGATGAAATTTAGAGATTGGTCGACAGCGGGGAATTAATTTAGTTCATCATAAATAAAAGTTTTGATAAATCATAGAAAAGTAAGAAAGGTAATGATTCAGTGAAGAGTCAAGCTAACAAACAAGAGTTGTATACTATTTCTGGATGTGATATGTTAGCTAGAACATTTCAATAAATCTAGAAAAAGGTAAACATATGAACTAGAGGTTCATATTGTTGATAAGTCATCATCATATGTGAATTGACTTCCAAAATTGTTTTAATTTTTTAATAATAACGATTTAAGAGAGTTAGTGACTCTGCACAAAGATGTTCTATTTGTTACTTTATAAATGGAAGAGGTAATAACTACAAAGGTTATGATTGATACAAATAGTTTGGCTAACACTTTATATTAAAGTAGTTATGATCAAACGATTGGGATATCTCTAAATGAGAAACATGAAAGGAATTTAGTGAATTTCGTTGGGAGGTCGATTATTTATGTTTGTGAAGTAGAATTTCCCTAAATGGTTGGTGTTGGACATAATAAAAAGATAGTTAACACTTTATTTAGTAGTTAAACCATGGTCGTGTAATGCAATTTTAGGTCATTCATGGTTACATAAAATAAAAGTAATGAGTTCATATTATCACCAGTACGACAACTATTTTGTTAGAAAACATGTTGGAGTTAGTAGAGGAAGTCAAAGAGTAGCTTAAATTGATATGCATTGTCTTTTAATCCGGATAATATGATTCCATGGCAATTATAGAGTACATTAGAGAATCAACATTCAATAAAGGGAAAATGAGCATATAGTGGAAATTTAAGCAAAGGAAGTTAACGACCCAAAAGATGATTTGTAAGAAACAACACCAATAGAGGATGTAGTTAACATTGGAATTGGAGAAAGAAAGTTAGTAACAATTGGAAGTAAACTAAGTTCGGAATTTAAAGAAAAAATTATGTTTTTTTATTAAAAGAAAAGCTTGATTTTTTTGTGTTGAGTATTACGAATGTAACTAGAGTGAGTAAATAAGTAATTTGTTACAAACTGGATATTGATAATAGGTTAAGACTAAATTTTTAAAAGATGAGGGTATTTTCTCAAGAAAAATATAAAGCTATAGTAATAGAGGTGACAATATATCTTGAAATGTGATCCATAAAATAGAATCCAAGTATTTGATGTGGGTATCGTATTCAGTTTTGGTAACAAAAATGATTAATAAGGAAGTACATGGATTTTACAAATCTTATTAGAGTTTGCCAAAAAGATCTTTTTTCTTTGCCTCATATTGATTAGTTAGTGGATGATACACCATGATTTTTTGTCATTTATGAATGCATCTTCATGATATAACCAAATTAAGATGCATACTAAATATGAAGAGTATAAAACATTTATGACTTAGAGAGGTTTATATTGTTATCAAGTGATGTTATTTGGGTTTAAAAAATATTAGGTGAATATATCAAAAGTTTGTCAATCATGTTTTACAAATCATTTAGGAAAAAATATTGAGGCATATATTAATGATGTGATTATAAAAATAAATGACGAGGATAACCGTAGTTAACATTATCATAAACATTTGATAGCCTTCAGAAATATAATTTAAGACTATAAATCCTCTTAATTTTTCATTTATTATACAAGCTGCATTTTGGGGTTTGTAGTAAGTAAGAAGGGTACTGAGGTTGATCCTGAATAGTTGAAGGCAGTGTTGGATATGTGCTCACCCAAATCAATTAAAGATGTACAAAATTCAGTGGGCCGCTTAGCAACATTATCTAATTTTATTTTAAAAGCATAAAGTCACTTGTTATTTGAAATTCTTAAGGGCCTAAAACGTTTTAAGTAGAATAATGAGTGTGCTAAAGTGTTTGATGATTTGAAAAAATATTTGACATCTCCAAAAAAATTATATACACTGGTACAAGGAAAACCTCTATATATTTATCTATCAGTGTCAAATATTATTGTAAGTGTTACTTTGATGTGTCAAATGTAATAGGCAAACAATAGTTTATGGGTTATTTGAGCATATTGAGCATCATGAGAAAAATAAAGAAAGGTGGTAGTATTTTACAAACTCCCCGTGGTGAGGAAATTAAGCAGACAATTAAGTATATTTTGAGCTGATAAATTATGAAGCATGATACGAGACAATTTGGAAGGGTATACAATTAGCTCATATTTGTGGTACAAAATATATAAAAATAATTTATGGTTCGCATATGGTAATAAGTCAAGCTAGACGGTTATTTTATGCAAAACAAAAAAAGATAAAGGGTTATATTAAGGTGTTAAAGTAATTGTATGTATATTAAATAAAATTATATTTGAACAAGTACCTCGAGAATTAAATGTCGAGGATAAATGTTTAGCTCAAAAAGTAGGTTATTTTATCCTCTAGTACTTTTTACAAATAAAAATGTACTAGATGATAAATGTTTATCTCTCGATTTAAGAATATAGACAACAATTATCTAGTTCTTGATAAAGTTGTTTATCAGAAAAGTAGAACAAAACCTTTATTAATATTCTTGGGTAACGATGAAACATTACCTATTTTAAGGGATTTACATGAAGAAGTGATTGGATCTCACTGTGGACTTAGCTCATCTACTAAGTGATTCCACCACATTAATTTTTGTACTTTTGATAAATATGAAATTGACTTGGTAGGTTCTTTACCTATGGCAACAGAAAAAAAAAACAGAATATTGAGGGATAATAGTCCGTATTTTAAGAATGATTTGGTCATAAAGTATTTTTAGAAAGTATGAGGTGGAAAAGAATTTTTATATCTCGTGTTACCCTTAAGCTAAGTGTTATATGGAAGTTACTGACATATTATAATCAATGAAATTATAAGAAAACTAGAATTAGCTAAAAAAGAATGATCTAATATTTTGCAAGAGATTTTATGGGCATATAAAACAACTCTAAAAGAAGTTATATGTGAAAATCCATTTGCCTTAGTATATGGTATGAAATCAGATGGACCCATATAGATTATGATTCCAAGCCATAGAATTATTTTTTATTCGTTATACACAAACTATAAAGAAATAAAATTTGTTATTGATTTGATAGAAAAAGGAGACATCGAGCGCGGATATGAGCTGAACATTTTAGAGAGATTATGAAGAGTAGATTTGATTCAAAACTAAAATTAAGGAGTTCAAAAAATGGGGATTTGATTTTTAAAAAGATTTTTTCAAGAGAAAAATAAAAAGAATGCTGGGAAGTTGGCACCTAACTGGGTCATAACGTTTATGATTATTGCAAAAGGTCATCGTGGAACTTACTTTTATATATAAATGGGAATATCTTAAAACATCTATGTAATATTCAACATTTAGAATTTTATAAGACTCCAGTGTAATAAGTCATGTGTACTATTTTCCCATTTTAGTGGTGGAAGGAACAAGGTGACAGTGGGGACGATTAATGAGACACCATAAGAGCAATTATTAATAAAACAATTTGTCAGTTATACTCATTTTTTTAGCTCGTATACAGTTAAGATATAATTTTAATACCTTACAAATATGCGAGACCTATACAAATATGTGAGAGTTGTACAAATATGTGAGACAAGATTAGTTTTAAGTTAAAATAATTTAGTTCTTACTTACAAGAATCCACTTAACTAAAAAATCATGTTTTATACTACCTTACAAAAAACAAACTTCATGTTGTGTTTAATTACAAGCATATTTCATGATGTGTTTATTTACAAGAAACTTAAGTTTTTACTTATAGATACATTGAATTGAGCAAAATACTTAAGTTTTTACTTACAAAAAATCAATCAACAAAATACTTATGTTTTTACTTCCATAAATTATTTGTTTGGTCATCATTAAGGAAAAGATAAAAAAATTATGCTCTCTTGCACCTACGCATTTCTTCATCATCGGATAATAAAGACATGAAAAGCTTGTAATACTTACAATAGTTATTGCAAATTATTTTGTTTTTTCTGTTGTGTGTTTACTGAAAGGAAATAATGGGTATAATTTATTAATTTTGCCTGATGACTAATGGTTCATATTATTTTTAGGTTGGGTGCAAATTGGGATCAACACATAATATGTGTTCATATTGAACAATACACTATAAACAATATTTTTGTTTAATAATATATACTTTTTTTTATAAAATTTTAGTTAGACTTAATAGTGCATGACCAGAAAGATCTAACGTGTGGGTGGTATCTGATAATTTCCCATCAAAATCTTTGAATGCTACTATATAATCCTTTTCTACAAGCTTCATACAAATCTCATCGTCAATAACCTACCAAATGACTAGTGGGGGACATGTTATACAAAGATACAAGACGTGTTTTAAATGATATGAGAGATGCAAGACAAACGTTAGAGTACATGCGAGATTACTTTATAGGCCAGCTGGTATTCAGCTGCTAGCACAATCACATCACTTACACACATATGTATTGGTACTATTGAATATGATGTTGTGTTATACCATATAATTGGATTTTCTGTTTTTCTCTTATTTGTATCTTAGCCAGTTTTTGGTATTCACTGACATCAATCAAACGCTTTGTTTTGGTATCTATTACCCAATCTCTTTCATCCACCTCTTGCATAGGATTCCCAAATTGTATTGGATCATACACTGGTGAGTCGTTACTGTCTTTCACTTTTTATTTTCCTTTATGTAAGGCACAGGACTTGATTACACATCACATACGAGATTAAAGATGAGAGACGCTTGAAAAAAGAGTTTCATGACTTCATTACACATTACATGAAAGATGAAAGAAGCTTGAAAAAAGACATGCGAGACAGGGGAACATTTTTTCTACTTAAGATCCACTTATATCTTTATTTTTATTAGCTGGAGGAAATTCTACCATTATTATTTTTTACAGCTAGCTCATCAATTTTTTGTTCAACCACACCCGAAGAAGCATCTTGCACAGCAGATGGGAAATTCTTCATGCAAGTATTAGGATCATGCACATCATGAGTACCATATTGGATACCAATACAAGTAATATCTAGGTCAACAGCGACAATAATATCATCAATCCATTCAAAAAATTCTGGATTTTCTTGGGTAACATATGTCGTTTCAATATCATGTTGTTAAGTACTTGCCACTACCTCAACCTTTACTTCATCCTCTAAAGTACATGATTTTTTGGATGGTGAATTAGCTGCTACATATATAAATGGTTCTCTTTTACGTTTACGAAAATGTGATTCTTCGATAATTGGTTGCTTTTCAGTTACATTTTTAGGCAGACTATTTTGTTTGACATATGGAATTGGTAGATTGTTATGGTGTAATGGATCTAAAATAGGTAGGTCTAGTAATTTAACGAGTTCTTATGCATCCATTTTTTCACGTAAATCGCTCATCTCTTTATCTTTCTCTTTTATTAACATATTTAGACGATAAAATTTCCTCATTGTTCTTAGTTTTGATGGTATAATTTCCTTTGATGTGTAATTTGAAAATAAAAATAGTCTTATAATGTCAGTCTAAGCTTAACAGACAAGACATGATGTAATAGATAAATGTGAGCCATGTACAAACAGGTGATGTAAGATACAAAAGTTTAATACGTAATTATATACATATCTGGCCAACAAACACCTTTCTATGTTCAAAAACATCGACATGCGTTTATACTAAGAACGTATGGTGGCCTCTGTTTGGAAGATGTTTTTTTCTTATCATCCTTTTAACTACTTGTGAAAGAGAATTCCTCTTGGAGGTGGTTGAAGTCTTTTTTTAATACAAATTATCGTATAGTGGCCTCTGTATCACTATCATCTCTCAAACCTTGGTATCTGAAGCTTGTGTCCCTTATTTTTGTAGTACCTTATTTGCAGTGGACTTAATCATTTTCTTAAACGAGTCTTTGTATCTGGTAAATGATATAGGTTCTCAAAATCTCCATGCTCACCAAATACTTATAAGGGTTAATTCCCCTTCTAAAACCTATAAAATGTTAAACAAGTTAGTAAAATATAGATGTGAGACACTCGAGAACTATATAATGGATGCAAAAAAGATGCGAGACCTATAGAAATATGTGATACATGTAAAAATAATAGTTGTACAACTATGTGAGAACTGTACAAAGATATGAGACATGTACAAATATGTGAGATTTGTGCATCTCCACCAAACGCTTGTACACATCTCGCATCTTTACATGTAGTAAAGACACAAGAGTTGTTCAAATATATAGCTGATAGATGTGAGACTAGATATATTATAGATGCGAGACCAGTATTACCTTAGTCGTATAACATATACTTCTTCATATTTGATCGTCTTAATCTTTGTAATCAAATCCAAGTTTCTTTTTTATTCCAATCGCAGCTATTTGTAGCATATTTGGAATCATGTATTCTCCGACTTCTTCTTCCGTAATGGCTGTGTGCTTTATGATGAATGTCTGCATGAAAATATGTTTCAGAATGATTACAAGTATTTTACTTGTTTAATTATAGACCAATATACTGACCGTTAAAAGAACAACACATCTAATAAATTTATCAAGTTACTTTTCTGATAATTCCTAACTAACCAAATTAAGTTCTCCAAAATTGATCGAGACCAGTTGTAGTTGTTTATTTTTTCAAATTATTCGACATAAAAGATCGTTGTTGTAGTCAGTACATGTCCTGATACTGAATAGAACAGTGTAAAGCTCATATAAAGAATTAACAAAATAACCACATCTTTTACACCTTGATCCCACCAATACCATTAGCTTTATCTATTTCAAAAATAAAACGCAACACAATGATAAGTAATAAGTATTATGTTCATGTCAGTGTAGAACAAATACACATGTGAGATGTAGCACTATAACAATGTCCTAGTAACTACCAATGTGAGATCAAGGATAAAGTCATACATTTATCAAAGTATTTTTATTGGTTTTTATTTATTCTCTCCTACTTTTCTTAAATTTTCATCAAAGAAGTATGTTTTGATGATCCTTCATTCTGTTTATTCTTCATCGGTGCATATAAGTTTGAAGCCCTCTTTGGCGTTTAGAGACATTTTCTTCTCATTGTGCTTCAAACCAAAGATAGTCTTCACATCTTTAGTGGCTAGTTTAACATGTTTGGAGCCCAATTTGAAAATCTTCTCTTTGACCTTGTATTTTTTGACAATTTTGATGATTATATCATAGTGTTTCTTCATTTTCAGATTCTTCTCGTACAAATCATATGTAGCCTTGAATAAGGTATGAAATGGTGTAGCTTTCGCAACTCATATATGTTCATCTCTAATTTCATTCTTTTTCATGAGATTTATAATGTTGAATAAACCTGATCCGAAATAGAAAGTTTTAAGAGCCATTATATCTGTAAGATACAAGACATGCTAGTGAAAATATGCAGGATATGTACAAATATGCGAGACATGTACAAATATACGAGACTAGGGTATTGACACACATGAAAGATGCGGGAGGTGATGCTTTCTGAATTTCGAAACGAATGAATTATCCAATCATCTAAAATGGATACTCAAAACAACAAACAATATACTTAGGACCATAAATTTCAACCAAATCACTAAATTCGACACATTGGAAAAATGGAGAGCAACTCATACTCTCAAACCCTGATTTAGCACAAAATCATAGTACGAGCGTATGTTTTTGTTCGAACCTTTTTTTGTTCGAACCCTAAACAACCTATGTTGATCATATTCAACAACCCTAGATCATGTAAGTTATAGAACGAAAAAAAAAAACTTACTTTTCCTGTCTTTTGAAGCTTCTGAGGATCCTCGTTTTGTTAGATTGTTGTTTCGAGATAAAAACAAAAAAAATTAAAAGATGAAAAATGTTGGTTTATCTCTAATTTGATATCAAAAAAGGATTCGAATTCGAATTATAGACTTAAAGAAAAAGATTAAAAGTTCTGAAAGCAGTAACTCCCCCAAAACTTTTTATATTAATTGGTAATACTTTTTATATTAATTGGTAATAGAACTATTGTATAAATATTAAGCAGTAACTCACCCAAATTTCGATGGATATTACTCCATAAAAAATCAATAGCAAAAATATAAATTATATATGAAGTTCGAAGAAGATTCGTTTTATCTAGAAGTGGTAGGGTTGATTGGGAAATCTATCAACGTGGGTGTCCATCTATACTTGTTCCTTCATTTTCTTTGAGAGAGAAGTAAAGTACTATTGATTCGATAAGACAACAAAGTACAAACAAAAGCTCCTTCTTCTTCTTAAGAAACAGAAATTGCGCTGGCTATGGTAGCGGGTCCCTAGTGACAAAATTGAGAACCGGCTATACCCTATAGGCAGATGAGTTGTCTTTCATGTAATAATGTTAGGACTTAGGTCGGCGTGCTAGATAGGAGTATATGTGTAGAAGAGATGCATTTCGGATTGAATCGAAGGTTAAAAATTCCATTTTATTAAAAGGTATTTTATATTTTATTGGATTCAGATATTAATATTTTGTTATTTTGTTGTTAAAACATTCGCAACACTTCAATGTTATATTAAGTTACATGATTGGTACATAATATAATTATATTAGACCAAAATATTTATATTCATAAGAGTTAAAATATTTGTAATTTATTTTAAATAATTATGATATAATTATTTAAAAAAATTACTTTAATTATATGTGTAAACTTTAAATGGATTAAATAGAAAAAAAAAACGATGTAATTACAAGAATATTGGAAAAATTCATATTTATAGTTTGATATAATTTTTAAAAAAATGAATTTTTTATTTATAATTTTATTTATTTTATGTAAAAAAAAATAGTAGTTCAGGTTTGATTAAATATATACATCGGAATTTTATAAATTAATTTGGATCAATAGTTGAATTTAGACATTGTTAATTTATAAAAATTATTTTAGAAAAAAAATAAGCAACTTTTTTTTCGGTGTTTAATTTTATTTTACCAAATTTTAGAGAATACATAATTTCATCACACGAACAGTTTTAAAATGAATGTGATTTTAGTCATTGAATTGATCGATGTAATTGAATAATATTATATTTTCCTCCATTGATTTTAATTTTAAAAAAAGTTAGGTTGATATTTTCAACTTTTCATATTCATCGAAGAAAACGGATGATTGTGCTTTGTTCACCAGAAATAGTGGATTTTTCTATTTTATTGAGGTTTTATGAGTTAAAATATGTTGATGTAGTCTTAGTTATTTTAAAATTTGTTTTTATTATATTGTGTTTGTTGACACGCTTAAGAACAGCCTTATTTTTATCAACATTTTATTATGGTTTTGTCATCGTTTATTCTTATGATTTTCTTTTCTTTTCTTTTCAGATAAGACGACGTGGGCTTGAACGTTGGGTTGGGTGTGGATGCTTTTTCGGTGAGCCCTCTAATTGTGTATGCTGGTTATTCTAAAAAATATATGTCATTTGTTTAATATCATACTAAGGAGTTATCTCTTCTCATTTTTTTTGGTGAATTAAACCTCTTATCTTACTATATTTTTTGAAAGATTAAACAAATGATTATGAAAAAAATATTTTCAACTTTTGGTGGTTTATCTCCTCTATCAAATCTTTTTATAGATTAAATATGATGTTCTTTCTCTCGTGTTTACAAAAGGATAATTTTTGGGTCATAGATAAGTAATTTGTTAACATTTTAATTTCTAAATTCTCAAAGGGTTATCCATTCATCACGAATATAAACCAGTTTATTGTTGAATCTAAAAATTCTGCCCTTTTAAAAGTTGTCTTTATTGAACAAAGATATGTCATGATTTTGTAAAATTTCATAGATTGTATCAAAAAATTTACGAGATAATTCATAAATATAGACTCTTTTTATATGAGATATTTAAGTGGTCTCCTGCCTTGAGTCCGCAGTGTGACCCTACTCGTATGTCAGTCTGGATTAGGCTTCTGGATCTGTCGTCGAGATGCTTCAAACATACTATACTTACATTGATAGGTAATATTGTTGGTGGATTTTTTATAGTGAATAACAACACTTTAAAATGACATATAAAATGTATGCTCGATCATGTGGTGAAATTGATATCATAAAAAAGAGATAACATTAGGATACCCACTGCGAAAGATTTAGGTTTCTTCCAAAGAGTTTTTTAGGAGTCATGATTCCTATTGTCAGTCCAAATTGTAAGAGGATTGTATTGTGTAATTTTCAGTCTTTTTTTCCCTTCATTAGTTCATAAAATGCGTTGGTACTTCTTATCATATCTATAAAAGAAAATATCAACACAAAGTTGATTAATAGTCAACTTAAAAAATGTGTGATATGTTCAGGATAGTTTTCACATCTTAGTTAATTGCATCTTTGAAGTTTTTAGTAATGTTGATTTAGAAATCAAATGGTAATTAATTGTCTAAGTCCCAACTCGAAACTAGGATCGGATAAGAAAAAAAATTAAGTATGAGGATGGTCAAATTTTAGAGTTTGAACTGTCTCTAACCATTGCTGATTCTGAAGCTAGCTTGGTTAGTCATCTATGAGTCATGTCCCCAAAATGATATTATATCCATATCCTCAACAATCTGGAGAGAAAAATCTCTACCATCGCTAACCACAACAATGATGGATCATCTTACGACGGTTCTATCATTTCTATCTAACAGCGCATAATCTAGTGCGAGATATTATATGTATTTATACCATAAACAACCAAAGCAGCACATGTTGACATGATGAATTTACAGGCATCTAGAGTATTCAAATGAAGCCTATTTTATATAAATTTTTATAATTGTTTTAATAACTATTCATAGGCTTGAGCAGAATACTTATCTATTTAAATTATATATTTATTTTTATATTACACATAATGTTTTTTTGTTGAATTCAAACTTTAATTAGATCAAACTTTATATCTAAATAAGACATTATCCCTCTAATATTTGAGAGATATTTATTACAATACTAGACATATAAATATAGGTCTAACGACCATTACTTAGTCGACATATTATTATTCATTCTTATTTTATATAGTATAAAAACTTTATTTTTAAACACGTTTTCTACTCTAAGTCTAGTATTTGCTTCGGTTAAACCTAACGACTCAGAATATCGATATCAATTGGGGTCACTATGGGAAATATAATTTGTTTCTTCCTAAAAGAATCAAAACAACATGAAAGATCAAAAGCTATGTCAAATTTCAACGAAATGACTGATTCGTCTGTAAATGAAGAGATTGAGGTGGAGCATCCTAATGGAAAATCCAAGGCCCCGACATTGAAAAGATGATCATATCGTACCTCATCCTGAATTTGAGTATCTGGCTCAACTTCTAAGAAGAGAACAAGATTAAAAAAAATCGTTTAATACATGGACACTTGTTAGTGCTGCTCTAAGGTCAAATGAGTCATCCAAACTGTTGATGACAAAAAAAAGATGATAAAATCATCGGCCTGATAAAAGACCACCTTGAAAAAGAATCTCATGAAAATAGTGAATGACTTAGGGGAGCTTGTAAAAGATAAGGAAAACTTCGATCGAGGGTTCGTACAGTCGAGACAATTAGAGATGACAATATCGCACAGATAAAAGAAGAAGTAGTACTCTAACTTCTAGGTATGATCAAAGGAATAAAAAAGTATATAGCCTTATTATGAACGAAATATAACCTAAAAGACACCATAATTTCACTAGCTGTAAATGTTGGATATCCGCCAATTGTAGAGATGCAACCGAGATATTTGTTTCCTTTACCATGATATATGCCTCCACTAGGCTATCCCAATACTATATATACCATCCAAACTTTCAACACACTAATGTAATTCCACTAGTTACGACCCATAATGTCCAAAAAGTACCATCATAGTATTTATCAAATCCTACGCAGGGGCGACAGTAGAAAAATGTGATACCATGTTGGCCTGAGAGAATTCAATAGTACCCACCCGGATACATCAACCGAGATCTGAGCCATCAACCAACTAGGTCAATACATAATACAAATCTAGAAGCTAAACAATGTAATGGACCAGAGTTCTAGTATGGTTACCCGTTCATAAATTTTTAAGTGAAAACTATGAGAATGATGTCGTACCTCTGGTATCATATAATGCCACCATATTATGATTTTACAAAATTAAAAAAGTATTATGGTAAATAAGATCTACAAGACTACATCCAAACTTCAATAGCGAGATGCTCCAATATAGAGCTGAGATCTACAAGACTACATCCAAACTTCAATAGTGAGATTCTCCAACATGGAGCTGATGATGGGATATAGTATAGAGCCTTAGTAATGCAATACTTCTACAGTCTTCCGAAAAGATGCATAAAAACTACATGATGCTTTGGACAGTGTTTAACCAATAGAAACAAAAAATCAACAAATTTTGAGAGAATACACTAAGTGTTTTGTGGAAACAAAGTCTCAATTACAAGATTTGCATGATCGGGTGGTCATAGTATCTAAAAAGGGTCCGAAAAGGTACCCAAACTAAGGATATAACAAAATATAAGGCTTTAAACTTCTTAAGTTTACTAGCTTGGGTGGAGCCATATATAAAAGTGAATGAGGTAGCCAAAGGAAAGAAAGCACATGACTACTACACTCCAGTTGTAGGCCCTTCGACCTACAAGATAGAAATAATGACATAGATGAATTTAAAAGATGATACGTGAAGAAACAATGGTGCTTCAGATTTTTCAAAACTGAGATCCATTCAGTCACAAGTTTACAAAAGGAAGTCTAAAGTTATTTACAACTCCAGTAGTATCAAGAGATCAGAACATCCCCTGAATGGGCCATTCACATAGTTGACCGAGTCTCTAGCGGAGATATATGAATAGACTAATAACACCATTAAGTATAATCAACTTGGAAAGTTGGTCAAAGCAAAATAGAATATAGATAAAAATAAATACTCTAATTTCCATAATGATATATGTAATTTCACTAGAGGTTGTTAGGATTTGTAGGATAATTTCCAAAATTTAGTTGATGAACGAACACTTAATGATTTTGTAAAGAAAAAAACAAAATAGAATCCAAGATATGGTTTCGGTATTAGTGTAAAACAATCCCCAGCCTTAACTAAAGTGCAAAAATCATTGGACACGAATATCATCATGATGGCTGAGGCAGATGAAGACAAAGAATACTTAGATTTGAACACAAAAAAACAAAGTATATGGGTGATTTCTAGAGGGGATACTTATTCCAAAATCATAAAGAGATCTAAAAAGAGATTAGAATAGTATGTCAATGGCAAACATTGCTATATTTATATGGAAACTCGTACCATAACCTATTATTCTCATATGACGATCTAAGAAGTGTAGCATTTGTACATAGTGATGCAATGCTAATAACGGTAAAGCTGGCAAAAGCAGAGATCAAAAGAGTGATATCAACATTGGCATCTCGACAAACATACTATATAGATGAACTACAAAATAATATAAAAGCTCAAGTGCTGACTTCGAGCACAACAGTCTTGATTGGCTTCACTGAAGCGAATGCATTTATTCAAAGAGAACTAACTCATGATGTATCTCTCGGTACAAAATCCTTTTATGGGGGGGGGGGGGGTATATGCACTAGCTTCATATAATATTATATTAAACTGATCATGGATCGACCAAATGTGTGTCATACTGTCTATGGTCCATTAGGGCCTAAGATATCCTATAAACAGAAAAGCCTTAGTAATAAGAGTAAAGTAGAAAGAGCCTAGAATATATTATGCGGCATTCCTGGCTCTGAAAGCATAACAACCATAATAAAAAAAACGCTATCTTGGATGAAGTAGATGAACCCAGAGAAGGACCTCAACTGCTATAGTCGGGGGAAAACGAGATGAATTAGTCTCGCATGGATCATATTTCATCTCCCATCTGTTGTCATGTCTCGCATCTAACAAATTATATCTCAATGCATTTACTAATATACTAGTTTTGCATTTTGCAGAAAGAATTGGAAGAAATGCCTTCATTTGAATTATTTTTGGATCAAACTTAATTCGAAATTTCTGAATTAATTGACTTTACAATCAATAAAAAATAGTGGCCATTTAAAAATCCAGTAATACAAATAGTTGAAATCAACCAATAATACATATTCGAACTGGTTCAAAAAGGAGAAAGTTATCAAGATCCAACAATATGGTCGGTTTCAGGATTCGCATGTCCTATTTTAGTTAGTAATATGATGGAGATGCTTGGTCAAGATAAGATCGAATACAAGATAAAAGTTTATCTAAAATTTATTTGCATAATTTTATTTGTATGCATAATTTCCTATTATACAATTAATTTACTGTTAGTTCCACCTCTGACATTACATATGTTATCGACGGTTAGATATATTGGTAAATTTCATAAAAACTATTTTAAAATACCTAACATTAAGTCTCATAAAATGAATACGAAAGTTATTTCAACAAAATCATATTTGGACGTGTAATGGTAAGAATTATAGAGTTTTACAAACATGTTACGGATTAATAAAACAAAAAATATTTCGAAAACGTATTCTTTCGATGTAGCACATGACAAATGACAATCAAGAAATTAAAACTTTGATTGACGATGAATTATGTGTCCACACAAAAGGTTATATCTTTGTGTCAATTTCCATAAAAGGACCATGAGGTACAATTTCACACTGGAAGTTATTGGTGCTAGACATTGATAATAGACAAGCATTAAATTTAAATCTGTGGACACCAATAAACAAAACAATAGATAAAATACAAAATAAATATGGGTAAGTTCTTAAAAGGTACATCAACACGACTACCGCCATCACGACTGTCACGACCACCTTCATCACCACCACCACCACCAAGACCCCTATCACGACCACCACCATCACCAAAACCACAACCATAACCACAACTAAGACCACCACGACGGCCACAACCACCACCATCACCATCACCACCACCAAGACCACCACCACCACCATCATTACCACCACCACCACCACCACTACAACCACCATCACAACCATCATCACCACCACAACCATCACGACCACCACGACCAAGACCCCCACCACAACCACCACGGCGACCATCATCACAACCAAAACCACAACGACGGTTAGCATCCCCACCCCCACCACCACGGCCACCACCACCACCACGACTATCACCACCAGTATCACCACCACCATCAGCACACCACCACCACCATAGCGACCATGAACACGACCACCACCACCATCACCACCACCAAGAACACCAACACTACCATCAATACGACCACCACCAAAACAACCACTATCACCACCACTACCACAACGACCACCATCACCACCACTAAGAACACGAACACTACTATTAACACAACCAACACCACCACAACCACCATCACCACCATCACGACTGTCACGACCACCTCCATCACCACCACCACCACCACCAATACCCCCAACAGGACCACCACCATCACAATCACCATAACCACCACCACCACCACAACGATCACCACCACCACCAAGAGCACCACCAGTACCATCACCACCACCACCACCGTCACGACTACCATCATCACCACCACCACCATCATCACCACGACCACCACCACTACGACCATCTCCACAACCAGGACCACCACCACAACCACCATAAGCACCACCACCACCACACTCACCACAACCACCACAACCACCAACATAACCACCACCATCACCACCACGAACAAGACCCTCACCATGACCACCATGACCACCACGACCACACCACCACCACCACCAAGAACACCATCACCATTACAACCCCCACCCCTATCATTATCAGAACCATCACCACCACTATCACAACCATTACGACCACGACTACCACCACCATGAACACCACCACCACCACCACCATCATCACCACCACCAAGACTACCATCACAACCACGACCAAGACCATCACCACCACCACGACAACCACGACCACAATCACCATTACCATCACCATCATCACCACCACCACCAGGATCTCCATCACTACCACCACCACGACCACCAGCACTACCACCAGCACCACGACCGTCACGACCACCATTATCACCACCACGACCAAAACCGCCATCACGACCACCACGACCACGATTATCACCACCACGACCACGACCAACACCACCACCAAGACCACCATCAACAAAACCACCAAAACCACCACCACCACCACGAACGTTACAACCACCACCATCACTATGACTGTCACGACCACCACCATCACCACCACCACCACAACACCCACCACCACAACCATCATGACCACCACCACAACCATCACCATCACAACCACCACCACCACCACTACAACCACAATCACAACCATCACCACCACCACCACCAACACAACCATCACGTCCACCACGACCAAGATCCCCAATACAACCACCACCACGACCATCATCACCACCAAAACCACAACGACGGTTACCACCACCACCCCCACCACCACCACGGCCACCACCACCACTACTACTACCACCACCACCATAACCAACACCACCAAGACCATCACCACCACCATTACCACACCACCACCACCATAGCGACCATGACCACGACCACCACGACCACTATCACCACCACCACGAACACCAACACTACCATCAACAAAACCACCACCACCACAACCACCATCACCACCATCACGATTGTCATGACCACTTTCATCACCACCACCACCATCAAGACCTCAGCCACGACCACCACCATCACCAAAACCATCACTAAGACCACCACGATGGCCACAACTACCACCATCACCACCACCAAGACCACAACCACAACCATCACGACCACCACGACCAAAACCCCCACCACAACCACCACGTCGACCATCATCACCACCGAAACCACAACGACGATTACCACCACCCCCACCACCACCACTACCACCATCACCACTACCACCACCACCACCACCATAACCACCACCACGACCATTACCACCGCTATCACCACCACCACCATAACGACTATGACCACGACCACCACCACCATCATGACCACTACCACAAGGAGCACCACCACCACCATCACCACCACCAAAAGCACCAACACTACCATCAACACGACTACCGCCATCACGACTGTCACGACCATCTTCATCACCACCACCACCACCAAGACCCCTATCACGACCACCACCATCACCAAAACCACCACCATAACCACAACTAAGACCACCACGACGACCACAACCATCACCACCACCAAGACCACCACCACCACCATCATTACCACCACCACCACCACCACTACAACCACCATCACCACCACCATAACCATCACGACCACCACGACCACCACGACCAAGACCCCCACCACAACCACCATGGCGACCATCATCACCACCAAAACCACAACGACGGTTACCATCACCACCACCACCACCACTATAACCACGACCATCACCACCAGTATCACCACCACCATCAGCACACGACCACCACCATAGCGACTATGACCACGACCACCACCACCATCACAACCACTATCACAACGACGACCACCACCACCATCACCACCACCAAGAACACCAACACTACCATCAGTACAACCACCACCAAAACAACCACTATCACTACTATCACGACCACTACCACAACGACCACCATCACGACCACTAAGAACACAAACACTACCATTAACACGACCAACACTACCACAACCACCATCACCATCATCACGATTGTCACGACCACCTCCATTACCACCACCACCACCAAGACCCCCAACAGGACCACCACCATCACCAAAACCACCACTATCACAACCACCATAACCACCACCACCACCACAACGATCACCACCACCACCAAGAGCACCACCAGTACCACCACCACCACCGTCACGACTACCATCATCACCGCCACCACCATTATTACCACGACCACCACCATTACGACCATCTCCACCACCAGGACCACCACAACCTCCACTACTATCACCAACACCACCACCACCACAACCACCAGAAGCACCACCACCACCACACTCACCACAACCACCACGACCACCAACATAACCACCACCATCACCACCAGCATAACCAAGACCATCGCCGTCTTGACCACCACTACCACCACCACCATCACCACGACCAAGAACACCAACACTACCATTAACACGACCACAACCACCATCACGACTGTCACGACTACCTCCATCACCACCACCACCACTAAGACCCCCAACACGACCACCACCATCACCAAAACAACCACAATCACAACCACCATAACCACCACCATCACCACCACAACTATCACCACCAACACCACAACGATCACCACCACCACCACCACAACGATCACCACCACCACCAAGAGCACCACCAGTACCACCGCCACGACCATCACAACCACCACCACTGTCACGACTACTATCATCACCACCACCACCATCATCACCACCACCACCACCACTACGACCATCGCCACTAGCACGACCACCACCACTATCACCAAGACCACCACTACCACCACAACCACCAGAAGCACCATCACCACCATACTCACCACAACCACCACGACCACCAACATAACCACCACCATCACCACCAGCATAACCAAGACCATCACCGTCTTGACCACCATCACCACCACCACCAACATCACCACTACCACCATCACAACCACAACCCCACCACCACTACCACCAATATGGCCATTATCATCACCACCACTACAATCAGTACCACCACAACCCCCACCATCATGACCACCACCGTCGCCGTCACGGCCTCCATCATCACCACCACAACCAAGAACTTCACCACCACCACCACCACCACCACTAGGACCACCATCACTATCACCAAGACCACCACCACACAACCACCACGAGCACCACCGCCACCACACTCACCACAACCACCACCAACAACATATCCACCACCATCACCACCAGCATGACCACAACCATCACCACCACCACCAATATGACCACTACCACCACCACCATAACTACAACCACCACCACCACCACAAGTATGACCACCATCATCACCACTATTACGATCAGTACCATCACAACCACCACCACTACGACCACCATAATCACCACCACTATCGACACTACCACCACAACCACCATCATGACTAGCGCCACCATCACAACCACCACCACTACAACCACCACCACTACGACCACCACCATCACCACCACTATCACCACTACCACCACTACCATCATAACCTTCATCATGACTAGCGCCACCATCACAAACACCATGAGCACCACCACCACCACCACCCATTAGGAATATCGGTGATATAACTATTACTCTATTAAGAGTAACAGTAATAATATTGTTACTTTATTAAGAGTACCAAAAGTCAATCATGTTATTTATTTTTTTAATAAGAGAATTTCTTTAACTTGTTTTGGTTAACAAAAATAAACTTTGTAATTTATTACTCTTATTGGGAATATCATGAACAGTATCCCTATTTTATTAAGAATAGTATTAATAAGAGTATTATTTCTAAGTAATTAGATTAACGAAAATAAATCATGTTAATCATTTTTTTATAAAATAATTTATTTTACTTGTTTAGATTAACGAAAATAAATCTTGTCATTCATTTAAAGATATAATTTTTTTATGTTACTCATATTAGGAATATCAGTAATGACATTGTTAATCTACTAGAATAATACTAATAAGATTATTATTTCTAGGTACTTTGGTTAACAAAGATTAATCATATTATTTATTTTCTTATAAAAGAGTTTGTTTTAGTTGTTTAGATTAACGACAATAAATCTTGTTATTCTTTAAAAAATTCAAAATTAATCATGTTACCAATATGAGGAATAGCATAAACAAAATTGTTATTATATTGTGAATAACATGAAAAAGACTGTAATTTCTAAATATCTTGATTAAGAAAAATGAATCATATTATTCATTTTTATATAAATTTATTGAGTTGTTTATTAAATCTTGTTACTCATTTGAAAGATATAAAAATTATTCATCTTACTCGTATGATGAATAACAGTAATAAAATGGTTACTCTTATTAGAGTGAATAGTAATAAAACTCTTACTCTTATTATAAATTACAATATTAAAATTGTTACTCTTATCATATATAATAGTAATAAAATTGTTACTCTTATCATAAATAACAGTAATAAAACTGTTACTCTTATAAAAAAAATGTTTGTAGTAATCCTAAAAAATAAGAACAAAATACAACAAGCATTATCAAAACCTAGACATGATAAATTAGAACTATAACATGTTTTCTCCATTTAGAAAATAATAATATGATCACTAGCTTGTGCTATTGTCGGTCGAAACCAAGGATAAAAAATGAGCAGAAAATTCTACAGCTCATCTCCCTCGAGATATGGTAAACAATCGCTCCAAAGTAGTCACACCATAGATGGCTTAATTTGGAGGAATACCAATTGGAATTCTCTTAAAACTAAGAGACCAAATTGTTGTTGTTATTAAAAGAGAGCTCACTCTTTAAACTTGTGAAACACGGATGCTCTGTGAGAAGCTACAGTCATAAATGATATGATTGATAATTTTAGAGCCAAAATTGTACAAGACACAAGTCGATGGAGTAATAAATCCCCAACTCAGAAACTTATCATGGGTGGTAAACCTGTCCTGAATAGCAAGCCAAAAGAATGACAAAGAATATTACATTTATGTTATACTAACCCCGCCCATCCAAAACAGGGACTTTGCATTCGGGTGGTATTGTATATGTCCTTGACTGTGAATTTGAGGGGTTCTTTTTTTAGTGATATAGTAATGGACGATGTTGAAGGTGAAGTTGTGGAATTTTTAGAGATTACTATGATTTTTAGCACTTGTCGATCTAATATGACATGACCAGTTCCATAGCCCATCAGTGATGATGTCTGAAACTTTAAGGTTCCAATTCTATGTAGAAGAAAGAAAAATATGCCACCATAAAATGGTACAAGTATGTTCTATTATATAAACTTAAGATATGGAAAAATACATTGACACACTAATATGATTATCAAATTCTTTAAATTTTATTAAATAATAATGGAACATTCAAAAGACAACATTAAGAACACGTAATACCAAAAAAGTAGAGTCATCAATTTTGCTTCAAGAAATTTAAAAAAAAATCAAAATTTGAATTGCCTCATAAATTTTAAACAATCATTTTTCTTAAAAGTTACTATTTTGATTGGTCACATTTAAACCTTAATATCCTTTAGATTCTGTAAAATCTAAGTGCTCGTGCAATAGTACGGACTACAAACCTGAGGGTTTCTCTATCCTCTTCTTTCAAATAGTTAGGGCTCTGATGGTTCACGAAAATAACATGTAGAATTTTTTAATTATTCTATGTATCTTACAAGAAATAACCCAATAAATATAGAAAAATTTGGAAGTAAAAATGAATATGTCTCGCATGATTATGTTTCACATGATTATGTCTTGCAATGATATGTCTCTAATATAATGTAGTTATCCCATATGCTTTGTTAGTTTATATATTGATTAAACATTTAACTAACAGATTGAATACCTTCACAACAATAATATTTTGCTACGAAGACAAAAATAAAGTTAGTATATCTAAGAAAATTCCTCAAAAAAAATGAGAAAACTTGATTGTGGCGTAATGGTTTGCGAACACGCTAAAGATTATATGAAAATTGCAGACTTGGAAGAGATAAACTTGATGATATTGCAACACTAAAGAGAGCATAAATGTTTTACTTGTTTTTAATGATAAAGATACTAACAAATATTGGTGAAATCCTTAAATAACGTTTGTTAATGATATAAATCTTTATGTACAATGGATTAATAATGTAATCACAATTAAAATTGTATATTTGTTATAATGCTCCTTAATGATGTTAACACAATTAGAGTTTTTATGTATGTTGTAATATTATTAGATGATGTACTTGGTTATGTATTTTTTGTATTGGTCGCGAATCTATCAATGCCTACGAACGGGTCTCGTATCATTTTCCAAACCCAGATAAGGTTCTTGAATCATTCAACGAATTCTACTATGATGACAAGCCTTTAGAAATTTTATCTTTAGCTGCCCGACTTATATACCTATTAGACTTCCACTACCTTTCCGTAGCAGAAAACTTTATCAAATCCATGATGTGGCCATTACCAGAGATCTCTATGGCTGCCGATAGTAAACAAAAAATGCGCAAAACTAGGGAACCGGTTACCACTAGAAATGCATTAAGCATATTGTGACGGTGAATACAATCTCCCAAAATCAAGGAATCGGTTTGGGTGTTCCAAAAAAACCAGATAACCAAAGATTTATAAAATGGCAGCACTAGCAATAATTCACCAAAAACCTTCCCCAAAGAAGAAAATGCTTCTTACCGGCTCCAAACCAACCTCCAAAAATGATTCCCTTATCAAAGTTGTTCCAAACATCACCAATCATCACGAAATTAATATTTTTGATGGTGAAAAAGATGGAGACTCCCTCTTGAACACCAAACCGCTATTAGAAAAAAACAAAATCAAGCCAGCCAAAAACAATACCATCCTTACCAACACCAACATTGATATTACCAATTCCACAAAAATTAATAGCTACCATTACAACACCAAAGATCCTAAAAACACGGATGTTAACAAAAAAACTTCCCCTCTCTCTTTGGGAAATCTAAACAAGAAACAAAAAAAGTAAAAGTTGTGATTATAGATGTGGATCCTCCCTTGGCTCAAAACCAAAAACAAATTACCAGACAATTATCAAAGCAAGCCCTTAATAGAAATTTCGCTTATAATGGAAACCTCAACTTAAGCAGAGTTGTAACAATATCTCCTCTCATCGGTTCAACTATTTTTGTATCCATTCCATCTCTAATATTAATCATCTTTTGTCAACTTACACATAGTCCTAAAATGGCCGAATACAACAACATGAGCACATCTGATATCCTACGCATGCAATTTGAAATTCAACTGGAGGTTTGTATTTATTACAAAATTTACTTTTTTATTTCACAACAAACTATCCTCCTTATCATTTATAAAATATATAATTATTACTCTTTTTATGTTTTCTAAAGTATTCACAACTCAATTGTGCTTGTATATATGACAATGAATCCTAATGACATGATTGTCAACCAACTTTTAACCTGAAGACATTATGATTGACTAAACAAATTGATAAATTTTCAACAATGACTACATAAAAAGAAATTAGCTCACAATGAATTGAAAAACAATAAACAAAACATTGATAACATTGTTACTAACCTCGAAAGCGAAAGAGATGCTGCTATTTTTGAGAAAAACTAATTACTCACTCAAATGCTGCACTAATCAAACAAGGTACCTCTTTGAAAACTTCAAACACATAATTGATTACTCAAAACAATGTTCTCTTTAATCAAAATAAAGGTTTAAATACTGACAATGGAACTCTAACTACTCAAGTCTTAACTTTAAATTCAAAAACTTAAGTTGTTGAACAAAATTTACTTAATTTCATGAAAGATAAAGATATATAAATTCAAAATATTATTTAAACACAACGGCAGTAATAATTTCAAATCAATAACCGAAAGAGAAGAAGTTTTGTTTGCTGTTGCTAAGGGTTTATCTTGTCAATCTTGAGTTTAAATCCTAACATTCATCTAAGAGAAATTTAAGAGTTGTTACCCAATGAAAAATGCTCTAACCACATTCTTGAACTATCAACTCCAAAAGATAATGATCAAAATGCAAAGAAAAATGACGAGGTTACCAAATATCTCTCTTCTATAGCCCCACTGAAAAATAAGAAAAAAGAAAAACATATTTATGTTAAATCACAATCTTCCAACAAGAAAAAATCTGAGACCAAATATAACAAGGCCCCTCCCGATAAAAAAATACCAAAGATGATTAGGCCCCTCCCACGAAACCCAAGATCAAGGACAACAAATCCATTCCCACTGCAAGATCTCCACTTGCCAAAGTTATTAACTATAAAAATGACAATATGGATACCATACTCTTCTTTCATATATTTGATAGTCACTTTCAAGGTACTTTGAATATTTTTTGTGTACTTTAAATTTCCTAACTTTTTTTCTATTTTTTTTCGAACCAAGAATGATTTATTTTTATTTTTATGTCAACTATATTTCTTTAGTCGTATCTTTATTTTAGCCTATATATCACATGCTTAGAAAAATATTTTAACATATAAACAATTTAATACTTTTGAAAAAAAAAATTATCGTGACACAAATTCTTTACCTCATACTTAATAAATTGACAAGTTAACAAAAAAAATAACTTATCATTAGCGTAAACATGGAAAGACATTCATACATTCTCTAATTTAACCAAAAAACTTAGTTTTCAACAATAATCTCTAATTTAACTATTACATCATGGTACAATATGAGTCTGCAAAAAATCATAATTTTTATGAGCCTTTATCTTTGACAAAGTCTCCACATCAACCCACTTAGTGAAATATTAAAAAATTACCACTAAAAATTGTCTTTTACTAGTAGTCATCAACAAAGGACCCATCAAATCAATCCATCATTTTTTCAAAAGGACAACGCATCAGAACCACACTCATAGGCTCATTCGATAAATAACTCGTGCTATAATATAATTGATAAGAATTACATTCTTGAACCATGGCCTCGGGATCAGCCGCCAATTTTGACCAATCGCCCTCATCATAATTATAAAAGTGACCCTCGTCATTATCTGAAATATGACCCTCGTCATAATTATAATATTAAATCTCGTGATAACCTTGCACATAACCTTCATCATAATTATGATCTTCACCCTTGTCATAACCCCTTAGTATAAGATCTCATCATAATTATGATATAATTCTTGATTTTCTCAATTTACCTCATCTTAATAAGGAGTATATTTCATCTGTGGAATATAACTTTATCACTATCATCTACTAAACACAAGTATATTTCTCTTACATAATTTATGAACGAAGCTATTTGGTTGAAGAGATTATTGAGTGAACTCACTAGTTTGGAGCAATATATGTTCTATCTTGTAATAATATAAGTGCTCTTAAGTGATCAAACTCAAAATGTATATATTAAAATGCACTTCATGCGAGACGTGGTGAAGAATGAGCAAGTGAAGGTGGCTAGGATTACTAGCAAGGAAAACCCTTTGGATGCTCTTACCAAAATATTGTCGATTCAAATCTCGTGAACTTCATGAAACTGGTGAAGTTGTGATGCAGGTGAGTTGGTATCTAAATAGTAAAATAATAGGTGCAAAAGATATTGGAGTTACTAGAATCCTATGTGGAGAATTGTTTGGTGTATGCGAGAATTAAATCATCAACATATATAATTTTAAACGACTATATAAGCATAGCTAAATTTGTCATGACATGTATATGCAAGAACTATTGAAACTTTATGAGTGAAGTTTGAGCTGTAACTTAGTGGTAGAAACGTGTGCGGGATTATATGGGCTAAGACAAGTTGTCAAAATTGATGACTATTGTGTCGATGAAAATATGTGTTGAGCCGAATGAGGCTGCTTTGAAACAGAGTTGTCCAAAGCGTGTTGATCCGAAGCACTTTGATCTAAAGCAAAATGGACCGTAGCACCATAGCTGGACCAATATGGAGTCTTCTTTTTTACTATTTCTCCTATATTAATTGGGTCTTCTATTTTAGTCTTTCTATATTAATTAGATTCTTTATATTAATTAGGATTTCTTAATACTGTTATATATAAGGTTTCCTATATTCATGTATTATAAGGTATTTCAGCCGTTGATTAATGGACATTAATCTAGAGTTTCTAATGAAGAATTAGGTTTTCCTAAACCTATAAATGAAAGAATATATTGATATGAAATACATGAAGTGATGAGACAACGAGTTTCATGAGGAGCATATTTCCTCGGTGAGTGAAATATTCTAAGTCTATTGGAAAAAAACTAAGGTGAGAGATAAACACAGAAGATAATGTTTTGTGAATAACGTCATCTTTTGATACTAAGAGTGATTGAGTCATTTGTGTTTGAGAGTCGATCTGTAATGTACTTATAAAAAAAGTGTTTCTTGATAGTGGAAGTAGGGTTATTTCCACAATCTGTACCACACTAGATCATAGTTTTTAATGGTGTGCGGCGTCTCGTGGCAATAAGCGGTCTAAGTATCGTGGCGCTGCGGCGAGGGTCGCGGCGCTCGCCTTTCCGTTCATGAAAAATATTACTTAGGTATAAATTTTTAGTATATATAGGTATAGACTAGTTAAAATAAGGTTATAGACAAGTGAAAGTAGAGGTAATAATATATTAGTTAATTATATAAAAAATAACAAATAAATTTTTGAAAATACAATTACTTGCCCTCAAAAGTTACAATTAGTAATTGAAAATTTATTAGTAGATAATATAAAACTCAAGAATTCAAATTTAAGGTTAATAGAATAGGGCGTGATACTTGATGAATTGGACTTGTTTTATTTAAATTAATCAGAGATTCAATTGTTATAATTTTGAAAAGTTTAAATAATAATAGGAAATGGTTTGCCCGTCATTATTTTTTAAATTTAAATTTATAATAAAAAATTAGGAAGTTAAAAAGATGAGTTACAGGATTTAAAAAGATTTTCAAAAGAGGAAGGTATTTGAGGAATTTGTTAGCTTATTTGGGTCTGATCGATAAGGCGATGCCTCAAAGGGGCCTTATGGCGCCTCGCCACAGTGCTGAGGCGGCGCCGCGGCGAGCGCCTTATCTATCAGGGGGCCTCGCCTTAACATGAGGCGCTGCAGCCTCCTATTTCAGCGCCTCAGACTGCGGCGCTGCCGCGGCGTCGCTGCCGCGGCGTCGCCTTTTAAAACTATGCACTAGATATATTTTATATGTTTGGTTTTATTACGTTTTATTTTATTTATTGTTCGCTTTGGATGTGGTTAATTGTTTTTCCAAAGAATCAACAAGTAAAGACTGATTCATTGCTTTGGAAGAACGATGCTTTTTTTAATAATTACAAATTTACCTTTACATATTTCTATAAAATTTTAGAGTTATTAAATAATATTTAAAAAGATCGTTAAAATTATTTAAATATTTTTCTAACACGTTAGCTTCTATCTAATTTTATCCAATTTAGATTTTTTGGTTGAGTTTGTTTTAATCATATAATAAAACAACCGCAGCAACTCTTAAAATTTAAAATCATCTTAAAAATTGGCTTATTAGTATCTTCAATTTTTAAACCTTTAGTTGAATAGCTTGAGTCACTAAACTGTCTTTAAACAACCTCTATTATTAAAGCTATAAAAATGATTGTACGAATAATCTAACATTTTTACGGTTGTGGCTAAATTAGGACAGTTCGCGATAGCCAGCTCCAAAATGTAAAAGCGCATCAAAATTATCTTTTTATCCCGCCGGTTGAGACTCTCTCAACTGACGGGGAAGCTTGATCCGACAGGTGAGAAGGTCTCACCCGCCAGTTAAGAAAGATTCAACCACCCTGATAAAAATAAAATAGTAAAAATTCAAAAACGTCTCATTTTTTGGAGCTGGTTAACATTTTTTAGACCCGAATAGATTTTCTTTTATTATGGTTTTACCGCTTTACATTTTGGATTTAATTATTTTTCTTCACTCCTAACTTCAGTTCAATTATTTATTTCCATTACTTCTCCTATTTTGAGTTGTCGTTCCATTTCTTATTTCTTATTCCTTATGTATAATACGTTGGAATTTTCTCCTATTTTGAATTGTCGTTCCATCTTTCATTCCTCGTGTAAAATACGTTGGAGTTTTTGTTATATGAAGCAAGACGGCTATGGAAAAAAGCAAATGAGTTAAACAAGGCTGCATACTATTTGATAATAATCATAATACAAAGCAAGATCCAGTTTTTTCTCCTGTAGTCCAATATAAAGATAAAATCTATAAAATTCGAAGTCTCTCACTTTTGCAATAGTTCTGTATGGACAGCGGTGAATCAGAAAGAAGTAAAATCATTATATTCCTCTTATATTAAAACAAAAGTAATATATTACACGAAGAATTGTTCCACTGCCTAACCCATAGAAGTTTAGCCATCTAAATACAAAAGTTATATTAAGATAAGTCAAAAAAGAATGATGTTTTAACACTAACTATATATATATATATATATATATATATATATATATATATATATATGGAAAACTAAAAATTTCAATTTTTCAAATTTACTTTTGTCTCCGTTGTTTGATAAAAACTCTTAAGAAAATTACATTTAGATTTTCTTTTATTAGAATTATATAAATAAATAAAAATTGAACAGTAATTAGTCGGTTGACTATTACTTCTGTAAAAGGTGGTTTTTCGATTAACAATTATCTGGTTTTAATTTTTGACTATCTATTTTTGTGATGTATAGTCTATTGACTAAAAATCGTTCGGGTTTAGTTTTTTGTCTATCTATTTTGGATAAACTTAGTCTCTTCCAAATGCTTATTTAAATGACTAATTCTATATTAAAAAGAATAGTCAAATGACTAACTTTATCGAAAACGGATAGTCGATGGACTATTTGATGCAGCTTTTTTAAAAAAACTTATGAATGGTAAATCACAAACTTCTAGAACTACAAAAACTAAAAAATTCAATGACAAAGTGTCAAATTTTCTTATTTTAATAATAAACTAATCGTCAAAGTAAAATTAATTGTGTATTAAATAAGAATTAGTAGAAAATCTAGACAAAAAGGGTTTTGCTAACCGGTGCCCAAAACATTTATTGTCGTTTTTGACTAATCATCAGCCTGTTTTTAAGCCTACTAGTAATGACAAATGGTCAAAATCCCTAAACTCATCCAAGAATGCAACCGTTGAATTCCTACATTTGTTAGTTAAACACTCTCTCTTTAATAAGGAATTTCAGGTGCAATTATATATGCAAAATGTACAAAATCCTTAAGACTGGACTTATAGAATAATTTAAAGGGAATCTTCAATATTAATCTAGAATGGTTAGTCTTTGGAGATTTTAATATTATAACATCACCTGATGAACAACTAGCTTGTTCTCATTTATGCACCGGAAGTATGGATGAATTCAATAATACAATCCGTGAAAGTCAGCTTGAAGATGTTGGCTTCACGCGATCTAAGTTCACATGGACTAATAATAGGATTTGGAAAATAATAGATATAGCATTATATAATGTTGTTTTGAGGAAATACTTTGATGTCACAATGGTAAAATATCTTGCCAGAACTGGCTCAAATTATTCACCATTGTGCATATCCATTACTTGTACCACGAAAAAACCTAGATCAAATTTCAAATTTCTTAACATGTTGTGGTTGTTCCACTATGAAATTATGAAATTTTTTGAAGAGAATTGGTCAAAATACATCTCCAGACCTCAAATCCATGTATTTTAGGTTAAGCTAAAAATATTCAAACAAAAATTAAAACACTAGAATTGTGATGTATTTGGGAAAAATTGATGGTATAGCTCAGGTAAAAGAAGAGATCAAACATTTTGAAACCTGTTATGAGAATTCTAAAAACATAAAAGATAAAGTTAGACTATCTAAAGCCAAGTCAATGCACCTAAACATTATGGTCAAGGAAGAGGCATCATGGGAACATAAAAGTGTCACTTCGTGCTTCAACAAATGGTGATTGTAACACCTCATGCTTCCACAATTATGTAAAAAACAAAATAGCCAAAAATAAAATCCATAGTATATGGATTGGAGATTCCTGGATTTATGATCAATCGTCACTTTGCAATTATATTGTAAAACATTTCAAAAACATTTTATCTACCCATGATACTCATAATAACTTAAAAGAACTTCAAAACTATATTTCCAGACTATTAACAAACTAGAACAATCAATACATTCTCTATAATTCTACTGTTAATGAAATGTATAAAATAATTCATTCTTTCAAATAGTATGGTTGGACTAAACTAATTCAACACAAAATTTTACTCTTCATGTTGGCCCATAATTAATAAAGACTTGAATGAAGCTATAATAGCTTATTTTAATTATCATTATGTTTCTAAGGATATTTATGCAACTTCTTTATGCATGATCCCAAAAAAAAGAGTCTCAAATGACCTATAATGATTTGAGACCCATAAGTCTATGTGTTATCTTTAACAGAATCATTTCTAAAATATTAAATAACAAGCTTGCAACTATACTTCCTAAAATTATATTAGAAGAACAATTGGGGTTTTATAATTGATAGAAACATCCATGAGAATATATTAATATTGATGAGATGTCTCATGATCTAAATAATAAAGTTAGAGGTGGCAATGTAATCTTTAAACTAGATATGGGAAAAAAATTGATAGAATGTCATTTAGCTTTATCTTAAAAATAATGTCTTGTTTTGGTTTTAGTAATGAATTTATTAAAATTATAAAAAAAAACATTGTACTTGTCCATTACTTAATTATTCTGAATGGTTCTCTTTATGAATATTTTAACTCAACTAATGGTGTCAGGTAGGATGATATTTTATCACCCAGCCTGTTCATCGTTGCTAAAAATACTTGACAAAAGGAATCAAAACCCTTTTTTATGATAATATTGAAAAGATATATCACTCAAGAAGTAAAATAAGCATTTCATGCCTTGTCTTTGCAAATGGTATAATCATCTTCATGAATGGTTTTACAAACAATGCCAAACAACTCTAGGAATACTTGAAACACTACCAAAATTTCTCTACTCAATTAATCAATAAAAACAAAACACATTTTATAACTTCATTTAGTAGAGATAGAAGTAGTATTGATACAATTGAAACCATCACTGGTTTCAAGCATAGCTTTCTGCCTGTTAAATATTTGGCATAACTATCCATCCAAGTAACAAAGTGTGTTACTTTGATGATCTGGTCTCAAAATAAGAAAGAAAATCTTGGAATAAGATTGTAAAAAAATTTCATTTGAAGGAAGAATGATACTGATTCAATCTGTTCTTATGGTAATCCCAACATATTATGTCCAAACTTATAATCTTCACAAACTGTAATAGATAGAATCCAAAGACTTCTTAACAAATTTCTTTTGGGAGCCAAAGAAAACAAAAATGTCATAATTTGGTCCAAACGAAATAAACTTCGCAAACCATATGATGATGAATGTTTAAATTTCAGAAAGTTTAATAGACATTCAAAATTATTTCTCTTGTAAACTATAGTTTACTTTCAGAGCTCATCAAACCTTATGGTCTAGAATGATGCACTTTATCGATTGCCCTAATATTCATCTATTGCAAACTTACATCAAATCTAAAGACTCTAAAATATGAAAATTATGTACAACATTAGAGAAACTTTTGAATCGTTTATTTATTGGAATGTAAGTAGGGAGTATATTTATTTTTGGTTGGAGAGATAAAGTCATATACATCCTTTCATTAAGCTTCTAAATGATAATACTAATAACTGGTATAATGAGGATAAGATAAATCAATTCTGGAAAAAAACAACTGGAACTTAGATAAGCTAAACAACAATATTCTTCTATAAGACATAGATAAAATTATTAAATTCACTTTACATGATGATAAACCTAATAAAATCAAATGGAAAACATCTTCCTCTGATTTAAATTAAAACATACTTTGAAAAAAATAAGAACAAAAGAACCACATTCAATCTTATATAACAAAATATAGAATTCAATTACTCTAAAGAAGTGTTCATTCACTCTTAATTCTAATGTACATTTTCGATGAAAACTACCCTTCAAAAGAAAAAATTTAGTATTGTTTCAAAATTTCAATTTTGTAACAATATAGAATCCATAAACCATATCTTTGTTCAATGAAAAACTACTTGGAAAGTATGGAAATACTTCGCAAGCATTTTTTGTATATTAATAGGCAACGATATAACTTTTAGACATGTAATTAACAACTGTATTTTATCACCCAGCAAAGCAAATCATATATGAACAATCTTACCATCCATTATATGTTGGTTTATTTGATCACCAAGAAACAAATCTAAATTAAAAAGTCTATCCATATCATCCAATAACATTAAATACACATTAAACTGGACTGTGCTAATCTTATTTCTAAAGATCTATGGTTAGGTGATTTAAAAATAGCTCATATCCTAAGGTGTTTCCACATTTCACACAAATAATATGAAAGTATTACATGTTAAATAGATTTCACCCACATAAAAATAGACTGAAATTAAATAATAATGATTCATGTTTATATAATGGTGAATCTAGTGGTGGTTTTTTAATCAGAAACGCTCAAGGTGTTATGTTAAAAAACTTCTGGTAATTTGGATAGGAAAAATACTTCCCTTATAGTTGAAGTAAGGACCTTTCTTAATTTCCTATTAATGTGTAAAGATAAGGGTTATAATAATATAGACCAGACTCAATAACCCTTTTTGAAATACTAGCTAAAGGACAAGCACCCTGGTATCTTATCCCAATCATAAATTATTACAGAAAATTAATTCAATATCCAATGAAAATAAAACACATCTATAAAGAGAAAAATAATACTGCAGATTGGATTGTAAAACCTTAAATGCAAGACTAACTGTAAAATGTCTCTTAGTTATGCCTCTGCTCAATTTAGAGCTATTCTATTTCTGGAAAGCCTAGAAATTTGATACTTAAGATTAGAAAATATGCAGTTTATTAACTAAAGAATATTCAATATTCAATTATGGTTTAATAAGATATTTGCTAACACTCTCACATGCAGGTTTACTATTATATGATCAATTGTTTTTCACTCACTGAAAATACAACATGGTAGCAAAAAAAGGATGGATACTGGACCTTCAGACAAGAAAAAGAACTCAACTTCAAAACATTGAGGAACCCGAAAAGAAAAGGACAAGATTCAAACAACATAATCATGACTAATTGCTAGAAACAAAAGCTTCAAGATCTTCTCAAATTTTCAACATTCACCAAGATGAAGATTAAAGAAACCAAGTTCATCAGGTTACAACTCTTTTCAATATTACTTGGAAAGAAGACAACCTCACTATGAACTCAAAATTAATATTCGTATTTTTAATAGCAGTTGAGAATATCTGTTTTAGGTTTGCTCTCAAGTACTTGGACCAAATTTGATCCATGGTATTTTAACTCAATTGCTTATAGGCTTACTTCATTCTCTCGAACTTTGATTTATAAAAAACAAAAATACTGCAATTTTCAATTTAATTAATTATTAATACATAATCTACTAAATTTAATTTTATTCAATTTAATTAATTATTATTATTCTCAATAAATATTGTAATATTTAATTTTATTAATCAATAATATCCTATCTACTAAATTTTAGTTTTATTAAATTAATATGTAATAATAATATAAAACATTAATGATCTATTATTATTATTATTATTTTATTTTAGGCAATTTGAAATTATTAAATTAATTTATTTTATAGATTTTATATTATTTTTTTGAATTTATAAATAAAATTCAACTAACATATTTTATAGAATTTTATTTAATTAGTTTTAAATATATTTAATTATATTTCAGTCACTTTTATTTTGAATTTTTAAATACAAATTGAAAAAAACAGATTCCAAATTATTTTAAAAATTAGTTTTTATGTACTGTTTTTAAAAGTAAACATTTGAAATCAGCTTTTTTTTTTAAATTAAACATTTGAAATCAGATTTTTTAAAAATTTAAAATCTAGAAACCCAGTCTTATCTTTTTCAAATTTAAAATTTAAAATTAGTTAAAAATCAATTTTAGAACAAATCAGTTTTTTATATTTTTTTTTGCTCTAATTATTATTATTTTTTGGTTAAATATTGAACTTTTTATTAATTTAAAAACTATACTAGGTTTGGAGAGCCCTAATAAATTGGTCTGCTTACTTCGGAGTTTACATTCCATCCCACTTTCTTTTGGAGGGAATTAAAATTTAAGTAATTCTAAATTTTGAGGACTCTAGAAATCTTTGAGTTCCATTAAAGGTGTTTCCAGATTGCACTCTTTACAACTTTACAGCTTATAGGTTAGAATCTTTTCATTTCTTTCGACTTTATTTCCCCTTATTGTTGACCCTGTGATTTTATCTTTGTGAAGTCAAGTGATAAATGATTTTCATCATTTTCTGATTTTGGTTCTTTCCAATTTTCAACTTTTTTTTTAATTTTCAGTCTCGAAATAGCTAAGTTTTATGCAAGGAAAAATCACTAACGAAAAAGATATGTCAAACCTAAAGCATGCTACAAAGAAAAGATAAATGTTAGAATATCAAATTAACGGTCATGTAAGCTTTGATTTGAATGATAAACTCAATTTACATCTTATATTCTAGACTATTTAATCATTGTTGTCAAGTCTGGGATAACCAGTTCTTAGACTCTCTAACAAGGTTATAGTTCTAAGACTCTCTAACAAGGTTATAGTTCTAAGAGGGACAATGGCTTGATATTGATTGAAGTTTGAGTTTTTAGTGTCTTTCAGAGTCTTATTTGTTATTCAGTCGTTAACAATATTATGCTCATGAAACATGTGCATAATTGTCATATTGGATGAGATTAACTTCCTACATCATTGTATAATAGGTTTGAAGTATTAAGGAGGTTTTCTTTTTACAAGCATCTGAGTTAGAAGTTTTAAGTATGTTTCTATATCAACCATATTAATGCATTTTTCTTTAGAAACAATAAGATCATCTAGTAATTCTCGTCACTCAGCTATAGGCATATATTTTTCATATATTCTCCGAAAACAAACAAATATATCACCTCTATGGTCTCTAATCAGACCACCCCCACTTGCCTATCTAGTTGAGTAACAAGCACCATCCGTATTTAGTTTGTATATGTTAGCTTTAGGATGTATCCATTTAAGTGATAGAGCAAGTTTGGGTTTGTTTAAGTGATGAAAACATCAAATAGCAGCAGTTGCATTTGCGTCATGGCCCCAGTGAGACCTTTTCAGAAGGTTAGCACAGTCTATTCCTGCGAGGACATAATTGATATGGTCGACCATATATCTTGAGAAGACATTTTGGTCCTTGTGTCTTTTTTTAAGATGAAAAATCCAACAATCTAAAGGATAGTTATGCCGATAAAAAAAAGTATATTTGCCATTACTATACACTTAAAAATAGGTGAAATCATAAATAGTATAGTGAAATCTGAAAACAAATATAGTTGACGGACCTATTTACGATAAATTCGCAAAATATTAAAAAAAAATTAATGAAAACGATAAAATGACAATTCAGAATCCTAAACAGTTAATCTCGTAAAACCCTTTGATTTGAATATTCATTTTATCTCAATCTAATATTCAGTTAAAAAATAAGGTTCACTTTTGTTTGTACAGTACCTCTATATAGTTGTGGGTCTCAACCATGATATCACTAGAAGTAACGAATAGATAATCAACACGCGGAAAATAATTTTATCTAAAATAAAAGACTAAAATTATATATTTTTCTCCGATGAATTATCTCGAACAGAGATAGATTGTTAAAATACTGAATATTCCAAATTTATATAATAAAATTTGTTAGAAAAATTTACACCATCTACCCTTATTCTAAACTTTAAATATCATATATTTTCATATTATATACAATTATTCAAAATTGGGATACCAACTGCCGCACATAATATTATTATGTGCTCGCTTTTTATTAAATGAATTTATATATATATATATATATATATATATATATATATATTTATTTTTTAAATGTAAACGTTGGGGAGGAACTCTTGCGTTAATATATTATAGAGAAAAGTACCTGAAAATACCCACTCAACTATCTTATTATCCGGCGGCACCCGCTTTTAACATAGTGTTACTTAATACCCAGACTAATAAATTGGACAAAAATACCCTTCCACTATATATACCCATTTTTCAATTCCATCCCACTTTTTCGACCCTCCTATCACCCTAAACAAACGCAAAATTCTAATTTTAGAAACCACCAGAAAACAAACCGTTCGACTTCGTGATACTCTCTCTCTCTCAAACCCAGAAACCCTACAGCTTCTCACCTTCGTCACTATCGCACCGGTCAGCCTCTTTTACTCAGACAGTCACTAACACCTTCAAATCTCATTCGACAAAGTTGTCGTGAAGTCGTCTCTGAAAACTTCTATCTCGTTCTCCGGCCGGTGAAATTTAACAAGTATGCATTATGGTGGAAAGCGTACTTCTTTTTGCGTTTTTTTTGAATCTAAACCACTGTTTTCAACAACTCCACGATAGCATTGCTTGTCGTAGTAGAATGAAGTATCTACTGACGATAGTTCCTCAGTTTATGGGTTTATAGTCGAAGCCAGGGTAGAATTTTAGTTGCATGTAACACTGATACTCTACTGAGAAATATTATGTATGTTAGATCTGCATTAGGTAGTTCATTGTTGATTTTGGTGTTTGGTGCATAATTCCCAGATCCCTGCAACGTGCATGCAAAAACTGTAACAGTTCGCATCCTGATCACCCACAATGCAAGCAATTCGCAGCTCGATTGTATGGTTATACTTATTTACAAACAGTTCACAGCTTGAGATACATAATTCGCATCCTGTGATAACTTATTTCGCAGCTCGTCTGTTAAGCCAGTATCTATATGTATGCGATTCGCAGCCTGTGATGCGAATTATTTGTGACATTCCAACTGATTTGTGTTTGTGCAGAAAGCATGACAACAAAACCCAGCTACTACAGATCCGGGTTGGTGAGCCTTCTAAAGCTACTCAAAGACATGCGTATTACAAGGGCCCACATTGAAGCGTGTAGAAACACACCCTTCTACACGCTTCTGAAAACGGCGTTTGAAATCCGTAATGAGGAAGAGCTGCCAAGGAAAAAATTCTACACAATCATTCAGTATATCCTCGAGAAATTCTCTCTGGAAAGAGACGCCTTTAGGATTGGCAGCAAGTATGTAAAGCTAACTACAAACGATATCAAGATCATATTCGGGCTGAGGCATGGCACCGAGAAAATGGAGTTAACAAAAACCGGCGCTTTTCACAACAAGTATGCAGACGGCGAGGAGGACGAATCAAGGATGATGAAGAAATACTTCATGTCAAAAACTGGCAGGAAAGCATCAGCTAGTAATACCAAAACAATAACAAATGCCATCATCAAGGTACGTCAAAAATGGACTTCATCTTTATAAAGCAAGATTCTGTACACTTCTAACATAGAATGTTGTCATTGGTTTTACAGGAGGGTATAGAGAAGGCCATAACCGAAGGAGGGGAACATGAATTGGAAGACGTGGCGAGGCTGTTGATACTGTTTTTGTGCTCCACGCTATTCTACTCCGTATCTGGAGATATCTTGGGCTGGAGCACGGTTTATTACGTTGAAGACCTCAACAGAATAAACAATTACAACTGGGCTGGATCGATTCTGTTCAAGCTTCGACAGTCTATCAGGAGTTGCTTAGCAGTAGAAAGAGCCGATAAAATCGTCGGCTGCGTCGCCCTTGTAGTTATAATCACTGACGCCCTCTATTTTTTGTTTCATACTAAGCTCGATAAGGTTAATGAGATAGAGGAGCCAAGTTTTGCGCTACTGACACAAACGCAGCCTCAAGTGGCAGAGGAAGAAGAAGAGTTCATAATAACAATGCGGGAACCGCCAGTAGTAGAATACAGCGACTGGCCAAAGAAAACAAAAGTAACTGACCTTATCGATGTGGCAGAATACCACAAAATACAGTTGGTTAAAGCCTACGAGAGCGACACACCTGATCCAGTGGTATGGCAGTTACCAGAGTCCAAGTTTACATACGGAATCAGGGTGCAAACGAGTGATGTCATGGCACTACCTTTAGAACTGGAGCTGGACGTAAAGGTATCCAATTGTCAATCGATTCTATTTTCAATGTTTCAAATATGTATTCTATATTTAACATAATGTTTCAATGTTAGGTTATCGATGCTTGGATTCGAAAGATGCTTGAAGAAGCAGACTACAAAGTCCCATGCACTAAAGCTATTGGAGAGTATCACGACGCCGTACTGATTTCGGGCATGGCTACGGTAAGTTTAGGTCAGGTAAATTGAACAAAAGTTCAGAAAATATTCTTATTTTAATATACTTTTGCTTGGATGCAGCATCAATTGAAAGCAGGCTGGCCAGTAGAAAATCTTGTGGACATGGCTTTTAGAATGGGGCGCAAAAATGCCAACATCATCTTTGTTCCACTGTGCACCGAGCAAAAGGACAATGCAAACCACTGGACGTTGCTCGTCATCGATATCGACGGCAGGACAATTTCAAACTACAATTCGCTTCTGCCTAGGCTTCATGGCACAGACCTGACCACAAGGACACCTGCAAAACTGGTAAAATATTCCAAACTATTAAATTTAAGTATGCAAGCTGCGAACTGTGTTCTGGTATGCTGCGAATTGTGAGCAAAACAGTTGTTTTCGCTATAACCCAATTCGCAGCCTGTCTATAACTCAATTCGCAGCCTGTCCACAACACAATTCGCAGCCCGTCCATGTTGGATTGCCTGTCATATAATTCGCAGCCTAAGCTGCGAATTGTGTTGGATTCATTGTCATATAATTCGCAGCCTGAGGATGCGAATTGTATGTCACCAACTTTTTTTGTTTTTGTTTTTGTGAATATTCCTAACATTAATTACTATACACAGATCAAATATTTGTTGGATAGAGAATTCCTACCCAAATTTAATACAGGGTGGAAGGTGAAGGTGGAAAGAGGATTCCCACAACAAAAGCGAGGCACCCTGGACTGTGGTGTCTTCGTCTGCCAATATGCAAGGGATATTATTCAGCATGGAACAGTGCAGAAAAAATACGATGCAGATATGGTAACTGCCTTCAGAAGAGAAATGTTCCATTTCTTTTTAAATGACAAAGACACCATCACATATGGCTGATTCGTGTATTGCTTCTAAATAAATTTGTTACTTGTAAAATACAGCTGTTGTAAATTTAGTTTTTTTGTTCATATTCCTTATCTTATGTTTCACATCATAACCTGATATATAATGGTTAGTTTTGAATATTCCTTATCTTATATTTAGTTTAGTTTTGAATATTCCTTATCTTATATTTCGCATCATAACCTGATATATAATGGTTGATTATGATCCTGGTATGTATGAACAGTTCGCAGCATAACCTGATATATAATGGTTAAAACCACACCGTTCGCAGCCTAACTTATATCAAATAGTTCGCAGCCTAACCGGATAGATATTTATCACTACACACCCAATTCGCAGCCTGGTGCATAAATAAAAAATTCAAAATATAAAAATCAAGAATACGAACAGGCTATGGCGTATGCCTTGGTAAACGTTTTCTCCATTGAGCACACAAAAAACTATCTAATCACGTACAGAACAAGCTTTCCCATTAATTTCTGATTGGACATGGAGGCTATGTAATGATTACCTCCTTTCCCTATAAATAACACTAGTAAACCAGAGGCTATTTTAAAACAAACTACACATTTTGCACCAGAGGCTATTTTTTAACAAACTCCTTTCCCTCTTCTCTTAGAATTCAAACAGTCATGTCTTTTTCCACCACCACAACCACAACCTCATACTCAAACTCTGGTTCACTCGGTTCTCTGGGTGACTCGTGGTCATCCTTAACCGTTAACCTGAGTGATGAGTTGATCACTCCAGCAGCACCACCAAACAGCCCAGTATCTGTTTTTGGGTTAGACATATATGATGACTACTACTCAGCTGACTCTCAACCATTGGAAGTTGTTCCACAGCTTGCTGCTGAACCTCAGCCAGAACAGGTTCCAATGCTTCATGCTGCACCTCAGCCAGAGGTTAAAAACAACAAAAGGAAGAGGGAAGACGAAGCTGGTCCATCGAGGACAAAATTTTTAAGCATGATGGACGTTGATGTTGAAGCTGAGGATAAAGAAGAACATGCGAAAGATGTTGAAGCTGAGGATAAAGAAAAGAAAGAGAAAGAGAAGGAGAAAGAGAAAGAGAAAGAGAAGGAGAAAGAGGAAACAGTTGGTGATGAATCATCTACCAACTGCTAGAGTTGGTTTTAGTTTTTTGGTATACTGAAATGCAACTAACCAGCACCAGAAGGTTTTAGTGATGTGTGTAAACAGTTGTTAGTTTCTGGATATATTTTGTAATCCTCCATTTTGTAATCCAAATATATTTTGTACATCATTTCCAACATTACTGAATGTTACTTATTTTCAACATTGCTGAATATCCTGGTATTTTATTAAACAACAATTCGCAGCTTATCACATGACAAATATCAGGACTCCTAACTGAACTCCATTCGCATCACAATTTTGTTCCTAATTCGCAGCCTACCATGCGAAACAACATTGCTGAATATCCTGGTATTTTATTAAACAACAATTCGCAGCTTATCACATGACAAATATCAGGACTCCTAACTGAACTCCATTCGCATCACAATTTTGTTCCTAATTCGCAGCCTACCATGCGAAACAACATATATGCTAAATGGTTCATCTGATTTACCAACGATTCGCATCCTGTTAAAATTTAACATAATTGTACATAGTTCGCATGTAATCCTGATAGATGTTTGTAGTCCAACTTGTAATCCTCCTTTTTGTAATCCAAATATGTTTTGTACATCATTCGCATGTTAACCTGCTATATTACTAATTTTCAGCCTTACTGAATATACTGTTATTTTTATTAAATAAAAATTCGCAGCTTATCACATGACAAATATCAGGACAACCTTAACTGAACTCCATTCGCATCACAAATATAGACCTATTTCGCATCATACCATGCGAAACGTAAGGGTATGAACATGTTTGATCTGGTTTTACATATGATTCGCATCCTGTTAAACTTTCACATAGTTGCACATAATTCGCATGTAATTCGAATGTACAAATGTCTAGTTTGCTGTACAGAACAATAACTATTCAAAAAAAATAAATGTCCTTAAACTGGAACATCACAAGTCCTCCGGTTATGGCCTGATTTCGAACATCGGCCACACCTTAACTTCTTGGTTGAGATTTCTCCTCTAGAAGGGATTCGCTTTTTCTTAGGCCTTCCGGAGCGTCTCTTAACGTTCGGAGGCAGAACTTCAACAAAAGAAGGATCGTTAGCGCTGGACCCTTCGCCGAAATCAGTTAGAGCTGGTATGCTGAAAGAGTAACTTTCCCTGTAATTTTTAACCGTAAAGAAGGGTTCTATTACAGTCAATGGATCTTGGTCAGTGTATTGTAATGCCGCTAGACCGTGAGCACATGGAAAACACTCTTGTTGCCATGATCCGCATGAACATTTGAAATCCAACAGATTAACAACAGCCACAGGACTCGAAAAGACTTCGAACACGGCGGAAGAGGACTTACGTACTACCCAACTTCGGCACATGTCAACATTCTGCTTTAGCTTCTTCTCGTACTCGGGAACCAAATTAGTACTCCAGCTGAGACCTTCTTCGTATCTCCGTGAAACCTGAGTCATAAGCAAGACTCTAATGCAATCAATAAACTCAACAATTGGTAAGCCACAATATTTTTTGATCTGATTGTTAAACGATTCAGCTGCGGTAGAAGCCATAGAGCCGTATCGCTTCCCTTTTACGTAAGCCTGCGCATACTTTTCAGGGGGTAAATTTGCAAGAAAATCACTCATTCTCTGACCACCTTCACATAAAAAACCTGTTAGTATCTCTTTAAAAAGCTCTTGACTGGGAGCAAAAGCAAGACGGTGGAAGAAACTCAACATCTTTTTTTTATACTCCCTGTTAGTATGCTCCAGTTTGGCTCTCAAATTCTGCATGAGATGGTAATAACAGTACGCATGATAGCAGTTTGGATACAAGACAGAAACAGCATTAACAATACCAGAATGACGGTCTGAAATAAATGTGATCTGGCGATCCAGCAAATGTGGTTTCAAACACCCCAAAAACCACATCCAATTGTCCCAATCTTCAATGCTAACCACAACAATAGCAACAGGGAATAGTCCTGGAAAAAGGCAGATCAATTAAACACTACAACAGTATGCAAAACGTTTAAAACTTGTACTTACAATTCGCATGCTGTCACACACATTTCGCAGCTTGTCATGCGAAATGTGTGTAACATTTTAATTGATCATGCAAACAGTTCGCATCTTGTTATGTGAATTCGCAGCTTGTGGAAACTTCAAATAATACCTAACTCAAGCTGCGATGTAAGTACAATTTATACAGCATAATACATATTTCGCAGCCTCAACTGCGAAATGTGAGGATCACAACCCTGCTTAATTCGCATCACATGCTGCGAAATACATCAGCATTTTCACACAAAAACATCGTTCATTATTTAGATAAATGTAACTAACCGTTGTTTCCGTCCTTTGCTACAGCAGTGAGCAATGTACCCTTGTACTTGCCATATAAGTGGGTTCCATCGACAAACAACATTGGACGGCATGAATGAAAACCACTAAGGGACGAACCGAATGCTACAAAACAGCGCTTGAATCGGTTTCCAGCTGACAACTCCAACTGGCAGTCTGAAGTAATATCCGGGATCTTCAAGCGTTTGAAGTATCCGCTTAGTAAACTAAAAGAGCTTGAACTATCTCCAAAAACTCCCCTCCTAGCCTTCTCTAAAGCATTCCATGACAAACGATAAGAGATATCAAGACTGTAATCTTGTTTGACAGTCGATTGTATGGTTTTGGCTGTCAACGAATGGCAAGTCCGGAGAGAATCCTGAATTTCCTCTGCAATCAAATCTGATGTCAAATGCCTGTGCCGCTTATGCTTATGCTTCTGGGAGAAAACAGGACTGCAAGTATGGTTCGGGAAATGCTTCTTTATCGTCATAAGGCCGGTGCTTGAGTCAATGGATGCATAAACCCTCCATTTGCACCCGCTTGTGAGCTTATTTTCACAATAAGCAGTGATCTTATTTGTTGTGTTGTGCAGGTATTTGAAAGAAAAACCATGCTCTAACGCAAACTTGCACAAGGATAACCTCAGACCGGCAGCACCTTCTTCAAAAGCTTGACCCACCCCTGTAATAGCATCAGCCCAACCAGCAGTAGCAAGTTGTTTTTTCCTCTGATCAGAGTTAACTAAACCATTACTACTCTCCCCGCTAACTATTTGATCAAGAGATGGTTCTACCAAAACCAAGCTACGCTCTTTACGCTTACCACCAGAGCTCTTATCAACAGAACTTTTATTACCAGAACCCTTATCGAAGACGTGTTGTTCTATGAGAAAACTAACCCGTTTTAAACGCTCCAAATCAAGATATAACACCATTCCGACAAAATCACTCTGGTTATTAAAGAAACAATTCTTGTGATCCCCGCAGGAGTAAGTAATTAGGTACTCACCTGTGCCAAGCTCCTCCCACGTGTTCTCTACATAAGCTTGGATACTTTCGAAGCTTTCAAACTCCGTGAAAGGCACAATTGCAGTTTGGTGACCGTATTTAAAAATACAAACTCGTGATTTAGACATCTCTTAACCTGGACAATACAAGTTATTTGTTATTAGTCTCAAAAACTAGGTGCACAATATTTACGACTGCATCAAACAATTCGCATCCTAAGGTGCGAATTGTGTATACCTACAACTATATATTCGCATCCTGTCCTGATATTTGTAGGTAACAAAGTCCTGATATTTGTCAGTGGTCACAAAACTGTGCAGATTATTTACTGCACCATCAAACATTTCGCATCATAACATGCGAAATGTGTACATACATCGAGTAAATCGCATCCCGTCCTGATATTTGTGTATATCTACATATATCATTTCGCAGCCTGTCCCTATATTTCTATGTAACACCGGTCCTGATATCTGTTTCGAAATACAATACTATAACTGACCTAAAAACTCGTAATCTACACATTACCCACGAACTAAAGCACTACCAAATTGAATATAACATCAGAAAACAAAGGACGTAACTATATAGCTCACAAAATTAACGAAACAGATCACTATAACCAAAAGAAACAGAGAAATCAGGCAATGGCATCTAAAAACAGTAGACTAGAACCTATTCCAACAGAGAAAACGAATAAAAAACTTCGAAATCGGTAGGTAATTACCTAAAAAGCTCGCAAAACGATTACTTGTTAGCTACAAGATTTCAAAAAGTCGTGATGAACTCCTGTACGTATAAAACAGAGGTTAGACGGGTCTAACACAACAACTTACATAAAGAAACAAACCTTCAAGCAGATTCCGATCACCGGAAAATGTGATTTAAATCCAGCTCGTGGTGGTTAGTAGGGTTAGATGGTTAGAGCGGCTAACAAATTCAAATCTTCAAAAAGCAAGAAAAATTAGAAAGAAAACAGAAAATAACGTTTATATAGTGGATTAAGGGTAGTTATGGTATTAAAATAAAGTTAGGTTGTTAGTGACAATAAGGTAGTTGAGATGGGTATTAAGTAACAATTGATCAAACCTTGGGTGGTAAGTGACAATTGAATAGTTGAGTGGGTACTTTAAGTACAATTTCCCTATACTATATTTGGATATTTGGCTTATTTAGCTAAAAGGAGGCCGCTAACCAATAGTACCAATTCGTTTTTCATGATTTTATTATGTGCGAGTATTACAATAAAGGTTATGTGGTTTTGATTTCAAAAGTTAGGTAGGAATATATATGAGAGAAAACTAGATGGAGATAAACCTACATCATTGAATTTCCACTTCTTTTTCTATTTTACGTAATTTATTGCTTTAAAAATTACATAGTACTAGTCGCATCAATTTCAACAATACAAGTGTCCTAAGATTATGGCATGAGTGTTGAATATTATTTGTTTCATTCAATCACGTTTGCATTAAAATCAAAGGTTGAAAGTTTCTCCTCCCTTAGGAACATTTATATTTAACCGTTCCAAGGAATACATTTCATTTATACAACCATAATTATTTAATCTTTAACGTAACTAAACAGGGTTAGAAGGTTCTACACGCGTCATCTATACAACAAAACAAAAATAGACGAATCGCTAAAAGAACGTCAAAATGTGTATTGAATATTTTCAACTGAAACCGTTATAGTAGGTAAGATATTTTTAATCTTTTATAAAGTAATAACTTTTTTTATATATAAATAGCGGTAAATTTATAGATAATAAAAGATTCACATGGGTTTCAAAAGGTACTATGGCCATATTATATATGGGTACGAGTCTGGATAGGGCTAATCATTAGCAGGGAAAAAAAATACATAGGAAAGTTGTCATAGCTAAATAAGAAAAAAATTACATAGGAAAGTTACTTTTAGTTCTATAGAAGCGGTATCCGAGATCCGATAGGATGCGATGGGCGATGCTAGAGCTTAAGATAGAATTGTTATTGAAGATGTTAGCGGTTCTTTCTTTCCAGTATATAGTAGAGCATAAGACCGTTCACCAAAGAAAGGTGGATCTGTTGGGGGTAGTCGTCCAGTTGCAGGCTATTTCAAGCCAGGATTCCCAGGAAGTAGGACTGGAAGGAATAAGGAGCTTTCTACAGATGTTGTCCCAGATGGAGGAGGTGTAGGGGCAGAGGATGATGAGGTGTTCGAGTGTTTAAGGGTAGGTTGAGCTGAGGACATATTGGAGGGGGGTGGTCAAGTCCCAGCTGATGAGTTTGTCACGCGTGAAGAGTTTGTTTTGGATGGTTATGCAGAAGATGAAAGAGTGTCTAGGGATAGAGTACTTGTTCCAGATGAACGAGCCCCAAAAGACTTTGGATTTAGTAGGACAGAGGACGGCGTAGGTACTCTTTATGGTGAATTGTTGCTTGGATTTATTGGGGATCCAAATGAAGAAATTTTCGGAGTCTGGTCGGAGGAGGGAGGGTGGTGAGGGTATTTCTAATTTCGATTAGGTGAGAAAGCATATGCCTGTTTTGGGAAGACCAACGCTAAGCACTGTTTTGGGTGAGATCCGAGACTCGGGTAATATTGCGTAAGCGAGTCAAATTCGCAATATTATGACCAAAGCGAGAGAGTGGCTAATAATTTTAAGACTTATAATATATCTATTAATTTGGAGAAATTATTTAGTTTTATATACTTTTTAAAATGTGATTATTTAATATATTAATTTTAAAAATATTTTATATGGCCGATGTTTTAATTTATTAGTGTATAGCTAAATGGTGTTAATTTATAGTGCAGACAAAAAGAAATAACAAAATATTAACAATAATTTTAATTGCTCCACATCTAGATGTCTTATTAACCAGGTTGATTGTATGGAATTTCAAAAGGGATAGCCGAGTTGGTGGAGTAAGACATGTTTGTGACCAAAGGTTATGCGTTTGAGTCCCTTTACAAATGCTTTGTTGGTTTGAGTATGTCACCTTGTGTGATTTACCTTCTCGCGTTAGTTCACAGGCTATTGTGTCAGAATGAAGGTTTACATGTGCGCACTCGTTGAGTAGCGCTGCGGGTTCCGTCCGAAAAAAATATTAATCGTATGGATGGAGATTTTATTCGTGTAAAAAACAATTCAAGTAAAACTACAAATTATATAACAAAGTTACTTGTGTTTAAGGCAGGTTTGAATTATAGATTACCGATTAAACTATTTTATTTTTTATTTAATATTGGTAAGTAGTTTATTTTTTGTATTTTACTTTTATCAGTAGTTTTTTTCAGTTTTTTTAAACGAAGTTAGAAAATGGTTTTGTGATTTATTAAATTTTTATTTTAACAGATTGGTTTGCACAATCCAACGGTTATATTGAATAAGATTGTATTATCAAATTTTAAATTTTAACGCGGGAAGCGTAATTTTTGGAGTTTGGTATAATCGAACGGTTGAACATGTGTTTGTTATATATGTTGCAGAACCTAATTACTTAAAAAACTTATGTAACTCCAAATATTTTATTGGTTCGCTATTTTCTTTGCTTTTGTCTAGTTTAAAAATTTTACCAGTCAAAATATACGTTGAGGAGAGAAACTATTTTTCATAGAGAAAAATTGTACATGAATAAATAGTGTTTGCTAGAATAATTGTTGTATTTTGGTTGATGTAAATATAACATTGGCTTTTATTTTACCAAAATTGGGTAGCCTCTCTAATTCTTCAAATAAAAAATAATGAATATAAATATTAAAGTAAGATGAAGAGCGATGTACAATTATTTATGCCTTGTGTCCAAACCAATTTGTAAGTTTTTATATTGTGATAAAGACGATCGGATCTTGAATTTTAATTTATGCGATTCAATTTAAGAGATTGAAAATGCCTCAAAATAAAGAATGTATGAATGCTATGATTGCGTCTTGGAAATGTAATGAGCCAGATGCCTAAAATGTGACGTATGTATAACATATGTGTAGTATACGATATTGTTCCTTAGGCTTTTGCTTTTGGTATTGTTCTATTTTTTAGATTGTTAAGATAAAAAAAATTGGTCTTTAAATACCAAGAAGATTCTTGAGTTGTCTGTGATAAGGGCATAAATTGTCTGGACCAAATCGGGTCGCCAGAGCACAATGACGTTTTGATGTTGTAATAATAGTTTGTAATAAGAATAATAGATTAAATAAATAAGGACGACTTATCTTGTAAATAATAGTTCTATGGGTAGAATTAGAATAAATAAAAGTAAGAATATGATAAAGTAGGTCACCCATGTGGGTTAGGGATCACTACCACTACCATATAAAGGAAGATTTCATTTATGGGAGAGATGAACAATTATTATAGAATAACTACTTTTTACCATTTTCTCTTTTTAGAATCTCGTGTTTCTCTTTCTATACCATGTTACAAATTTTTCTAGAAGCAGGGTTAAGGTTCAGATATTTCTGGAACTATCATTGCTGCCGTATGTGAGAAATGAAGTGATACCCGGTGACAGTTTCTCCCAAATCACAAAATTAAAGATAGGTGAACGCATATACCGCATAGGGAAGAATTATGGGATTCGAACACGCCGAAATTGTCTCTTATTTAGAGGACCGTGGCTTTTATAGATCATCCATATTACTTCAAATGATCGAGTTCTTTGTTAGTTGCTATTTGTATGGGCCCTAAATTGACGGAGTAGTAATTTTTGAGTAACGTATCGATTTCTCAGGCCATCTCTAAATTTTCCATTAACCATATACCCAAAATATCAGTGATTTGTATATATGATCTTGTATATTTGGATAATTAATGGTCTTCTAAATATTGTATTATAAGAGAAGGGTGCGTCTACGATCATAAACATGCATTTTGCATTTTTATGCACTTTATCTAGTCGAATATTAAGTTTGTTCGTGTACTCGGTCAGGACCCTTTAGGATAGTAGACGATATTTTGCGTATCTGGTCATAGTTGTTTTAAAAATATAATGTTGGCCAAGGTATCGATATCTAACATGATACTTCGGGTCTATACCTCAGTGATCTCAATAAAAATTATAATTACATCTGATGAGTCCGAATTCAGAACGCTCCCCGTAAGGGCAGACCAATGTAAGTCTCCCCGGAAACCGGACAGACACTAAGAACTCAAATCAGACAGGATTTTTGGACCGGACAGATGACTTCGAAAACTGTGAGCCTAAGGCAGTTCGAACTATGACTAAAGTACTAAAAAACCTAAACACTTTCTGACTAAGCTACCTGCCCACTTACTTAAAACTCATGGGTCTTTAAACATGACCCGGGTCCATTAAACATGACCCGAAAGCCCATAAGGGCCCAAATAACATACTATAATACTCAACCACCAGCATTAACTTCTGGTAATGAAAATTAACTGCTGCCAAGCTGCTTAATTCTTAAACCACCTTGAAACACCCTTACACCACCTTGAAACACCCCTACACCACCTTAAAACTCCACTTGAAATTACTAGCCTACCCCCAGGCTATTTTTATCCTCACCAACATCTTTATAGGGTACGTGGATGTCTCTCAATTCATCGTCATTGAAGCTAATGATGGGCTACAAAATTCAATAAAGATGAGCTAAGGTTTATCGTTGATATTGAATTTTTAGATTGGCACTATAGCACTTGCAAGAGGAGTTAATGATCCCTTTCAATGTGTCTTTTCTAATAATTTTCAATATTATTTGATGGTTCAGATCGTTATATACTCGTCAATGTTTTTATAGATCGTCATTAATTCTAGTGTTCAAGGTACCACGTGCTTTTATTTGAGGTGGCTCGTTCCAAAGTAACTGTATTGAGTTTTATGTGATATTTCTTAAAGTCAGAGAGTTCACCCCTTCATGAGCTGGTCAATTTACCATTATCAATTATATTCTGGATTTCTTTTTTGAAAGTACAACAGTCTTGTGTCAAGTATCCAGTCCTATTATTTTATTTTTGTAATATTTATTGAGATTTTATTTTTTAAAAGGGTCCACATATTCTTTTGGTTTACAAAAGTGGATATTTTTTTCCTTTTAATAAATTACAGTGATATTATCAATGATTTTGGTATAGCATATTCTCAAACCTTTGCCTGCCTTTTTTGTTTTGCTTTTGTTATGGGTTTTACTAGTTTGGATTGAAAGTTTTGGGTTTGAATGAGAGTTCGCTGGAGTGTTTGGATATTTTTATAGGGACCATAATTAGATATTCTTTTATGTTAGAAGCGGGATAATATTAAGGATAAGTGTTAGGTCCTCCTGGCAATCTCATGCACTTTTGTCTACTTTGATTTGGACTTTGACTTAGGCTAGATTGAAGGTTAAAGTCTTTATTTTCATGATAATTTTGGCTAAGAGGCCTGGAATGATTTATTATTTATATACAAAGAATGTAATAAATTGTGTGGTAATTTCAAAAACTATATTTAGTTTGGACAAATTGTTTCATATATTCTTAAAGGCTACCATTTGAATCATTTTGCAATGTATAAATTTAATTTCTATCGTTGTTGATTATCTTACTTCCAGTAAATTTATCCCCTAACGAAGTATATAGTATTTCAAAAGTACGTGTCGGTCATAAATGCACCTAGTTAAACCATGTGAAGGTGATGCACTGAAAATTCATCAAGGACGAGCCTCTATTTCAAAAATTTATCGACTTAGTGCTCAAATCGACAACTTCATCGTACTTGTCTATTTTATATTTGTTGAGGTTCATGGGTAGATCTCTTTGAATATTCTACAGAGCAAGTGGGGACAGAATGATGTTTTTTTTTCTGGTCATCCTCCATACCTAGTAACCATATTTAGGATACTATGGATATGTGATTTTGATTTTTGGTTCTAAACAACTTATTATTGATCCGGATGTGAAAGTGTATTGTTATGTCAAGTGTTTGATAAGCTACCAAGGTTGTTTGGTCTTATGGCGTTGAATCTCGTTTTGGTTTGCCTTATTTTTTTTGTTCATGATGATAACAAGAATATGTTTTGTTTTTCTCAACAGATTAAAAACATTACGTTTAGGACAATGACGCTTGCATATACCGACAGATTCATTGTTGGACTATTCATTCGACCTCCTTGCCTTTCAGAATTTGATACAAGAGTTATGAGCTCATTAATCTTCCTTTAGTAATTGGTTTAGAGAATGGCGATAACGTTGTACCGTCGAGGTTATCGTGTCATAATCGTCGAGGTTATCGTGTCATCTGCTTCGGTCCAACTTTTTTACCGATGGAGGTGATGAACAATTGAGCGTATTCATGTGTTTCAAACACATGTTTGTTACCGTTTTTCGAATTGTTAACGATTTTCTTATATGCATATATCGTGAATTGTTATTATGTTATGCATTTCTATGATCGGATTGATGGAATTCTCTGTTATCATATTGCATTTTTCGACGACTAAAGACAAAGTCATGATACAATTATTTAGTGTTTGATTGGATAATGCATTTTGATAAACTATATTTTCAAAAAGGAAAAATCTGTTTCACATAACTAATTTCGATTAATATGTGATTTTATAGTCTCACAAATCGAATGATATTAATCAAAGTTAAAAATAAGATAAAATTTTAAAAAAATAATAACGAAAAGATAACAAAATAATAGCAATTTATTATTATTATTATTATTAATAAAATAAAACATTTTACAACCTAATTAGATATTTTATTTATAATACTAATTACAAGTATCTGCATCTTTATTTCATAAATTTGATCCATAATGGATTTTTTACTAAAAGGACATTATACAACAAATATGTTTTCTATTTAAACTAAGTTAAACCACACATAAAATCATATTACGAATTAACGATTAGATTATTTTATTTTTTAACGTAAATTCAGTCACTAGTTCATTATTTATATATTTAACTCATACCAGGGGGAATGAAATGAAAATGAGAGTCATCATTCTCCAAGAAACAGAGACATCCTCTGCTTTGGAATTCAAAATTAATCAACTTCTCGTTGATTAATCATCTTTCTGTTTGTTCTTTTGTGATTCTCTTTCTTCTTGGCGATCTATTGCATTGGTGCTCCTTGTTATTTCTTCTGGTGGGTTTTTTTTATTTTTGGTCAAGAGATTTATACTTTGTTCTTGCAGAGTTTGGGTTATGCTGGGTTTTTGAGTAATATTGGTCTTGAATATGCTTAATATTGAGGATTTCCCCTCTTTGAATGGTGGGAATAAGAATTTTACGGCTGGTGATAATAGGGAGGCGACTGAGAAGAGATCTTACTCTGAAGTTTTAAAGAATGATATTGATTGCAAAGGCTTTTCTCCAGATTGTGTCAAGACCTTTCAAGATCACAATGTGTTACAGTATTCAAAGAAAATTAAATCTATAATTATGAAATATTCAAGATCCACTATAGTTGCGAAGTTTAGCCAGGGAATTCCTAAAAAGGCGGCTTTTCAATCCTTTCTGGATTCCTTCAAGTTCAACGGTCTGTTCTCGTATGCTACTCTAGATTCAAGACAGATTTTTATTGAATTTATTTTACTGGAGGATGTAGATAGAATCTGGTCAAAAGGGATATGGAAAGTCGACGGGAAAGTTATGCGAATCTTAAAATGGTGTCCTGAAACCAGCAAGAATTTTGAATGTCCTACTACTCTTCTTTGGGTGTGATTTGAAAGATTTCCAGAATTTATTTATAATAGAAATGTTATCAAAGATATGGCTGATTCTTTAGGTCTGGTTCATCAGATTGTTGTTCCCGATTATAACAGGGCCTTGGTCAATGCTTGTTATGCTTTAGTAGAAATTGATGTGTCCAGGTTTTTGAAAAGAAAATTGTGGATTGATTTTGGTGAGCAGGATGGTTGTTGGGTTGGGATTAGTTATAAAAATGTGCCATATTATTGTCAAAAATGCAAGCACTTGGGTCATAATTTTGAGGAGTGTAAAAAGACTATTACAAAGGATGATTTGGATGTTAAGTCTCATAGTTTAGAAGAAAGACAGTCTGGTTCTGGTAAGACTAGGGAGCTTCCTAAGGATGATCGGGTCCAACAATCTAGTCAAGTTTTTAAAAGGAAGGTGCAGTCTATTATTGTCCCTAAGGACAATTCTGTGATTGCTCAAAACGATGTTATCTCACCAAGTTCTGCTAAGGTGGTTTTATCTTCTACAAAGGGCAATAACAGGCATGAGCCTGAAAAGGGTGGTGAAAGTACTCAGCAGCATGAAGAAATGGAGATTATCGAGGCCATCAAGAATCTTGATCAGGGATGTTATCGTGGGGATTCTCTTGTAAATAATAATTCGGATGGAAGGGACCTCTGGGATTCTGATTATAGTACTCCTCAGGATCAGATTGTGAAACAGACCTCACCTGTGTTTAAGGAGATTCTGCTGAAAAAGTTAAAATCTACTAAAAAAATAAAGAAACCAGATCGGAGAGTTGTGAAATCCTTATGTTTTAAGGACAGCCGTTACAGATCATACTCTAATAATGATAAATCTGCTTAGTTGGAACCTTCGGGGGATCAACAATAATCCTACCATTCTGAGGTTAAAGGACTTAATTTTCTCTAATAATATTCAAATTCTTGCTTTGCAGGAGCCCTTGGTGTCTGCTAATAAGATTAAGGATTTTTCTGACAAGCTTGGTTTCAGCAACTATGTTGCTAATTTGTCTAATAAAATTTGGTGTTTCTGGAAAGATGATGTCAAGATTGATGTTCATAATGATCATGAGCAATGTTTAAACTTAGAAGTGTTTATTTCGGATTTGGGGTTTAAATTTATGTTATTAATCGTCTACGCTAAATGTAACAGATATGAGAGGAGAAACTTGTGAAGTCTGCTTCATTCTATCTCTAATACTGGGAATGCTTGGCTGTTAGTTGGGGATTTTAATGTGATCTCCTCCTCAGATGATCAGATTGGCTGTTCTTCATTGTGTGTAAATAGCATGGAGGAGTTTAATGGTTGTATTAATGATTGTTTGTTGGAAGATGCGGGTTTTGGAGGCTCGAGATTTACTTGGAATAGGGGTTCTAAATGGAAGCGTTTGGATAGGGCTATGGTTAACAGTTATTGGAATGATTCTTTTGGCAGTACAAAGGTTTTACATTTGATCAGAACATGTTCAGATCATTCGCCGTTATTGATTAAAGCATATAAAGTCTCTAATGTTAGTTTTAAGAAAGGATTTAAGTACATGAACATGTGGGAGAATGAGGAGTCATTTCTAGGCATTATGGAAGCTAATTGGATGCTACCTATTTATTGCTACCCTAATCAAATTTTTTGGCTGAAGTTAAAGAGACTTAAAGTTTTTTTGAAGGACTGGAATGATAATAGTTTTGGAAACATTTTTAGTAAGCTTAAAGAGGCTGGGGTGGAGGTTAGGAAGTTGGAAGATTTGCTGATGGTCAGTTTTGATGTTGATTTGAAGGCCAAGTTAGATAAAGCCAACTGCTTATACATCAAGTATCTTAAAAATGAATCTTATTTTTGGAAGCAAAAGTGTTATGGCGATTGGCTTACTGATGGTGATAAATATTCAAAGCTTTTTCATTCTTTTGTGAACAAAAAGAGAAGGAAAGGAAGGATCAACAGCATAAGGGAGGGTGACTGTTGGTTAAATGATGATGAAGGCATTGGCTTGTCTGTTGAGAAGTTCTTTAAGGACTCTTTGGCTTCTGAGTCTTATAACAGTAAGATTGAGGAAACTACTCTCCTTAATGATGATATTTTTAAGGTTATTCCTTCTCTGATTTCTTGTGAGGACAATACTGCTTTGATGAAATCAACTACTGAGGATGAAATTTGGGGTGTGATCTCTTCTATGAAGTTGGAGAGTGCTGCTGGTGTTGACGGGTTTAATCTCTATTTCTTTAAGTTTTGTTGGAAGATTATCAAGTGTGACCTTTGTGCTTCTTTCAATTCTTTTATCTGTGGTAATTACATTCCTAATGGAATGTTTGCTACTGGTCTGTCTTTGATCGCCAAGACAAAGAATCCTACTTCTTGGAATGAGTATAGGCCTATTGGGTTGTGCTCTATGATGAACAGAATCTTTTCCAAGCTTATTAACTCAAGGCTGGCTATTATTCTGCCCAGAATCATTTCTTCTTCTCATGGTGCATTTGTTCGTGGGCGATGTATTCATGATAACATTCGTGTGGCTAAGGAGATGGTTTATGACATTAAAAGGAAGCCTAAAACTGGCAACGTTATGATCCAGCTCGACATGTCTAAAGCGTTTGATAAGATGTCCTTCTCCTTTCTTTATAAAGTCTTATTAAACTTTGGTTTTTCTAACGAATTTATTAGTCTTATTAGCAGGTTGATTTCGAATGTCAATATATCAATTTTGTTGAATGGTGTTTCTTTTGGCTACTTCAGAACTAAGAAAGGTTTGAGACAGGGTGATCCCCTGTCTCCTAGTCTTTTTATTATTGGAGAAGAGGTCTTGTTGCGTGGAATGCAATGTTTATTTGAATCTAATAAGAAAATGAAATACAATACTAGATCTCAAATTTTATTGCCCTGTCTGGAATTTGCAGACGATATCCTTATTTTCACTAATAGTTTACATGATTTATTGAGAAGCTTAGTAGTTTACTTGATAAATATCAACTTGTTTCTGGACAATTGATAAATAAACAAAAAACTAGACTAATTACTTCTTCTTCCCTTCTGCATTCCAGGGTAGCTATGTTGGAGGCTCAAACTGGCTATAAATCTGAGCATCTGCCTACTAGTTATCTGGGGTGTATCCAGAGTAACAGCAACAAGCCCTGCAATTTCATCAAAATTATTGACAGTATTAACGATAAGATTTTTGTTTGGGACTCAAAAATTTTATCGTTTGGTGGAAGATTAGTTCTTATTTTTATTGTTCTTATGGCTTTTCCTAACTATTGGCTGCAGAATAGTGTCCTTTCTAAGAGTATTATCGTAAGAATCGAGAAGATTCTGAACATGTTTCTTTGGAGGTCTAGTTATAATGAACCTTCTACTCATTGGGCTACTTGGAGTTCTATCTGCAAGCCTTTTGAAGAGGGGGTCTTAACATTAGGAAGATTAATGATATTCAGTATACTTATTCAATGAAATTATGGTTCTCATTTAGGCAAAATGAATCGGTTTGGGCCAAGTTAATGCATAGTACATACTCTAAAAATTCTCATCCTTTGTATGCTAATTTTAATAGGGTTGGGTCTCATACTTGGAGAAGGCTGATCAGTGTGAAGAATGATGCAGAGAATAACATTAGATGGGTCTTAGGCAAGGGAGATATTGATTACTGGAGGGATAACTGGCATAATTATAAGCCTATTCACAATGATCAAAATGAAGTTGGTTACCTTGAGGCTAAAGTTAACTCCTTTTGGAAGGATGGCAGTTGGGATACTGATGCAATGGTTCCTTTCCTTTCACCTGAAATATGGAGTCAAATTCAGAGATTAAGGGTGGATAGTTCTAAGGATGACATTATGTTATGGACTTGCTCAAATGATTCTACTTTCAACACCAAGGCTACTTGGGATTCCATCAGGCACAAAGCTAACTACTCTAGCATGTTTAACAAAGTTTGGAGTTCAATTATTCCCAGGAAGTTTTCCTTTCTCCTCTGGAAAGTTATAATGCATTATATCTCTATTGATTTTGTTCTTAGGAAAAGGCATTTACAGTTGGTTTCTAAGTGTCAATTTTGTAGGAATAGTGAAGACATTAACCATGTTTTTGTCAACTGTTCTCATTCATGGCATATTTAGAACCATTATAGTGTCAATTTTAGGATCAACATTAAAAGAAGCATGGTCCTTACTCATGTTATCAAAATTTGGTATAGTTTTTCTAGCAGTAAATCTCATATCTCGCGTCTTATGCCTGCTATTATTTGCTGGTTTATTTGGTCCAACAGAAACAAAGCTAAATTCAAGGGTGTTGATTATAATTTTGTATCTACTATAAACAATATTAATCGTATCATCCTAACTTTAAATATATCTGTTCTAAAGAAAAAACATTGGTTAAACACTAAGAATGCAAGTGTACTAATGGGTTGTCCTATTTTCTGTTCTAAGCCTAGATATTGTACCTGGAAATTACCAGTTGAAGGTCGAATCAAGTTGAACATTGACGCTTCAGTGCTGAGAAACGGGGAGGCTAGTGGCGCTGGTATCTTCAGAAACCATCTCGGTGAAGTCTTGCACTGCTTCGGGAATACTTATGGGAAAATGTCCCCTTTGTTAGCTGAAACCCGTGCGTTGCTGGATGGTTTGCTGATTTGCAAGCGGAATCAGTGGTTCAATGTTGACATCGAATCTGACTTTCAGATTCTTGTCAACTTTATTGCCTTTGGAGCTTCGCTGTGGTATCTCTGTCCGGTCGTCAAGATTTGCCGGATGGCCTTCGCTTCTTCGATGGTGTTGAAATTGATTCCCAGAATCCAGAATCAGGCCGCCGATTGGCTGGCCAGATGGATTCTCAGAAGCACCATTAAGCCTTCCTTCATTCATTTTAGTATTCCAGCTGAATTGAATGTAATTATCTTTCTGGAAGGCTTGGGTGTAGGTTATGTAACCTAGTTTTTTTAGGTTCGTTTTTCTCTTTCAGGTCGAATAAGCCTTTTGGGTTGAAGTTTCCTGAAGTAGGGCTAGCGTGGCTGATTGGTTGAAGCTGTTTCGAAGGACGATGGAGATGGAGTCAAATCTGGTGCTTGGATTGCTGGGTTGTGAAATAGGGTTGGAGTTTGGTTAGCTGAGGATTTCTTGGCTGGTGTTGAAGCTGTTGGATTCTAAGATTGAATCTATGATTTTTCGATCCTTAGGCTTTTGATTTTGAAGATGGGTGTTTTGAATCGGAGCTTTGTTGGAGTGGGAGTCTATTTCGAAGGTTGAAGACGATATGTTTTCAGTTTAGGGTTTCGAAATTGATTTAGGGATTTTCTGTAGGGTTATTTGTTTAAAAACCCCTATTTTTGAGTTTGTTTCTCAATTAGTTCTCTTGTATTGTAAAACTCTCATTTAGGTAATATATATATATTTTTTGCACAAATATATATATATATATATATATATATATATATATATATATATATATTTAACTCATACCAATTATCAGTATAATTTTAAAAAAATCACAAGCCGTATCTATTGTAACAGAACATACACACTTTTTTCGTCTCAAATATGGGTTACAAATTCTCTGCCCGACAAAGTTTAATATCAAACTCAAAAAACTTTTTGACTAAACACACGTTTGTTTAATATAAAATTAATACTTATTTGGCCAAACACCCCTGACGCAATTTGAAATACCAAACAAACATCCGTATTTAATTTGAAAAACCAAAAAAGTAGTGCTTTTACTTTTTTCCGTAACAAGTCTCTACAAAAAATCGAAACGTCACTCAAAACCAACTGCAAGTCTGCAGGTCTACGATTTCCTTATTTACGACCCAAATATAGGCTCTAAAAGAAGTTGGATCACAACGTAGTAATATCAAATTTCATCAAACAATTTCAAATCCTTTATATAGAGAAAATATTTCAATTACCATATATTTTTCAAATTATAGTATTAATTTACATATTCGACTAGCTAAAAAGATTGAGCAGCTTGTAAATCTAATAAAATATCAATTTAACCTGGTTTCTTGACTCTTTTTTTAATCAAACTCAATTTTATTATTTAATAAACCAACCACAAGAAGATGGGTAGAAGACAAGTCCAAATTATTATACGGTACAAGCAATTTTCAATAGCAATTGAAATTTTTTCCCTCCAACTGAATTGGTTTCTTATCCGCGTGAAAGATTCTAGCAAATAGAAATCATATTCTAGATATTCAAATGAGATGAATGACGCTTCAATCAAAATCGAAAGAATGATACACATATATTAGTGATATTATTAGTTAGTCAAATATTAAATTATCAAGATTCAAACTTAATTTTTGTAAAATGTATATTTTAAAACTCTCAAATAGTTAGCCATGGATTTTCTAGTTGGGAGAGTCATTTGAATCAACATAATTACATCATAGATTTTATAAAGCTTCATAATTTCTATTTAAATGGTAGTTCTTTTTCAAATAGGTTATAAATGAATTATATTTTGGCATTCACATATTTCATTATAGTAAATTTGTTAGATATTAGTGGTTCTCAAAATTAAAATAACAAAAAAATTATGTATTTATAAGTTTGCTATTAGTATTTTCAGTTTTGTTCAAAACTAAAAGCATTTTTTTTGTATTGGTCTCGAAAATAGTTGGATCTCGGTCGAAATTTGTTTTATTTGAAGATGGTATTGGCTGAAGTTGGTTCTAGTCGAAAATGGTATTGACGGAAAATACAGTAAGGCCGAAGATTAACATATATGAGTGATTTTGTGTGTTTTGATTAATAAAAATCAACGGTGAAGATTAACTAGTTATTTTCAGTCATTTAATTAAGATAAAGACTATATATAGAGAGTTGACGAGTCTTATTTTTTAACGATCAATTTCATCAATCTGAAAATCGAGCTTCTGTAGAGAGAGAAATAATAGTGGTTCTTCAATTTCTTTAAGCAATATTGTATATCTTGATCAACTTTCCATATAATAGACTTGATTTCTTCTGACCCCATATGTAGATGTATCCATTCTGAATTATTGAACTGGTTAACAACTCTTCTTCTTGGTTTAATTCCACAAATTTACTTTGTTTAAGGGTTTTGTTAAGACTTAATCAATTTTGCTAAATCTTATATTAAAAAAGAATCAATTTGTGAAGTAAGAATAGAAGAATTATGGAAAAGTTTCCAACAAAATTGGTACCAGAGCCTTTATGGTGAAATATTTGATGGTGAACTCAAGAATAAAGATCAATAGATTTGATAGAACGCATGATTTCTCCCTGGAAAAAAATATAGATGATAACATATTTTAGAAATATCATACTAAAAAAATTAGAGACCATAAGCTGGAGAATGTCATTCCTTTAAGTAAGAGTGACAAAAAAACATGAAGAGACAATGGAAGAGAAATTAAACTTGATATCAAACAAATATAACTCTTTAACCAGTTAAGATAACAAGGTCTGGAATGGTTATTGATTTGATTATCAAGAATGTAAGAGATCACGTTCTTAGAAAAATTAAGAAATGTATTATTTCGGTGGTGTTTTGTTAGAGAATCTGTATATTGAGAGTTCTTTACCAAATAATTTCATATGCATTTGAATTTTTATACTCTTAAGATGGTGGATTCCAATATTGTGGATAGCAATGTAAACTAATTCTTGAAGACTATTGCTGATTTTAGTAGTTTAGATGTATATGTCTCTAAAGAATTTTAATATATCTTATCATTGACTTTTTTATCATCTAACTATGATCAACTAAATCACAACTTAAATATGACCGAAATTCTTTAACACTATAAGAGGTAACTCCAGCCTATAAATCCAGGAAAAGAGAGATGGTCAAAGTGTCCAAGAATAACAGTAACCATTCTTCGGGATTATATACTCACGAGAGAGTAGTGTCTCATAATAGAAATCTAAAATATGATAAAGAGAGTTAAAAGGAAATCATATAGTACATGCAGATTAATTTCTGGATCTAGAGTGACATCTTGTTTTTACAGACATCAAGGTCATGTTAAAAGGATTTATTTTTACAGAAAAAATAAACATGGAGATTGTGAAGGTTCAGGAGATGATCGTGTAGTTGTGGAACAAATTATTAACTCTAAGGCATTAAGTATGGAAAAGATATAAACAAAAGACACTTGGATCATAGATTTGGGTTGTATCTCACACATGATATCCATGAAAGATTGATTTGTGGAATATAGTAGTAGTATCGGCACGATGATCATGTTAGGAGGTAAATATATAGTTGAATCTAATGGTAAGAAACTATTCTCATACATACAATTTTGGAACCATGAAGATGCTCAGAAATGTTATATGTTCCTACTCTTATAAGGAATTTAATATGAGCGGAAACCTTGGATAAATTGGGCTATGAATATGAAGGATGAGTTGGTGTGATTATATTCCATAAGAACACCAAACCTTGGTGAATGATATATATATATACTAAACTGTGAAACTTACATTCCATAAAATTTTAATTTTAATAGAAGAAAGATTCAACCTCCGTATGGCACAATGATTTAGGTCACTCGAGCTTAAGCAATTTGAAGGTATCAACTGAAAATGGTTGACTGAAAATAAATATATAAAAAACTTAAGCTTTTGTGAACATTAAATTATATGAAAATCAAATAAGCCAAGATTTAATATTGGAAAACATACAAAATAGGATGTTTTAGGATACTTACATATGTATCTACAGGGAGATTCATCGATAACTTTGTATAGGTCAGTAATCAGTACTTATTATTAGTCATAGATGGTATGACTGGAAAAGTTTGGTTATTATTCTTAAAAACTAAAGATGAAACATTTCAAATATTATATGAATTGAATGATATAATTGAGAATCAGATGTAGAAAAAGATAAAAGTCTTGAGGACTAATAGTGATCTAGAATTTTGTAACTTAGAATTTTATAATTTATGTGCTAAGAATGGTATCAAAATACACAAAAGTTGCGTGTATACTCCATAGCACGATGGAATGGCTGAGAGTATGCATAAAATTTTTATAAAAAATGTTATATTCATTTTGTATGAATCAGGTGTTAGAGAAGCATTTGGGCCAAAGCTGCAGCTACAACAGCTTACATCATAAATAAATTACATTGTTACGAGTGGGATTCAACATACCAGAAGAGTTATGGTTGAATAGAAAACCAGGGTATAAGTATCTGAGCATGTTTGGCTCTATTGCTTATGTACATCAAGATCAAGAAACTTTAAACCAAAAGCTTTGAAGTTTATCTTTTTAGGGCATCCTCAAGGTACTAAAGGCTTTAGAATCTGGTTACTGGACATAAATAAATGTGGTATAAGAAAAAATATTATATATGGTTAAGAAATGAACTCAAGAATTTGTAACATCTATAAAAAGAGACAAAACAGAAGGAAACAGACAAAAGAAGAAGAATATCAAGTTTGAATCTAAAGATAACATGAGATATCTATCAGAAAGAACAAGTGCATGGATTTATAATGGAGTTAGCGTTAGTGCCCAAGTCAGAAATAATTCAGAAATTGAAGCTGAAGCCACTATTGATGTTAGTAGTTTATCAAACTATTTATTATCCCGAGACAGAACACATAGAGAAATTGTATCTCCAATAATGTTAAATAACTATTTTACTTCATCTTTTGCTATATTAATAGCTGAAAATATTGAATATGCAGAAGTTTGTTATTATTAAACAAATAAGTCAAAGAAGTGGAAACAATAGGAAGAAGTGACTAAAGAAAATATGAATTCTGTATGGGAGAATAAGACATAGGAGATCGTTGATAGACCTAAAGAAAAAAAGTATGACTGGTTGCCGGTGGTTAGTTGTGAAAAAGGCAGGCAGTCACGGACATAAATGAGACAGGTTTAAGGCCGTATTAATTGCAAGGGGATTCACTTAGAGATAGAGAATTGATTATCATGATTTTTTTTCTCATGTGGTTAAGCGCGCGCGCACACACACACATATATATATACACACGTTGTTAATATCTAATATAGTTCATCAAGACCTATAACTAATACAGATGGATGTGATGACAACTTTTCTTCATGAAAAGTTAGAAAAAGATTTGTACATAGAATAACCAAAGGGTTTTGAAGTTCAAAAAAAATTAAGATCAATTTATTTGTTAAAGAAATTACTTTAGGGATTAAAACAGCCTCTAAGACTATGAAATCAAATATTCAACAAGTTCATGAAAAGTAATAGTAATTTTTTGTATATGCTAAAAACAAAAAATATACTATTTACCTACTACTACATGTGGATGATATCTTGTTGGCAGCAAAGAGTATAAAAGATATTGATAAACCGAAGAAGAGATTATGCAAATAATTTGAGATTAAATATTTGGGTCTTGCAGACAAAATATTAGGTAGTGATACTAACAAAGCAGAAAAATATGTAGTTTGTCTTTGTCTCAGTCTGATTACTTAACGAAAATCTTGGCTAAATTTTGGATGTACAAAGCTAAATGTGTTTCAACGACAATGGGAGAATATTTTTAACTTTCATCTATCAAATAAGACTCATAATGTATAAACACAAAATAATTACCCTATTATATCGTTATGGGAAGCATGATGTACGCAATACTTGGAAGTAAACTTGACCTATTTTATGCTATAGGCATTCTCGACATGTTTATGAGTAAACCTGGAAGCATTCATTGGGAAGAAGCAATGTGAGTTTTAATCTTGACCTTACTTTAGAGTTTAGGGTTGACCAAATGTATTTTTGTTGCTAATGACCCGACTTTAGAGTTTCTAAAGATGATCAATTGCGAATTAATCAATCATTCGGGTTTGTCAGTGTAAGAAGATCAACGTTTTTACAACGTATTGTGTGGAAAGTTGAAGACTTGTTATTACAAATAAAAAATTTAAATGAATGCGAAGATTTTTTGTTCTTGCCAATGTAATTTTGATTTAGTCGAATGTAGTTTCGGCCAAAGCTAAAAATAGTCTTGATTGTATTCGCCGAAAATAGAACTTTTCTAGTGTAGTGAAGATCAGATCTAGTAAAAAAAGACATATCTCAACGATGTTGTGCATTTTGATTACCGGATGTCAATAACTCAAAAATTAAGCAATTATTTTTAATTTTAATATAAGGTCGGGACTATATATATAATGGATGACTCTTATTTTAATTATTTGATTGATCATATGTGTATATATAGGTTTAAATCGCTGTCTGGTCCCTCGACTATCACGTTTTCTGTCATTTAGTCCCTCGACTAAAAAATCACTGGTGAGGGTCTCTCGACTATTCCATTTTCTTTCATTTAGTCATTCGACTTTAAAATCACCGGTGAGGGTCCCTGGACTTTGAAAAATCTATAAATTTAGTCTCTGAATCTAAGAAAAAAACCTCAAATCCGGGACTAAATTTATAGATTTTTGCAAAGTCCAGGGACTCTTACCGGTAATTTTAAAGTCGAATGACTAAATGAAAGAAAATGGGATAGTCGATGGACCCTCACCGGTGATTTTTTTGTCGAGGGACTAAATGAAAAAAAGCGGAATAGTCGAGGGACTACTTCCTGATTTAAACCTATATATATATAGTATGGAATGGAAAAAATTTGTATCTTGTTTTTTCGATTAGTTGATTGTGAAGAATTTAAATATAGATATATTCTTTCGGATTATTGAATTAGATAACTATCATTTTTTTATTTCATTTTACAAACTTACTTCGTTTTAGAAGATTAATAAAATTTGGTAGATTTCATTAAATATTAAATTGAAACAAAAAACAAAATCAATTCATAAAATATAAATAAAAAAATTGTGAAAAAAATCACAACCACAAACAAATAAGTACTCTTCAATAATTGAATGAAGTTTTAAAGTTTGGAAATTATAATATTGTGTAGGTTTATAAGTAAGAACTCTGTCCTCACTAAAAACCATCTGTTCAGATTATTTGTTACTCTTATGTGGACCTGTGGTCAAATCGTGACAGTCCATATAATAATAATTCATTTTTTCAATAGTTGGATTCAATCATTTCCGAAAATACAGATCCCTTATTTATATAAGTTGTAACCATAAGTAATAATAAAACAGTCAATTTTGGATAAATGATAAAAATATATGGCTTATATATGCTCTTTAAACCGTTAATATTTTATACATAGACAATATTTGCAAAACAATTCGTCTTATACCTGAAATAAAATTGTAAATTTTTTATTTCGGTCCTACTAATTGTTTGCTATATTTTTATAGTTTATTAGTTAGGGAGGGCAGTGCAAATGAATATCTATAATTATAAATTGTTGAAACTAAATCTGGCATTACCCAATTAATTATATTCGATATTGAATCGACTTTCGATTATTTTTTGTCAATCCTTTTTAAAAATTGTTTTTATTATTTCATGGTGAATATATATACTTTGTTTTGACTGATGAATGCTTTGTCTAAATTAAAAGATGAAACAGAAGCTTGTGTAATAAATGATGTAATTTATATATATATAGTACTAATTTATGTTTCGGCTTTTATTTTAAAAAAAATCTATTAATCCATATATTTTAAATCAACGGTTATATTATAAATCAAGGATTGAAATATATATATAAGTTCAGTGAAATCGTAGGTAGAACGATATATTTAAAATATAATTATTTGTACAAATCCTTTTTAGTTTGAAACAAAAACTTTTTTTATATAATCTCCAAAGAGATCGTCGAGTTGGTTGAGTAAGGCATGCCTCTGACCAAAGGTCATGAGTTTGATTCCTTCGACATACGCTTTATCGGCTGACCCTGTTACCTTGTGTGGTTTACCTTCTAGTGTTGATTTGCAGATTATTGCGTCAGACTAAGGATTTACCTTGTGCGTACTTATTGTATTCTGAATAGCAGCTGTGGATTTTCTTTGGAAAAAAAAAATCTCGCACACTTCTGATTGTTTAAACAAGAACGGTAATGTTTCAGTTCAAATAATAAATTTGTTTTTTATATAACCATTTAATTTTTTGTTAATAATAATTTGATGTGTATTATTGATAAAAAATAAAAAAAATTAAATGTGAAAAGAACGTGTGAAATTACAAATGCAAAATCTTAAAACTCGAAAAATATTTTAAAAACAAAATAATTAAAATAGATTAATTTGAAACAAACCCAAAAACAATAGTGAGTTACTTTTACCCTATATGAATAAAAGTAATTTTATTATAATACAAAACCCTATATTTCTCCTTCTATACCAAAAAAAAATTAATAATTCAGAACTGAAAAAACCACGACCGGACGAACAGCCCATCTGGATCTATGAGACATCGATATAATCTTCCGATGACAAGAAAAAGAAATAAGGTTTTTTTTTTCAATTGTGTGCGAGAACACAAACGAGGAAAATTCTTCCACTCATGTTGAAACTTTAGACTTGCTAATTTTTAAAAACTATAATAAGATTTACTTTATATCAAAATAGGTTAAATGTCAATAAGAAAAAAAAATCAAACTTAGGTGCGTTCTGGGTTTGACCGGAAAAAAATAAAACATCTTTATGATAATTTAATATTATTATTTGAGAGAAGACACAGTCATATCATAACCATAACCGTAAGTATATAGTACTGTATGATGTATCTCCTCTCTCTCTTATAGTAGTATATATAGCGGCCTATTAACTCTAAACTTCTATAACTGGTACAGAGAGTTCAGGAGAAAAAAAACAATCATTCTATTTTCTGAAATATATTTTATTGGAGATCCATCTCTTAAAAGTGAATTAAATGGAGCAGAAAAATTGGAAGAAAAAATCGGGTCGGATCGTTATACTCTTAACAACAGTTTTTCAGTTATGTTTTATGATTCTTTATGTCTGTGCATCAGCTCATGAAACCAAGCCACCACCAATTAGGTACTAGCTTCTCTTTCTCCATCTCTTCTTCTTATTACAAACAAACTATCATGATGTTCTAAACAAGCATGTTGTCTGAAAACCTTATAAATAATTCTTTTGGTTAAAATTTTGCATTTTCGTATTCCAATCCCATAGATCGAAATCCGGTCATCGGAAAACACTGATTTTCGTCGTGTCTTCCGTTTTCGACCCACCGGTTTGAAATCTCATTTAGATAAGTATTTTGGGTTGATCAGAATTTTATATGAAAAATTCTGTCGATGTAATTTTTTTATTATTAACCAGCGTACATCATACATTGTGTTTGCAGAATTTATATATAATATTAATTAGCTCGAATTATGGTCTAAAGACTCTGAAGCATGCAGTTATTTGGTCACTAATTATATTGTAGGGGGTCATAATCAAGACGTGGTCCATGAGTTAGAAGTTTTTGCGTGTTGAATGTCGAGGACATGTAGACATTTTCTTTGTGTTTTAGGCCCTTTTCAGATTACATCATCAATTAGCATTAAAAAAAAAAAAGTAAAAAGTATTTAGTATTTAGTATTTGATAAATAATATTTTTTATTATTATTATTATATCAACGTTTTTAAAGTTTTTTTTTTAGAATTTTGAAGATTATAAAGTATTTGATTTCTACAAAAGTTCAAATCATAAAGTTTTAAAAGTCATACAAATTTTGATTTTTGAAGAAATGAGTTTTATCGGACTTTTTTGTTTATTCTCCTTTATAAACAAATATATCAAATGTCATCGTTATTTTGCAAGAGTTAAAAAATTGTCTTTAATGTGATTTACAAATACTATTTATATTTATAATATGTATTCATGATTTGGAAATAATACAATGACGAATACTATACAATAGTAAATAATAAATAAATATTTGTTTAAATAAAAATAGAATTTTGGAGATTAGTCAGTTTGGTAAAAAAAAACTATTTATTTTTATTTATAAAAAAAAATAATAAAATTACTTTTAAGTTGTAGGGAAATTTATAAAAATAATTAAAAGGTTTTTAAAATCACTTTAAATGGAGAATATTTATTTTTGAATTATTTCTTAGAAATTCAGATCGACTACTGTCATTCTTATTACTAAAGAATTTCAATTCATTATCCATAAAATTGGGAAGAGTTCCCAGAATTTTACTATAACTAAATTTGTAATCATATTTAGAATTACTTAGATTTCAACCTGATATCATCTAATAAGAAAATATAAATAATGTTTTATGTCCTGTTTTACTTTTAATGATATGTATAAAAATATAGTGGTTTGGCAGTAAAGCGCTTGGTATTTATCCCTTATAATGTTAAATGATGTTAAAACAAGACTACATAATAAATATATCTACGCTGGTCGCCATTTCCCATTTGTAATTCAAAAATATTGATTATTCTATTTGTAAATTAAATTCATATTTGAAATTACTTTCTTGCAGAAAACTTCTAGAAAACACCGATGGTCAACCGCCGACCATCTCCCCGGCAATCAAGCTGATTAAAAATGGAAATAATCAAGTAAGTTGGTCAACTATTTTTAATTATTATTATTATTATTATTATTATTATTATTATTATTATTATTATTATTATTATTATTAATTGTTGTTGTTATTATTTATTTTTATTATTTTGCAGGTGATAATAGATAATGGTATTATACAAGTAACTTTTTCGAGTCCAGATGGTTTAATTACCGGAATTAAATACAACGGAAACGATAATGTACTTGATAAAAATGAAAGAGATCGAGGGTTAGTTTATTATTAATTCAATAATACCCATATTAATTATAAAACATTAATTTTATTTTTTATTAAATTATTTCAAATATACTAACAGATATTGGGACCTCGTTTGGTACGAGCCAGGAACAGCAAATCGAATAGACAAGTAAATATTTTTTCTTAAATCGTATTAATATTATATTTTATTCCACTAACACTCACTTATATATCTTCATCTAAATATTATGTCCAGATTAAAAGGCACAAATTTTAGAGTTATTACCGAAAATGAAGACCAAATCGAGATTTCATTTTCCAGATCATGGAATATATCTCGACGAAGTTATAATGTTCCTTTAAACGTAGACAAAAGGTGAAATACAAATTTCAAACTTATATCGTTATAAAATATATATATATATATATATATAATGTATTTAATTTACAATTTATATAATGATATTGTAGATATATAATCAGACGTGGTTTATCGGGTATCTACATGTACGGTATATTAGAGAGACTCAAAGGATGGCCTGACGTAGATATGGATCAAATAAGGATTGTATTCAAGCTCCGTCAAGATAGGTTTAATTTTATGGCGATTTCAGACCATAGGCAAAGAATCATGCCCACGAATGTGGACCGTGACTCGGACCACCGTGGGAAAGAGCTTGACTACAAAGAAGCTGTTCAATTAACTAATCCAATAAATCCAAAGCTTAAGGGAGAGGTGAAACATAATTTTAATTTTATTTAACGAAAATGTCGATTTTTATTTCGGATCTTAAAATAAACTATAATGTCCAATCATAGGTGGACGACAAATATCAATATTCGAGAGAAAATAAAGATAATAAAGTCCACGGTTGGATATCAAAAGATAACTCTGTTGGATTCTGGATGATTACACCCAGCGATGAGTTCCGGGTTGGCGGACCACTAAAACAAGAGCTCACCTCGCATGTTGGACCTACAACACTAGCGGTATGTTTATTTATTTCTCCAAGGGATATCTTTAATCTGATGACATGAATATTGAAATTGATAAAAACGTGGCATGTGTTTTGGTCGGAAACTGCTGTTGCATTGGCAAGGAGTTATAGAACTTATACCGGGATAATAAAACCGAAGGCACCACATTGTAAGGGCGTGCAGCGGACATGAGCATGAGTTGTATGAAGATACATACGATGAAACACACAATCAGACTCGTTACCCTCATGCTCACACCACTAAGTCGTCCAAAACACAACACCTCTTCGTACACACGGTGGTGCCTTCAGTTTCATCCTCGCAACATAAGTTCTGTAGCTCTTTGATGCCACAACAACAGTTCTCGGCAAAACCTCTAAACTCACGACTTTATACATCTTGTCCGATAAAACAGATTAGTTTTTTACTGTTCTCTTCAAATTTCTCTTATCGATTTCGAACGACTCATCACCGTTATAACATATCATCATGCAGATGTTCACTAGCACCCATTATGCTGGTAAAGAGCTCAACACAACATATAGAAACGGAGAAGAATGGAAGAAAGTTTATGGTCCTGTGTTGCTATATCTAAATTCTCAGTCTTCTAAAAGGAATAACCTTACATTATGGCAGGATGCCAAACAACAGGTAAATTTTTTATCTAATTTTTGTTGTTGTCGACATATTTTAACCACCACATAGAGTATCTAACATCTGGCGTTATCGACTTTTATATGCTACTAGACAAACAAATCTGAATAACCAACATGATTTTTCAATTATCAGATGAATGAAGAAGTTGAGAAATGGCCTTATGATTTTATTGAGTCAAAAGATTTCCCTACAGCTGCTGAAAGAGGAAATGTCGCATCTCAATTATTAGTTAAAGACAGGTTATTTTTTTCTTCATCATTTATATTGAAAGTTTCATAAGTAAATGTTATAAGCCAATACATAACTGTTTTTTTTCTTTTGATTTTTAAGCTATATCTATAAAGATAATTTATGGGCAAGATATGCATTTGTGGGTTTAGCACCACTTGGAATAGCTGGGTCTTGGCAAACGGAAGCCAAGGTAAATACTTTTCTTACCCATACATCTATATTCTTAGTTCCGACCAAACTCAATCTAAGAGATTATGGTAACTCATATTACAGGGTTATCAATTTTGGACTCAGACTGATAGAAAAGGATATTTCACAATAAAAAACATCCGCCCAGGAAAGTACAGTTTATATGCGTGGGTGCCCGGGGCAATCGGAGATTTCAAGTACGAGCACGACGTTACAATAACTCCAGGTACATTACTTCCCTTTTAAAAGTGCTAAAAATGAAACCAAGTTCGAATATAACAAAGAATTTTTGTCCTAACATAATAAGTATCTATTATCTTTATCCCATATGAAACTAAATTCGAATTACTAAACTTTTTTACTGTATTATTTATGCAGGATGTGAGATTAAATTGGGTGCTATAGTATACGAACCACCAAGGAACGGTCCTACACTATGGGAAATAGGTGTTCCGGATAGAACCGCTGCCGAATTTTTCATCCCGGATCCATACCCGTCTTTAACAAACTATTTATATACAAACAATCTTGACAGGTCAGTCATGTCATTACATGTTTATCAAACTCAATAGCTTACCACAAGCATAATATAATTACTGATTACTGAATATTGTGAATGCAGATTTAGACAATACGGATTATGGGACAGATACACAGATTTGTACCCTGAGAACGATCTTGTTTATACGGTTGGAAAAAGTGATTATAAGAAAGATTGGTTTTACGCTCATGTAACAAGGTAGCTAGACCTTTTCTAAAACAAACCGATTATAAATCATAAACTGTTAAATTTCTTGCTTGCATTCCTATGTATTATGTTGCATAAAAAGAATCCTAAATGTTTGTAAATATTAAAAACTATCCTTATAACAAAATTATAACCTAAAAATAATTTATAAACTCCTATCTGGATTTCTTAAAACTTTGAAATATAACTCTGTATGATCAGTCGGCGGTTTTAAATGTAGTTTTGAAATATTAACAAAGCTTGAGGATATTTCAGATGCAAAATAAAAAGTTAGGAGTATACGTGGGACAAAGAGCAAAACTTAGGGATTTCTATATTTATGTTCTATACCCATGTTTTCGTTGTTTTTTAAATTTATAAGTCATTTGTTTTAAATCCGGGCTATTTATGTACAGAAATATAGGAAATAATGCATACCTAGCAACGACGTGGCAGATCAGATTTCAACTTGAGAAAGTGAACACCGGGATATACACATTGCGTTTGGCTTTAGCATCTGCAAGTGGAGCTGAATTACAGGTTCGGACCAACAACATGAAACTAGACCAGCGCCCGATATTTTCAACAGGGCTGATAGGAAGAGACAATGCGATTGCAAGACATGGAATTCATGGGTTGTATAGGTTATACAGTGTTGAAATACAAAGTAGATTACTGCAAACAGGAAACAATACGATTTATCTCACTCAATCGAGAAGTAAAAGCCCTTTTTATGGTTTTATGTACGACTACATTCGTCTCGAAGGACCGCCGGGACGTTGATTTGAGTATATTTCAGTTCTCAAATATTTATACAGGTTTAGAAGTTAGCAATTTTTTAAGTTCAATGGCAAGAGCAGTAGATGTAAACAAGCTTCAAAGCTATTTATATTCTGAATGTATTTAAAGATAGAGATACAGATATGATGTATTTTTTGGTTCAATTCATATTACTCGGCATATCAAATTATTCTGTAGATGTAATACAGTTATAAATTCTCAATAAAAAAACTCCTTAATGGGCTCTAATTTCTTATTTGGCCGAACTCGAATATCTCCACGACTCGCGAGCAAGCAGCTCCAAATCAGTTTCAAGCTCAAGCCTGTGTAGGCTTGGCTCGAGTTCGACTAGAAAAACACTCAAATATGATTTATGTAATGAGTTATTTAGTACATAAGTATAAAGAATTCGCAATAACTTATTTTATACACCTGCTTTGCTTGAGTGCAACCTTATATCGGTTCGAATTAGAGCTAAACATTAAATTCGAGCTTGAGTTCTCATGAGCCAAGTTCAAAAAACCAGGTATATGGCTTGGCTCGAATCCAGCCCTATGCGGGCACGAAAAGTTGCAGTAAGGTCAGCCGCCCCCACAACCCCACAAACCGGAAGTATTTTTATTTGGAAAATAACTTTTACCACTCTTAACTTCTATCCTTACACCAGTGTATTTGCCCCCAGACCCAGATTATTGTATAAATTTTGAAGACTTTTGTTTGCCCCCCATATCGATTAATTATAGATTCGCTCATTCTATGGATACTGTGACAGATCAAATAGATTTACATAATGCGGTTAGTTTTTACTTCCGAATTTCACAAACTTAACCAAAAGGATCAACATTGATAATATACAGTAGAAATTCTAAAGAGCCTGAGAAGTACGACGTAGCATATATAAAAATATCCCACCAGCTACAGAAACATTAAGAGACTCAAATTCTCCGGGCATAGGAATGCTAACGAGCTCACATACCTGCCAAGATTTGTCTGAAAGGCCTTTCCCTTCGCTTCCCAAAATCAAACACAACGCAGTGTCAGCTAAAGAACAAGCGAATTCTTGAGAGAGCACAGACACGGGTTTCGGGTTTCCAGTATTTGGTGGATGTCCGGCTAGCATTGTCATTTGAAACTCTTGTTTAAGGGCTTCGAGATGAGACCAGCTGCCAGAAACTATAGGAAGTTGGAAAGAGGCTCCCCGGCTAGCTCTAAGTGCTTTTCCGTTGAATGGGTCGCAACAACCAGGAAGAAGAAATGCACCACCCTATACGAAGTTTTAATGTACTTAGTATTAGAAGTTCTTAATTTTTAACAAAATATTGCGTAAATATGCAATTTCCTTCCATTTTTCACTTTATTCTCATTTCAATTCCTCGTGTTTGTTTTTGCATAACTTCGTCTCTCGTTATTATTTCTTGTTTTTGTTCTTCTAAACATCAAAAGTCTAGTCCTTCATCAGAAACCATTATCCGGAAAACAAAGTTAGCACGTGAAAGTCATGTGTCAACTAAATTCATAAAAATATTAGACAGAAACTAAAAAGAAAATTATATGTTTGTGAGATGATGTAATGTCTATGTCGTTGCCACATCATATTTTTCTTTTTAGTATTTTTGTTAAAAAATTTGACGAAACAAAAGTTGATACAAAGATAATCATGTTTAAAAATATTCTACGGGGTTAGTGTTTCCTATAAAGAACTAGACATCGGAAATGAAATAAACAAATATAAGGTGTGAAAGAGGAAATATAGTGAAACGTGAAGGACCGATATTGCGTTAACAAAAATAGAATGATTTAATAGGTGATCCTAATGAAACCTTAGGCTCCAATTCCCTAAGTTCTGAGAATAGTCATAGAGAGAAAAACAAAGGCATTCGCATTCTTGTGACACATACAAGAAATTTTGATATTCATGTTCGGAATAACAATGTTAACAAAACAGGAGTAAAGCAAATACGTTAACAACTGGACAGTGTGTACATAATTATACAAGAGAAAAAAGTTTAGAAGTAACATAAAGTGGTTTTAACTTGAGAAAAAATCAATTACCCATTTGAAGGCCAAAGCTGATCTGAGTAGCGTGCCAAGATTACCAGGGTCCTACAAGGAGAAAGTGTTATGAATTAGTAATGACCCATTTTGACCCATTTGTCAAAAAAATTGACAGCCACAAAACAAAGAAAATAAGATGATATTAAGTATATTGTTAATATCTACTAAGTGAAATAATGAAATTGGTCTGACAATTCTAAGGAGAATTTACCTGGATCCCATCAAGTACTAGGATTCGATATGGAGAAGGAAACCAGCTTCTGCAATCTGCCACTTCCCGATTAGTAACATCGAAAAAACTGGTAGGGATTTTCATCAAGGCCATTGCTTCTGTTGATTCAAGTGACTGCAAACCAGATAGTTTTTTCATCACCGTAGAACTTACTCGCACTGTAGGAACAGAAGAATCCTCTACTTCTCCAAAAATCTCCGCTTTCTCATGTAGGATTAGACAATCCAATCCACCAATTTTATCTGCCAAATTCTCTTGATAGTCGAATATTTCCCTGGAAGAAAGAAAAAAGCAACATAAGTAATGAACCCTAATTGACACCTCACTGCTGTCACTTTCTTAGAATGCACACTCATCACCAAAACAATTCTTTGCCGCTAATTTCAGAAAGGTAGACAAATATTGTACATGTCCTCTTGAATTCGTCTTCTGAACTTTGTTTACCAGAAATTAACAGAGGAAACTACCGAAAAATTCTAAACCGGACCAATTCGATACGAACTGCACCCCTAAGTAAAAATTTAGGCAAAACCCTAAAACCTGGCAGGCAAACAGACCCAAACCTAAATAAATGAAAGTTATAAACAGCGATTCAAATGAGAAGGAAAGTAATGAATTCACCTAATTGGAGTGGCACCGACGACAAGAACAGAACCATGAGAGTGACGATAAGAAGGGCTATGTCGAAGCTTGACGCAGTGTTTGACAAAGGGGTTTGAAGTACTAGTGATTGATTTGACATGAGATGGTAACAAAGACTTGAAGTCAACCGAACTCCCATTATCGTCGTCTTCGTCGAGATTGTGGATTCTGTTATCGGACGAGTTTGTTTGGATTAGGGTTCGTGATTTTGATGTTGGTAGAGGTGAGATTTTGATTGCAGGATAGGGAAGTGTTGTGGGTGATAAGAGATTGCACATACAGTTCATTTTTACTATAATCGAAGTTTAAGGTGACAGGATTCATGAATGTTCTTTCTAGACAGCCGCTAAACTTCCGGTTTAAAATTTTTATATGCCGAATATAATTGATTTTGTTAATACCGCAAACTTATTTATCAATAAGTATAGAATTTAGTGGTATTTATTAATAACTCTAATAATACCTTACAATCAATTAATTTTAGGTTTGGATTTTTATTTTTTTTTCTTTACAATCAATTTCTTTTACGACTAGTTTTTTTTAAGGTAACATTTGTTTTATTAAAATCGGCCAATAAAGAGGGAGTTAGAAAATTTAAAGTTCTCTTCTAAAATAAAAAAGCAACTTAAAATTTTCAAACTCCCTCCACTTTAATTACGGACTCGTTTCAAAGATGAAGTGATAAAGATATTTCTGAGACAAAATCGATATTCTTTCGATTAGGAAGATCAATCTCCTCTACTTCACCGATTTTTATTCCTGACTTAACTTAACCCATTGTTTGATGAATCATCAACAATTCTTCTTCACAATCTTCCTAAATTTCCGTCCGCAACCGCATCTTTCTTAAAAACAAATTCACGCTTATTCACCATAGCAGATGCATCTTGAGAAACTATTTATAGGATTCTCTAACTTCTCTTAAATTGAACCAGACTTTAATATAGAATCACACTACTTCTTACCCCTTTCAACTATCCTTCTATATAAATCCTCTAAAAGCAAGCGAAGTATGGCTTAAATGTCAAGCTCAGCTTGCAACCACAAGATTAGAGACCATTCAATTATCACAAGCTATCCATATTCAAATAGCCTAAATTGAGGTTTTCAAGGTACGGAATAACTTTTAAATGAGCAGGAGCATTATTATCAGTAAAATTAGTTTTAAATTTTCATTTCAGGGCCCACTTTGCCAACCAGTCAGCAACCTGATTTTGGACCCTGTGAGCAATGGTCATAGAAGAGTAAAAAAGATTTATACAATAGAGGATGATTTGAGTTAAAGGTCAAAGAGCTACACTATAAGCAACATGTTCACTAAACTTTGAGAACCAATTTCAATGTTAATTTTGGTATAGCCAAACCTTTTGCAAAGCAGCAGCCCATCCAGAAGTGCTCTGGATTCAGCTATGATAGGGGTCATTTTGCCATAAAGTTAAGAAACAGCGTGAACAATAGTACCTTTGTGATCTCTGATAATATTTCTCCCACTAGCATTACCATTCCAATTGCAAGAGGCATCAGTATTGAGTTCGAGAAAATCTTTGTTAGGGAGACTCCGTTTAAGGTAGATAGGCTGTTTTTTATCTTTATAGCAGTTAATACATCCCAGATCCTTAGCGATTTTAGTGTTCTTATACGAGTGCTTCAACTTTAGAGCATTAGAGAAATCCAAACTTCTAATAATGTTATTAATATATTGAATAATAAAGCCATAATCAGTATCTCTATTATTAAACTTCTTATTTTTCCTGGCTTTCCAGATAGTCCAGAGAATGATGTTAGGAAGGATTGTTCTAATATGAACAAACTTGGACACAGACCATAACCAAGTATGAATAACATGGGGAATAGTCATATGTTTACCAATGTTAATACCAATAAAGAGAGCATAATGATTTCATACATTCCAAGCAAATGAGTAGTTAACAAACACGTGATTATGAGATTCTTCATTATAACAAAATTGACATTTTGAGACTATATAAAAGTGCTTTCTTTTGAGAATAGAATCAACATAGATGAAACTATGAAGAATTTTCCAAGTTAAGAAAAAGAATTACATAGGAGTTGCAAAGTTCCATAATTTGGCATATAAGTTATTTTTGTTATGCTTAGTCCTGACCTGATTCCATGTGAGATATTTGTTAAAGTTATAGTCTTTTGAAAGCTTCCACTGGAGTATGTCATCTTTATTGCTTATAGTTTCTTTAGTTGTGAGGTCAATGATAGGCTGCTTCAGGAAGATCTTTAATTTGCTTATGTTCCGCTGATTTTCTTTCCAATAATATTTGATTGGTTGAGCTTTATAACATGTGTTATTACAATAATCATTAAAATTGATTAAAGAAAGAGATCCATACCAGTTTTCCAACCGGAATTCAATATTCTCATTGCCCAGATGCCACTGAATGAATGGTTCAGTAAGGGGCTTGATTCTGAAGAGCCTTTTCTAGACATTTGAACCAGCTTTAGTGTAAGAAACTTGAAGTGGATGAAGAGTCTTGCAGTGGATATCATTCAAAAGATTAACCCACAAAGATTTTTTCTTTCGAAAATTGTACCAAAACTTACAGCCATAAGTCTTTTGAATGTCATAAATAATTTTGTGGTTTAATTCACCTTCGTTGAACGGCTTACAAATGTTTTTCCATGAAGTCCGATGTATTCTCTTGTCATTAGTTGTAGAATTACAGAGAAATTTGTTGAAAATTTTATCCAGTCTATCACAAACAGTTTTAGGAATAGAACAAGCATGAATCCAATAATTAAGAATAAGCATAAGCACACAGTTTATTAAAGTTGTTATGCCACCAAAGGACAACTTCTTGTTCTCCCAGTCTCTGATTTTTAAAGAGATTTTGTTAATCAAACTATCATAGTTTTTAGGACTGTTATTCTCGTCTAATGTAATACCAAGGTACTCAACTGGTAGAGTGTTAGGAGAGAACCCAGATACCTTAGCAATATCATCAACCTTGATAGCATTGGTCTTATCAGGAAGAATAACTTTCATTTTCTCAAACTTGATCATCTGACCCGATATGTTTTGGTACACCTGTAGAAACTTTCCAAGAGTAACAATAGAGGAATCCAGACTGTTTGTAAAGAGGAGTATATCATCAACAAACAATAAGCTTGGGATAGATATACTGCTTCTAGAATTAAATTTCATAGAATTTTTTTCATTATACAGCTTATTGAGGCCTCTAACCATGACTTCTTTTGTAATAATGAACAAGATTGGAGACAATGGATCTCCCTGTCTCAAGCCTCTGTTAGTCTGAAAATAATCAAAAACTTTACTATCGATTAATAGAGATACACTAATAGAAGTAATGCGGTTACTGATTAAGCTGACAAAATTATTGGAAAAACAAAGTTTGAAAGAACTTTAATAATGAAACTATGTGCTAACTTGTCGAATGCTTTCGACATGTCCAGCTATATCATAAGATTAATATTATTTTTATTTCCATTCATGTCGTACATTAACTCATTGGCAATAAAAATATTGTCATGGATAGCAGAATTAGCAACATAGGCTCCCTGTACATTGGAGATAACTTTAGGGAGAAGAATGGACATTATGTTATTAACAATTTTTGACATGATACGATTAAGCATACTATATAAGCTGATAAGCTTGTAGTTCTTCCAACCAGTTGGATTGGAGGACTTAGGAATCAAACAAATGGTTGTAGCTAAGATACCATTAGGAATTTTGTTTCCTTTAATAAAGTCAACCATAACATCAACCAAATTATCCTTTATGATCTCCCAACAATTTTTAAAAAAGGTCTCATTAAAGCCATCCATCCCAGAGGCACTTGTAGTGTTGATTGAGGAAACAATGGATTTCCTCCTCACAAGGATATTTTAAAAGCATAAGGTTGTGAGAAGAAGTAATGATTCGAGGTATACAATTAAAAATAGAATCATTACGCAACTTATCTTCAGTCTTTTTACAAGAGTAAGGATTAGCAGTTATAATCTCTTTGAAGTATTTAGCAGCTGATTTCCTAATCTCCTCTCTATCAGTTAACCAAATGTTGTCCTCTTTAATATTGTTTATTAAGTTCCTTTTCCTTTTCTTCTTCACGTAATTATGGAACAGTTTTGTGTTTTTGTTTCCTTTAGAAATCCAGTTATTGTAACATTTTTGCAGCCAATAAGTCTCCTCCATTTTCAAGGCAAGCGAAAGAACAACATTAACTTTGTTGAGATTGGATTTTGTCTCAATATTGTTAGTGTTTTGGTGATTAGTTTCCATGATCTTAACTTGCATTTCAGCTTCTACAACTTTATAAAAAATGTTACCAAAATTAGATTTGTTCCACTCCCTTAAACCCTTCTTAAGCCTTTTCATTTTGTTCCATAATTTGTATAAAGGATAACCTTTAGTTTGAGTGCTCTAGTTATCCTTCACAAAGGGAATAAACTCACTATCTAAAGTCTACATATCCAAGAATTTAAAACTTTTGTGGTAAGTATTTTTATTGTCACTAACAGTGATGAATAGAGGGTTGCGATCAGAGCATGTTCTAGCCATATTCATCACATTAGTGTTATCAAAATGGTCAGACCATACAAAGTTGATTAAGACTCTATCTAGTCTTTTCTATTTGAAATTTTTGTTCCAAGTGTACTCAGAACCTTGATATCCAACATCAATACGACCAGTGTCATTCAACATATCTTTGAACTCTTCACAACTCTCATGAGAGAAGTTGTACATAAAATATGTTCATCTTAGGATTGAATTGTGTTAAAGTCTCTCATCGAGATCCAAGCTTTGTTGTTATTTATAGCAATTGATCTGAAACAATTCCATAAGTCCCTCTTGTTTTGTAACTAATATTTAGCGTAAACAATGGTCAAACTAAAATTAAAGTTAGATATGATGTGAGTGACTTCAAGATGAAGACAGTGAAAATGATTAGTGATCACTTTAACTGAATAATCTTTTTTCCACATATCTAAGAATTTAAAAATTTTGTGGTAAGTATTTTTATTGTCACTAACAATGATGCATAGAGGGCTGTGATCAGAGCATGTTCTAGCCATATCCATCACGTTAGTGTTATCAAAATGGTCAGACCAGATAAAGTTGATTAAGACTCTATCTAGTCTTTTCTATTTGGAATTTTTGTTCCATCAAAACCTTGATATCCAACATAAATACGACAAGTTGTCATTCAACATATCTTTGAACTCTTCACAACTCTCACGAGAGAAGTTGTACAACCAATCTGTTCATCTTGGGATTGAATTGTGTTAAAGTCTCTCATTGAGATCCAAGCTTTGTTGTTATTTATAGCAATTGATCTGAAACAATTCCATAAGTCCCTCTTGTTTTGTAACTAATATTTAGTGTAAACAATGGTCAAACTAAAATTAAAGTTAGATATGACGTGAGTGACTTCAAGATGAAGACAACTAAAAATGATTAGTAATCAATTTAATTGAATAATCATTATTTCATAAATCCCAAATTTTGTTAGAGCAATTGTAAGTAAATCTTATCGAGACCAATTTTAAAAGAGATCTGCTGAATGTTACTCTTGTTAGACTAGTGTCACAGGCTCAGGACACCTATGTCGAGCGCACCTTACGGCACAGGAAAGCCTTTCCCATATGGTACACAAGCAGTTATGAGGGTTGGATAAGAGGGATCGAGTATAAGTACCCGCATATGAAGACGCCCGTTAGTAGTAGCAGGTAGTATGAGCATATGAAGATCTACATGGAGAGGTAGATGCTAGCTTGTCCACTGGGAAAGTCGGGTCGTGACACTCTACCACACCCAATTCTTGAGTGTCCTTGCCACGAACACCCTGATTGGATCTGGAAGGCCACGACCAAATTCTTGTGGCTTCGTTCATACTCCGCAACGAGACTTCTTAAGTTGCTAGTCCCCACCTGACCTGTTTGGGAAGCTCCTCCACTGACGCACTTCTCCTTCCTCCAACAATGCTTGCGCCACGCTTGTTTGTCCGGTGATCATCCGCTCACGGCCTTACGTCTTGCCCCCACAGCCTAATCGAGTCACCTCGCGCACTTCGCGCTTACTCCACATGCCTCTCTCGGGCCTTACAGAGTAGAAGACATCTCCGCACATACTTCCTATTATTAGGCCCCGCGATAAGGAGTCGTCTTGGCACATCCCAGTCTTCATACATGTTTCTCTTGGATCTTACAACGGAGCCGACCTTACAGGTTGGGCTCAGTCATCGGGTCGTTACGCTTGGCTCCAACGTAACTCTCTCTCGGAGACGAATTCTGACTCGGATACCATTTGTCACGGGCTCAACTATTCCGCATGTGCGGCGCCTCTGCTGAGCATACCTTACGGCACAGGCCAGCATTTCCCATATGGCACACAAGCAGTTATGAGGGTTGGATAAGAGGGATCGAGTATAAGTACCTGCATATGAAGACGCCCGTTAGTACTGGCAGGTTGTATGAGCATATAAAGAGCTGCATAGAGAGGTAGATGCTAGCTTGTCCACTAGAAAAGTCGGGCCGTGACACTCTACCACACCCAATTCGTGAGCGTCATCGCCACGAACACCCCGACTAGATCTGGAAGGCCACGACCAAAGTCTTATTGCTTCGTCCGTACTCTGCAACAAGACTTCTTAAGTTGTTAGTCCTCCCCTGACCTGTTTGGGAAGCTCCTACGTTGGCGCACTTCTCCTCCATCTAACAATGCTTGCGCCACGTTTGTTTATCTGGTGATCATCCGCTCTTGGCCTTACGCATTGCCCCCACAGCCTAATTGAGTCACCTCGCGTACTCCGCGCTTACTCTACATGCCTCTCTCGGGCCTTACAAGGTAGCAACCATCTTCGTACGCACTCGCTATTATTAGTCCCCACGATGAGAAGTCGTCTTCGCACATCCCGGTCTCCATACATGTCTCTCTTGGGTCTTACAATGGAGTCAACCTTACAGGTTGGGCTCAGTCATCGGGTCGTTACGCTTGGCTCCAGCGTAGCTCTCTCTTGGATACGGATTCCGACTCTGATACTATTTGTCACGGGTTCAACTATTCCGCCCGTGCGACACCTATGCCGAGCACACCTTACGGCACAGGCCAACCTTTCCCATATGGTACACAAGCAGTTATGAGGGTTGGATAAGAGGGATCGAGTATAAGTACCTGCATATGAAGACGTCCGTTAGTACTGGCATGTTGTAGGAGCATATGAAGATCTGCATGGAGAGGTAGATGATAGCTTGTCCACTACGAAAGTCGGTTCGTGACACTATGCTCTTGAATAGCAGCACAACTGATTTGATCTTTAGTAATGATAGCCTTCAATCTTCTGATAGTGGGCTTATTAGTGATCCCACGCAGGTTCCAGTTAAGAAATCTGATCATCTTGAAACAGATTTGGTTTGATTTTTGGTCCGAAGAAATCTCAGGGACTTAGTAACAACACTTCTAGTTTTATTTTATTTTCCTTGATTCTTTTAATTTCTTATTCAAAACCTTTTGTAATTCAGAGTTTTCTTCAATAATGTTATCCTTGAAGGTAGGCGTAGTCTGTATACTACCCATATGATCTTCATCTGTAGATGAGGCATCAGACTCTTTATTCTCCATTTCCAGCTTGTAACATTTATCTAAAGATTGAATAGCTTCTAAGATCTTATTCTCTTCAACCGTTTTGTTACTATTTTCATTCACATCTTCTTGATTCTGATAATGAGTTTGAGTGTTGCAATCAATGACATGGTTGATAGTTTGCTGAGTAGTCTTAATGATATCGGATGCCAATATGTGACTCTGTTCTTCAATCATTTTAAAAAGTCTTCCTTCATTCGGACTAACTCTGTTCGTTTTATCATTTTCAGCTCTGTTATTCTCCTTGGTAGCAGTTTTCCTGCAAGATGAGGAATCATGGCCTATGTGGAAGCATTTATTGTAGTAGTTGGTAAGGTCTTTGTACAGAATCTTGATCCAACATCCATGGTTCTCTCTGAATCTAATCCACATATTGCAGTTGATTTCCTTAGATATATCCAGTTCAATTAGAGCAAGATAGTGGTTGTGAAAAGCTCTGTTTTTCTGATATAACAACTTTTAGTGATTCTCCTAGAGATTTTGCTATGGAGTATATGATATTTTCATCAAACATATTTTTAGGAAATTTGTCAAATTTAATCCACACCGGACAGAAAAGATTTTCAAATTATTTTACGACTAGCTAGGTTGGATTGATTTTTTTCTTTTGTTATTTTTAATCATGTCTACGTATTTAAAATCCGTTGGTTGATAAATAGTGCATTCATTCTCTTTATGTATATTTTTTGTATTATTTTGATTTTGAATTTGGAGAAGCATGTATCTAAAATATTAATTGCCGGCAAATATAAAAAAAAATTATGACCAATTTCAATATGATAAGACTAATTGTTTGATATGCACGATAAGTTGATGTTACCCATTGGAACATTACCAAATCCTTCGAATATTTATGACAATGATAAAATTTAAATTATTTTTTATTAGTGGGTTGAATAAAAGTCTTGTTTAAAGATTTCTCAAATAAAAAATAACAACTAAATTAGTTCTTCTTAACTTGTAATAAAAATACTTACTTTATCTTCCACGTTAGTTCCACTAACCGATGTTCTTTCAGTTTGTTTAATGGTTTGATGTCATTTGTTAACTGAACATAAAATATGTTTTTATCCAACGATTGCTAATACCTTCTTTTGTTCGTTAAACACGATTGATGTTGTTATAATTATCTGTTAAATATTCATATATTGGATTTTTTATTTATCTTTCCAGAAACTGCTTTCAGTTTGTTGCGTTCCTATATATGGATCTTCGTGAATTTTTTATATGCTTTGCATAGAGTTATGTTTTTGCTTAATGTCAATTTTTTGACATCTTTTATGATAGACTAGAGAAATAATTATTTTCCTTTGAGATAAATGGTTTTGAATATTATGAATGATTTGGTTCCAACCTTGTCTGTTTATAATATTCAATAGGTTCCAATATTTCATCCAAACTTTAATTTCACATTATATTAAAGTCTTACACAATTATTTTCAAGATAAGAGAACACATACTAAGTTTTAATCTTCCTTTCAAAATATAATTTATAATTTGACTAAATCCTTACACAATGATGTTCAATGTAAGAGAAGTCTCGTTAACGTTTACTCTTATATCCAAAATTTCATTCATATTTGACTAAATCCTTACACAATTATGTTCAAGATAAAAGAACAACCAGTAAGTTCTAATCTTTCATCCAATCTTTAATTTCATATTTGACTAAAGTCTTCTACAATTATGTTCAAGATAAAAGAACACCCGCTAACTTACAATCTTCCGCCTAAGTTTTCATTTAAGACTTGACTAAAACCTTACGCAATTATATTCAAAATAAAATATTACCCACTAAGTTTTATCGAAGCTTTCATTTCAGATTTTACTAAAGAATTACACAATTATGTTCAAGATAAGAGATCACTCACTATATTCAAATCTTGCATCCAAGCTTTCATTTTAGATTTGGTTAAAGTCTTACACAATTATGTTCAAGATAAATGAACATCTACTAAGTTCTAATATTCAGTCCATGCTTTAATTTTGGATTTGACTAAATTCTTACACATTTATATTGAAGATAAAATAGCACCAATTAAGTTCCAATCTTTCATCTAATATTTTAATTTGGATTTGACTAAAACTTTAATTATGTTCAAGATTAAAAAAACACCCAATAAGTTCCAAACTGTCATCCAAACTTTCATTACAGAAATGACTAAATCCTTACACATTTATGTCCAAGATAAGAGAACACTCAGTAAGTTCAAATATTATAATATTATCTTTTTATTTTTCTTACTAACACATGATTCTATATGTATATGGAAGAATTAAAAATCTAGCATACATAAATTCTTATAATTCAAAAAAAATCTCTAATATTTATTCAACAAAATGAGTTTTAATACACCTAAGTTTCTCGTTTCTGAATGAGAAACAAATTTTGATGTCTCTCAAAATAAAATTTAAAATTTTGTCGTCAGTAACTCAGTTTGAAGTGAAAGCATTGCCAATATTTCAGATTTTTTATGAACGATGGTATGGAAAATTCAAGCGGTGAAGTTTTAAAACCTCATGTTTTTTGTGCACGATCAAAAGTACAAACTTTGTAACCGTGAAGTTCGACACGTAAAAATAATGTTAGATTATTTTACTAAGAATACAATAATATATGATGATGATTTTAGATAGCATTATCGTATGAAGTATTGGTTATTTTTATGTATTATATGAGATGTTTAACAATCAAATAAATATTTTTAATCAGGTTTATATGCGAGTAAACACAACAAGTTTTCCCCATGTCAGAAAGCAATCGTTGTTTTACATATGTTATGTAATAAAATACATGTAAATAGCTTAAATGACACATTTCGTATGAGTGAACATTGACAAGGAAAAAATAATTTGATCATTTTAGGTCGATATAATCAGTTAATTTATTTATATGTTTGTAATCATGTATAACCATAGTGGTAGATCGAGAAATAATAAGGGTGTACTTAGCAAATAATAGAAGTACGGGGAAATGAGAGTTTAAAAAAGAAATAATGTAATTAAGTGGGTCAATTGTGTAAAATAGGCCCACCACCGCCACTATATAAAGAAAGATCATTTTTTGGAAGATACATTTAATATAATATTTACTTTTACCGCTTCCTCTCTTTACATTTAATGTTTCTCCTTTTAACATTATCGTCACGGCCTTATCTAGAAGCAAAATCAGGTTCCAAACAATTATAGAACCATCAATTGGCGTCATTTGTGGGAAAAAATAAAAATGATACCCGGAGACCATTTTTTCTCCAAAATCACGAGCCTAAGAGAGATGAATGCTGAAACGGCAAAAGAGAGAGCGGTAGGTAAGGATGCCAATCAGATTTTCTCATATTGTGAAGACTGACGTTCTGAACAAAGACATCATTATCACGAACAATACGGTCTAGGTCGGAGTAAGCGTTCGGCCATCATCATGACAAAGCAACAACTGTCAGATGATATAGTCAAGCTTAGTGATGAAAAGAAAGTGGTTTTAGCGGGAAGAAAGAATAGGTGAGGAAGCCGCATAGAACAGTCGCTCGATGATGACAGAGAATATTTGTTCCATGAGGATCGAAACATGGAGAATATTTGAAGGGATAAGTCCCGAACGCAGAAATAAGGCAATGAAATAGAAATAAAAATCAAGTGTCGGTCCAGGCAGGATTATAACGATTCTACGGATTATGATTCAGATGAATCATTATCTCCAGAGCGAGAAGTATGACGTCATATGAGGGATAAAATGATCATAAGAGAACAAGAAATCTGATGTCGCAAGTCTCGCCAGTCCAAGGTATCAAAGCGAAACAGTAATAGTATTGACAAAATAACTCTACTTTTTGCCAAGAATGAATGAGCGATTACGGTTAACAAAAGAGAGAAAGCTACGGTACCCCAAGTACAATTCTTATCGGGAAACCAAACTTATAGATAGAGGATCATGAGTCAATTCGCCAATCCAAATGAGAAAGAATTATATGTGGTTCACACGGAAGGTTTGGGGAGTGATGCTTTTGGTTTTGGGCATAACTGCAGATCGTACCCGTTCTTTGATGAAATCTTTTCAGGGCACCTCCCGAAGAATTTTAATATCTCAAAGTTGGAGAAATAAGATGACAAAAAATACTCAGACAATCATTTAGAGGCATTCAAAAAATTTATGTTGAGTTTTGATAACGACGACAAGTTGTTTTGCTGAGCTTTTTCGATGATCTTTAAAAACCGGGCCTCGAAATGGTATAATCGACTGCCCTAGGGATGTATAAAAAAAATTCAATATGTTCTGGGTAATATTCAGATAAAAATTCATAGGAAGTAAAAACTTTCGAGAAAATTGGGACACAATCGTTAACTATAGACAAAGGATATGTGAAAGTTTGAAGGATTACACCCTGCCAAAACCGACCTCGACCACTGTGAGGAAAGTGTAGCTTAACGAGTTATGGGTTGGGTTTACTTCGCGAACCTATAAAACAAACGGTTATGAGAAAATATGGTTTCAATTTTTCTGCCTTGCTAGCTCAAATGGAGAAGCAAATCTTGATCGAGGAAACCGAAGCGTCAGAAGTGGCAGTCCAGATACAGCAAAGCGCTCAAGCTGCGATCATTACGTACCAGCAGAATTTACAGAAGCCTAGCCCTGTTCCACTGCCTCAACCAGTAAACGTCTTGTCGCCGATAAACGCAGCCCTTCAATGTAAAAGCATCAGGTGCGCAGCCGCAACGAGCTAGGCCTAGCAATCAGATGGTCAACCGACCCATTTCGAAGAAGTGGATACGACCTGCACATTTTTCCGATTTGACTAAGTGCGTATCGAGCATTTAAAAAAATTCAAGAATAACCTCCATTTCAAGAGATTGAATTGGACCTTGTTGAAAATAAACTAGACTAAGTGCAGAAGGATCCTACCTCTCGAAATATATATGCAAAGATATAATTCTTCATAAGGTGATGTGGTACTTATAATGTGTATTTTTGTTTAATATATTTTATTGTTTTGTTGCAGTTCATGTTTAATGATTATTTTATGTTCTTAAGTTAATGTATTTGCTTATGATGTCTTTTCGTCATCTACTTAATATTATCGATTTAAGTTTAATATTTCAAAATTGTTATGATGATAAAATTAAACGAATACATTAAACCAAAAAATGGGAAGATCGTCATTTTCGGGCCAAATAACCTAAATCATATACTATACACATATCTTTAGTATTTAGTTATTATAAATATAAATATATCAAAGTTCAACTTGCTTTATAGTGTTGTTGTCTACTGTGTATTATGTGAGAGGAATGCTAGAATTTTTAGATCTTCTCCAACCCTCGTCTCTACAATATCTTACCGCATGCTTTCTGACCTCATGTTTAGATTCATGGGTGCCAAGGTAGTCTGATTAATCCAATCACTTTAATATTCTAACTAAATTTTATTTTATATTGATGAAACTATATATCTCTTCTCCTTTTCTGTCTTTGGTCGCTTACAATGCTCATGTCCATTTTATTTTATCATATTAGACTTAGCTCTTTCACTTTGTTTTGTTATTCTTGTTTGGCAAAGTTTTGGTCGATCTTCTTGGTTTTAGCACTTTTGATTTGCCTTGTTGTACTATTTTTGCTAATTTTTGGTCAATATCATCGATTTCTTTCTTGCGTGGCTCTTAATATCACTCTTCGGGGTATACCCCGTGTACTTGTAAGAACCTTCTGTATATTTTTTGATTTAATTTTTTAACAAAAAAAACGATTAGAATATGTGTGACAGATTTGTAAATAAATGGAGGTCTTTGGCTCTAGACCGAGTCTCATAGGATTTACAGTTGAAGAAGGCCTAATGATCCGGAACTCGACAACTTGTTTTTACTTTTGGACTTAAAGTTCAACTTACTTTATTTTTTATACGTTATTTTCTTCTGAGTATTAATCGAAGCTTTATTGCAGAGTATCACAAGTCTTTACATCACCGGCTTACCATGTTGAAGATTTTTTTAGAAACTTAGTGCTTAGGTGGGAGAGTATTGGAAGAAGAAGTTCTATCTCCAACCTTTTAGCAGCCCTCAAGGCTTCTATCTCAGCTTTCAATCTATCTCGCTCTTCAATCGTATAATCATCATTTTCTCCCACCACTTCTGCCAAAGTTGGTGGCACTGCTTGCTCATCCGGATTCATCCGAATTGGTTTCTCTTGATAGTTTCGAATGCTAGATTCAGGAACCTTCTTCTCCCACTGTGGTCGCCAATTTGGTGTGGATTATTTTTTACTGAGGATAATTTGATCAGGTGTTTTCTAGTGTTTCAAAGGTATTTAATGTTTTGGTGTTTTGTAGTGAGAGATTTGAGCTGTCTGGTTGTATTAAATATTTATTACCCTCATTAATGAAAGTGGTTGGGTATTTATACCCTTAATTATGGGCCACATGGGCTTTCGGGTCAAACTTATGAAACCGGGTCGAGTTCAAAAACCCATTAGTTTATTAAGCAGATTATCAATTAGCTTAGTCAAAAGGTGATTAGTTTTTAGTACTTTTGTCCAGTTCGGATGGTTCATTGGGTGATTTTTGTCCGAATTTCCCCTGTCCGGTTTCTACAGTGAGTGGTGAAAATTTCCGAACTCATCAGTAGCCTCTTTTTTAGGTTTTGTTCGAATGCCTTTGGCAAGACCTAAAAAAATCTTTTTGGGCACTTGTAACATTTCCCAGACTGATTGAGTGTTTAGTGAAGGATTTATCCGGACTGAAAACGTTTCAGAAGTTCAAACGTTCTGCTATGGATCGTGGGACACATGTCATCTTTTGATTTTCCTCACCAGCCGTTTTTCTCCTAGAACGACGCTCCCACTAATCCCAAAAAGTAACCTCCTCATTTAATGCCCATGACGTCAGCGCCGCCTTCAATCATTACTTTTGTCTTTTCGTATTCTCCTAGGTTTTTTTGTATCTCTTTTTGTCTCATTAGTATAAATTACTTCATTTTCACTGTTTTACCATCTTCATTACTCTCTCATTCCTTCATCTCAAAACTTTCACCTCTCTTCTCAAAATCCTTTTGGTGTGAGTTTATGTTCACAGCAAGAAACGCACTGGTAAAAGGCGGGTGGCTTAATCTTTCGGAGTTAGAAAAAACACAAAGAGTTGAGCGAGAAAGGTGCATTGCTGCGGGTCTTCCATTTTCTCCAATCGACAAGTCTGAAACACCATCTTCAGAGCCTGATCGAGGTTCATCTTCTGCTAGAAGTTCTAAACCCATGAGGTTATTTAAACTAAGTCTTTCACCCATCGTATCGGGCTCCTTGGTTCAGGAGTCACAACCCACTATTGAACGTGAAAAAGTCGTTTCAAGCACAAGGAGACCCTCTCCATTTATAGCCATGGGGTCAGATGTTGAAAACTCCCCGGAAAAAGTTAAACTTCGCAGAATAGGTCGCTTAGTGAAGGGCCAAGTTGTTGTCTCACAGTCTAAGTCCCCGAAAACAAGGCCTTCTAAGTCTGGGGCTAAGGACAAAGCTATTGAATCAGGGGCATCTATCAGAGTCCCTAAGGATGAATCCTCTTGTCCGGAGGCCACTGGAACAAGCCTTCAAAATGAGCCCTCCGGATCTGAGCCCCAGCCGGACATCAGACCACAAAGAGAAAGCGATTCTCAACCGTTCGGACAGCTCACTGAGCCAATCACCAGCACTCCTCCACCAACAACAACTGACAATCCTTCCATGATGATGGAAGAAGTGCTGGAGGACATCATTGAAGAAGCCCCATTTAAGACCGACGTCTCCGGGTAGACATGGGAAGCTGCCACTTGTAAAAAGGGCAAAGGTAAAGAGAAGTTGTGTTTGAATCATTCGGACCTGCCGGAGTCCCCGAAAGGCAGAGTGGGACCTTGCTTCCACAAGGTGAGCGTAAAGTATCTGCTAGCCATGCAGAACATCAACTATGCCTTCATTCATACTGCTGAATTAGGGCGGATCTAGACGAAGTGGGGGATCCCTGAATCTGTCAAAGTGAGGATACCGGTCACTCCGGAGACGCCAATGGACTGCAAGCTGAGTGAGATAGTTATCTACACAAAACTGTTCAATTGGGGGCTCAGATTTCCCTTGGACCCATAGATCGTCAGATATTTTCATCTGATAAATCTCTGTCCAAGCCAACTGAGTCCCAATGCTTGGTACACCCTCATAGCTTGCATCATGGCCTCTAGGCTCTCCGGAATATCGCTTCCGATGGAGCAATTTGCTGTTGTGGCCAGCCTTTGCAAGAATCACATCATCCCCTTCTATCATTACAACATGGGTGACAATTTTAAGGTGGTGGATGATCTGCTCGAATCGGAGAAGAATTGGAAGACCTAATTCTTGTTCATTAATGAAGCTTGGGAAAATGGGAGGAAGATTAAAGCTGGTGTCAACCCAAGTATGCTCACCAGCAGATGGAAAAGCACAGGTAAATATTTCATTATGTTTGTTTTTCTTTCATTATAAAAAGTCTATTTACTTAATTGTTCTTCTTTTTCTTTAGGTAGTGCTGCCAAAGGAGTTTTCCGACTACTTGGAGGAGGGGCAGACAACCTGTGCCAAGCTGAACGCATGGACTGCTGAAAAATGGGGAAATCGCTTCTACAATTGTTTTACTGCCGAAAATTTAGTGAGGTCCCACCTCTGGAACACAACCGGCCGGAGAGACCTGACTTGGGAAGAATTGACCACACCACCTCCTCCGGGTGTCACCCTGCAGAGGACAGAGGCGAAGGATATGAAGCTGACCTTGCCTGCCAGGGCTAAAGCCTCAAGTAAGATGAAGGGCAAGAAATGCAAGAAGAAGCAAGATGCAACTAAGGTTGCTCAAGGTGGTGCTGAGGAAATCATCCCATCAAATCAGGAAGGACAGGACCAAGGGGGAATTGATACTGCTCTTCTTCAAGTGGTTGAAGATGAAAGTACTAAAGAGGTAGGTGAACCTCCAAACCCCTCAAAGGCTCCCAAAAAGGATCGAAAACGGGGAGCAGATGGTGGAGACATGGAAGCCAAGAAGAAGAAAATCTCCAAGGGGGATGAAGTAGTTCTCCAGCTTCCGGAGTCACTTCCTCCGGTTGACCCAACAGACCCCACACAGGCAAAGCAAATCCCAAGTGATCTCCACACCGGAGAGGGTACCATAGGGGATATCAACATTGATGGAGTAGACATCAGTGGCATTCAAGAGATTGGCCTTTACTTTGGAGACCTCGAGAAAGACGACTTTGCTGGCCCTTACCTCCCTCCGAGGTCCTCGAATATGGTCACTTTCAATGGTAAGTCTTTTTCTGTTTCAGGGGAGAATGACATGATGACTCACTCCTTGCTGGGCAACATTCAACCGAGGCTCAACCTGGAGAGACAAGTGCGAAGTCAATCTACCCTTATCAACACACTTAATGCAGACAAAGAGACTTTATCTAACAACCTCCTTAACGCCAATCAGAGTGTTGAGGCATTAAAGAGTGAGATCGAGGAGTTGAAGAAGGGGAAAGAGGACTTGGCCACCAGGCTGGCCACTTCGGATGAGGTTAACAAAGAACTCCAATCTAAGTATTCTGGCTTGGAGAAGGATCTCTCCACTTCGAAGGAGGAGGTGAAGGCCAAAGACAATGTCATCCAGACCCTAACCAGTGACAAAATTTCGCTCGAATATGTTGTGTCTAAAGTAAACCAGGAGAAAGACGATTTGATAAAGGAGCAGGAGAAGACAATCCAAGCCAAGATTGATGCATACACTAACAAGGTGATAGATTCCCAAAAGGGAAGGTATGCTGAATTCAAATCTGACATGGTCTTGCTCTTTCATCGAACATTTCCGAAGAGGACGCTCGGAGATTTATGGCGATATATGGAATACGAGGACCTCCCATTCCACAATATGGTTGATGATGATAGGCACAACTATTCCAGCGGTTATGATGATACCACTGACGAAGACGAAGGGACCGGAGAGAGCCTTAATGAGGAACCCAAAGACCCCAATAAGAAACCAGATGAGGCTGGAACATCTAAGGGAGCCCTGCCTTAAAGTTTTAACTATCTTTTATTTTTCTTTAATTCTTGTGTTAGACTAAAGTCCTTGGATGGCCAAGGCATTTTTGTAACCGTGTCCAAACAAACCTTTCCTTTTAAAACTTCAAAGTCCTTGGATGGCAAAGGCATTTTACATGTTTTAATATCATTCCCTAGTGTTAGTCGGGCCGTTTTTTCTTACGCAATTCTTGCATTGTTTTATGTTCGCCCAATTTTTGATGGCTAGTGTTTAAATAGCCCTTAGTCATTTTACAAGTATTCTAAGGTGAGAGTGTTTAAATTATCCGATGACAAATGTTTAAATGGTCATCACTCCACCAGATCAATCCGGTCTATTAGTGATACTTAAAACGTTTTAAAGAAGCTATCAATCAAACCACTCCGACCACTCCGAATTTTTTAAGAAGGCATCAAATTTAATTAAAAAGCCCGCACACCTCATTAAAACCTCCCCGCGCCACCAGGGTAGGAAAGAGTATCCCCCCTAATATTTACATGGACTTTAAATAAGTAAATATTTACATAACTTTCATTCTAGATACAACCGAAGGTTTTCAATGTTTCAGCGGTGATTCAAGATTCTTCCATCTTTATCTTGAAGCCTGTATGCCCCAGACTTAAGCTTTTCAATGACCACATATGGTCCTTCCCAATTTGGAGCTATCTTACTGAACTGCTTCTCCTTAGTATGTAGGAAGACTTTTTTCAACACTTTATCCCCTGGCTGAAAATCCCTCCTTCTGACTTTAGAAGCAAACTTGCTTCTCATCAATCCCTGATAGTGTGTGGCTCTGAGATGAACCTTAACTCTTTTTTATCATATCAAGTCGAGTTGACTTCTGATTGCCACTTCATTAGCCTGTTCGGAAAAATTTTGGACTCTAAATGAAGTAAAAGTTGCCTCTATAGAAGATATTGCATCCATACCATATAACAAGGCAAATGGGGATTCCTATGTAGCAGCCCCAGGAGTAGTCTGGTAGGCCCATAGTTTTTTTTGTAGATAGCTTGGCCACTTTCTAGCAGCCCCTTCTAGATTCTTTTTAAGACCGGACATGAGGGTCCTGTTTGCTACTTCAACCTGACCATTCGCCTGTGGGTAAAAAAGAGAAGAGAAGCAATGTTGAATGCCTCTAAAGGTGCAGAAATTCTCCGTATCCTTGTTATCGAATTGTGGCCCATTGTCTGTAGTTATCCTTTGTGGAACCCAAAATCTGCAGCAAATATTAGATAAGATTAATTTTATAACAACTTTTGAACTAGTTCCTGCTAGTGGGGCTGCTTCTATCCACTTTGAGAAATAATCGATGGCAACAATGATAGTTCTGCACCCTCCTGATGCCATAGGTAGAGGTCCCACCAGATCCAGCCCCCAACGAGCAAAAGGTATTGGCTAAGAAATTGAATCTAAAGGGACAACTGGGATATAAATTTCATTACCATATCTTTGGCATGGATCACACTTCTTCACCAATTCCTTGGCATCTTTCATTATGGAGGGCCAGTAGTATCCGGCCAACAAGATTCTTTGGGTTAAAGCTCTATAAACATAGTGCGCTGATCCATCACCATCATACAGTTCAGACAACACTATTTGGGACTCTTCAATCCCCATATATCACAAGAGAGGACTACTAAAAGACTTCTTGTAAAAAACGTCTCTTAGGATTACAAATTCACGAGCCTTATACTTCACTTTTCTTGCTAACGCTTTTTCCGGAGGCAAGATGCCATCTGAAATGTATTGAAAAAGAGGATACCTCTAGTCTTGAGGTTGACTCACTTGTAAATTTAAACTTTCCTCCTCCTCATTGCTCTGATTGAGTTGAATGGATGGGCACTATTGCACGTGAATCCATGGGTAGGACTCAGAATATGTTATGGTTGCCAAGGAGTCTGCTAGCGTATTCTGTTCGGGGTATGTCTCATAGGCGATGTCTTTGAAGTTAAGTGACACTTTTTTAAGAATGAATAAATATTTAATCACCTGCTTTTTTTTGCCTCAGATTGACCTTGTGCATGATGGATAAGAAGCTGAGAATCACTCCTTAACCTGACCATTTTGGCTCCACAAATTAGGGATAACTTTAAACCAGCTATAACAGCTTCATATTCAGACTCATTATTAGAAGCCTTAAAAGCATAACATATAGCCTGGTATATTTTATCGCCATACAGAGAGGTTAAACATATCCCAGCACCACAACCCATGGTACTTGATCCACCATCAGTCCAGACAACCCATACTTTCTTAGTCTTTTTCACGTGTTGTTTGCTTAGTGTCTTTGTCCGAATGGAATTCAACTAGGAAATCAGCAACAGACTAAGCCTTGACTGCAGTTCGAGGGGAAAAATCAATATCATAGTCCCCCAATTCCACTGACCATTTGGTCATTCTACTTGATACGTCTGCCTTCTGAAGAACGTTTTTTAAGGGAAAAGACGTTCGTACAATGATAGAATGAGACTGAAAGTAAGGTCTCATTCTCCTAGCACCAATTACTAAAGCCAGTGTTAGTTTTTCAAGTTTTAAATACCTCTTTTCAGCATCTATCAAGCTTTTGCCGATGTAGTACACCAGACGAGGATAATTATCCACCTCCTTTACTAGCACTGCACTAATGGCACAACCGGAGACTGCTAAATATATGTACAATGTCTCTTCATCAATAGGTTTAAACAAGGTTTTGGGGGAGGATAAGTGTTTTTTAATTTCATCGAAAGCCTGGTCGCACTGTGGAGACCAGTTGAATTCTTTTGCACCCTTTAAATTTTGGAAAAACGGGGCACACCTATCTGAAGACCTTGAGATAAAACGGTTTAGAGCAGCTAACCCCCCTATCAATCTTTGTACTTCTTTAATATTCCGAGGAGGCTCCATCTGTAATAAAGCACTAAGCTGGTTTGGATCAGGCTGTATCCCTTTCTCACTTATCACATACCCTAAAAACTTCCCGGACTGTACTCCAAAAACGCATTTTTCTGGATATAATTTTAAATTAACTTTCACCAAATTGGCAAAAGTCTCTTAGAGATCGGCCAAGTGTAATTCCTCCTCCACACTCTTTACCATCATGTCATCAATATAGATTTCCATATTTCTGCCAATTTGATCAGCGAATGCTTTATTCACCAGCCTCTGATAAGTAGCCCTACCATTGTTTAACCCAAAAGGCATCACCTTGTAACAATGAAGGCCCCTATCAGTAACAAAAGTAGTGTGTTCCTGGTCCTTCAGATCCATTTGTATCTGGTTATAACCGGAGAATACATCCATGAAGGACAACAACTTGTTCCCAGATGTGGAGTCTTCTAACTGATCGATCCGGGGGACTGGATACAAATATTTTGGGCAAGCTCGGTTGAGGTCTGTAAAGTCGATGCACATTCGCCACTTCCCATTTTTCTTTTTTACTAATACCAGATTGGCTGTCCATAAAGGGTACTGGGATTCTTTTATGTGCCTCATCTTAGTAAGTCGGTCAACCTCTTGAACTATGACATCAGCTTTCTCCTTAGAAAAAGTTATCCTCTTTTGTACAATAAGTGTTATATCTCTTCGGATGGATAGTTGGTGTGATATAACATCTGCTGGTACTCCGGTTACATCAGCATTGCACCAAGCAAAAACATGCTGATGGTCTGTTAAAAAAGATAGCATTTTACTCTCTAGTTCGGATGTCATCTTAGATCCAATCTTAACGTTTCTTCCTTCAGCCAGAGAGTGAGTTTCAACCTTTTCAATTGGTATTAAAACACTAGGGGTCTCTTTGGGGTCATCAATTTCACTCTCTCCCTTAGAGGGTCCCTCCAACTGCTAATCATCACTGATCCGAACTGGCCCCAAAGTTCGAGGGGCCATTGTTGTTGCATAAAACTCCCTTACTATCTTTTGACTACTTCGGACAACTCCCACTTGTCCTTGCACAACATATTTTAAACATTTGTGGACTGTTAAAGCCATAACATGCATCTTGGAGAGCCAAGACCTTACCAAAATGGCATTGTAGCATGTGGGACAATCCACCACAATGAAAAGTACTCTGACCATCTTCTTAAAACGGCCCTTACCCAACAAAAACTCCTCCTCAAACTCCCCGATTACGTCCGCTGAGCTTCCAGTGAAACCCACAATTGACCTATTCGAACGTTGAATCACTGCTGGATTCTTCATTTGTTTATAGGAAGTTAAAAAGAGGATATTGGCTGAACTACCGGTGTCCACCGAAATTCGTCTAATGTCATTGCCCTCAATAGATGCTCCTATCACCACAACATCTTCATGGGGACCAGCTATGTCCCTCAAATCATCTTCATCAAAAACAACGAAGGGAAAATGAATTTGCGATTGATAGGAAGTCATGCCTCCGTCCAGTTGAGTAGCCAGGGTATGAACATGCCTCTTCCTTGAAGAAGCAGTCGGTGCAGTCATGATGTCCCCCCCAAATATGGAAGTGACTCAAAAAAACTGATGAGCCCGGACACCGTCTTGCTGTGTTCTGTGAGAACGCCTACCTTATCCTCGGTTGGATCAGGATCCAAATACTCTGACTCTACATCGAATCTTTCAATTATCACCATAGCCCCATTCGGATCCGATGTCCTTGCGTTGTTTGTTGGGCCGGTCCAATGAGCATTATTATGCATATTTCAACTTCTTATTTTAACATAAGCACCAAACTTCCCTCTTTCAATCAAATTTTGCACCTCTTGCTTCAAAGCGATGCAATCTTCTGTATTGTGACCAATATCATGATGATATTGGCAGAAACAATTATTTCGACTTTCCCTGGGAGATTGAAGCGCAGCTGGCTTCCTAAAATGTACTCCGTCTTTTGTTTTGTCATAGATGGTTGCCATATTCTCTTTCAACTCGGCAAACCACTCCAGTTGAACCCAAGGCCCTCGCTTATTTCTGGATTGTTGGCTCTGAGCTGGTGCTGGGTGGGATTGAGCATTGGACCTGATGGGACCCTGTCCGGCTTCCTTGGCCTTGTACCCGAACTGATTCTAGTTCTGGTTTGGGGCGGCTGGGGCCGATCTCACCTGCTTATGCACTCTGGTCTTCTTCATTTCATCTACATTGATTTGTTTTCCCACTTGATTCAGTAAACCGCCCCACGCCATGGCCTTCTTTCTGGTTACTGAATCAGTCAAATTACCAGGGTTCAAACCCTGCCTTAGAGAAGCTATTGCTAATTTTTCAAAGCAATCAGCCAATCCATTATTGGTGTTCACAAAGAGACTTATATATTCTTTCAAGGATTCATTTGGTTCTTGGGCACAATGGATAATAGTGTCTCCATTGCCCTTCACTTCCTTACTTCCAACGAACTGCCTCTGGAAGGCCACCCAAAAAGTATCAAAATTTCTGATGCAGCCCTATGGCATGCTATTATACAACTTCAGAGCACTCCCCGTAAAAGACTGAGAGAACTCTCTACAAAGCAACTTATCATCATCGTCAAAATTCATCATAATTTTTTTGAATTGCTCCAGATGATTATCTAGATCTTTACTCCCATCGTATTTTTTCATCTTTGTACTGTCAAATCTCTTAGGAAGGTTTCCGGATAGTATCTTGGAAGACAATGGAGATTGTCTCCAATTCCAGCCACGACTAAACACAGTATCTTCATTGGGAGTTTCAAAGATACCTGGTTCATCATGAAAGGCGAAAGGATCCATCAACAGTCGGTCTACATGCCTCCGGCCATGGCTGAGACCATGAGATGACCCTTTTCCTAGATGCCTTTTCAACCTTCCATGCCTGTCCCTCTTTCTTGAATACTTTTTTTACCAACTTTTGCTTCTTTTTAGAACGACCTTCATCACTACTTGATGACAGAGACTCCTCAACTCCATCTTTGTTCGATGAGCTATTCGAAGATTATGAATCTGAATCTGAGCTCTCCAACGGTTTAGACCGATGAGACTTCTTTGAGCTAGCATGAGTCTTTTTTGTGCTTACTTGGGTCTTTGCTGATGGGTCATGCTCCCTTGGATTGTCAGTGTGGTGAATGACTGACACTTTTGATTTTTCTTTTAAGCCCATCTCCACCCTTTTAGCAGCCCTCAAGGCTTCTATCTCAGCTTTCAATCTATCTCGCTCTTCAATCGTATATTCATCATTTTCTCCCACCACTTCTGCCAAAGTTTGTGGCACTGCCTGCTCATCCGGATTCATCCAAATTAGTTTTTCTTGATGGTTTCGAATGCTAGATTCAGGAACCTTTTTCTCCCACTATGGTCGCCAATTTGGTGTGGATTATTTTTTACTGAGGGTAATTTGGTCAGGTGTTTTGTAGTGTTTCAAAGGTATTTAATGATTGGGTGTTTTGTAGTGAGAGATTTAAGGTGCCTGGTTGTATTAAATGTTTATTACCCTCATTAATGAAAGTGGTTGGGTATTGATACCCTTAATTATGGGCCACATGGGATTTCAGGTCAAACTTATGAAACCGGGTCGAGTTCAAAAACCCATTAGTTTATTAAGCATATTAGAAATTAGCTTAGTCAAAAGGTGATTAGTTTTTAGTACTTTTGTCCAGTTCGGATGGTTCAGTGGGTGGTTTTTGTCCGAATTGCCCCTGTCCAGTTTCTACAGTGAGTGGTGAAAATTTCCGGACTCATCAACATTGAGGTCAAAGTGGAAGTTACAAATGAGAAAATGATGGTTACGATACATTTTCTCTGTGTCAACCTTTTATTACCTTCAAAGAGGCGTGCTCCCAGCTAACGAGTTAAGACGGAGTCTTCCCACCCCCTATGAATAAAGGGAAAAAATGATTCCCCAATAAGTGACATGTTGGAGGATAAAAAACAGGATCCAACGTACCAAGATAAGGAATTCAAAAATCCAAAAGTTACGACAACAAATGATTTGATCAATAATGATGATCATATTGCCCAAATCCAAAGAATTTATCACATACTGAAGACCAAAGGTAAGGCTTACGAAGCGTTTTCCCTTAAATGCATAATACATCGGTAAAATGGCCATTTTTTTACATAAATAGCGCGCATAACTCTCTCCTCTACTGACAGGTCTCCCATCGATGTTTTTGTCTAAATTATGAAACTTAGGGCTCATACTTTGCTTTTTTATCTTATATAAAATAGTTTGTTTCTTTTTCAGTTGATAAAAACTTTCTTTAGGATGGTTTATCACCGAAGAAAACCATCCAAATCTTTCTAATTTCCCAATTCTAATAAGGAACATGATCAATAATGTTCACGATGAAGATGTGGTTAAATCAACAATAAAAAATTAGCATTATACTTATGTCATGAACATAAAATATCAAGACGAAACTGGGTATGTCATTAAGAAAAAAGTAAAGGGCTTGACCGATGAGGTAGAGAAGCTAAAAGAGGATTATTTATAATTACACTATTAATTACTTCTCTCATCATTTAATTAGAATTTGAATTATTTGGATCCAGATGAATGATTGATTCCTTATCATAATTTAATCATTGCAAATTCAGTATTATAAATTTTACCTATTGCTACTACCACCGCGAGCTTATTGACCTTTGCTTTTCAAAATTCCAATTCTTCAGGTCTAACAAACAACATCTTAATATCATTTCTTCTAAAATTGAGTGTGTGTTAGCCAAATATAATTGTGATGAGTATTTCTATATTTCTTATACTCAATTTGGAGTTTCTCGAACTTCTGACCATACCACTATCACTTTAAATCTTGCCCCTTTAATCTTGTATTGAAAAACCCTTCGAATTCTTCAACATGTGGCACAAGCATCAATTTTTCAACTACTTGGTCTCCGCTAGTTGGAAATTGTTGATCTCTTCCTTTCGTATGAACATACTCTTTCAACTTACTAGGCTATAAAGTATCTTTGATAACCTTAATAGTCGGGAGTATAATAACATTAGATCCAAGATTTTCATTATCCAGAATATTATATTCTTTACCCAATCATTTTTAGCAAATGACCCTAGTAATTCCCTCACTGACTCCATAAAGATTGAGTCTTCTTTCTCATTTATATTCCTCAGCAGTCTGAGGAATCCTTATTCAAGCACAAATATTTAGCTTAAACTCGGTGATCACAAAATAAAATTCTTTTATATTAGCATCAAAACTTATATGACCTGCAATAAAATTGCTCGATTTAGAAGCAATAGTCGTACAAACGTGATTAGCTCTCCTGTGAGTGTGGCCAATGTTTCTGACAACTACTTCACTAACCTCGTTGGTACTAGTTTTATTTCGAGATATCCAAGGCTCTCGTTGGTCTCCACTCTCATTTTTGACTAAAATCACATCCCATATACGGCCTCTCTGATCTACCCAATAACTTGCAAAGAAATTCGAAACGCCAATTTTAGTGTTAACAGTAACAAAGCTTATAAGCTTGATGGTTTTAACTCTAGTGTTTTTAACTACTTTTGGAATATCGTGGGTAAAACTAATTATGATGAGGTTTTTAACTTACTTCACTTTGGGCATCTAGATCCTATTAAAACTCCACCACTATTTTGTTTTTTTACAAAAATGTAATCCATTCCCTCTTAAGTAACTTCAAGCCTATTATATTTTGAAACGTGGTATATATGATTATCTCCACGATTTTTTCAAACATAATTAATGAATCCTTTCCTCACCCGATTGACATTCTCAATCTACATTTGTTTATATGTGAAACAATTATGATTATATTATTATTTCTCAAGAAATCCTTAATGGAGGTCGTACTAATTGTAAATGTCCAAGAATAACTCTTAAAATCGATCTTATGAAAGAATTTGATAAAATCCACCGATGACCCTCATGAGAACTTTAATAATAAGAAGGATCTTCGTCAAAGATCCTTCTTATTATTAAAGTTCTCATGATCAAAGATACTTCCTTCTCATTTCATATTCATCCTTGCTATGCAAGATTTGTCTAGTATTCTGAAGAAGAAAAATATTGATAGGAAATGCAAAGTGTGATAATTTTATGGTTGTTCAACTATGTTTCGTAATCTTTTTATGATTTTCTTTCGTCGAGATGTTAACTATCGTAATCTAATTATAATCTTAATGGTTTATTTGAAATTTTGGGCCTTCGATTTAGCTCCAACAAAAACCATATCTTTCTCACTAGGACTGGACCCACTTTGAGAGGTGATCTGATCAACATCCTTAGGTTCAACGTCGACACATTCCTGGTTAAATATCTCGATGTCTCCCTCCTCACGAGCCGTCTCACTTTTGATGAATTTTGCCCCTTTTGACAACATAATTGCTCGTATTGGGTCTTATACTTCTAAACATATCTAGTACTTGTAGACTCCAGCTTATCAAGTACATTCTCTTCTTGAATTAGCTTCACTTATCCTCTATTTTAATTTTACTTTTAAAGAATTTCAAATAAATTTTCAATTATTTTGTCACTTTCTTTGTTAGGTCATGAGATGACGATATTGGTAGCTAAGTTGACTTGGTCGTCGATCACCTTGCATGTTTTTTAGGGCGACCTTTGGATTATAGATTTAAAAATATGAGGTCATACAATTATCCTCAAACATCTGTGGTCCATAGTAAGTAATAATGCAAACTCAATATGGTGCGACGAGATTAAATACAAAATTTGTTTTAAAAACAATAACTTATGGAAATTAAATCTGAGTTCATTTTATATTAAACCTAAAAGAAAATTCTTCATATTAGCCCTCTGACTTGCAAAATGTACAATGTGATTGATAATGAGAAATCTAATTTATTTTCTTATGATCTATGACGGTTTACTATCTCATTAACAAAATGGTAGGGGAATAGTATTATCCCTGATTCAAGATTTGACATCAACTTTAAGGTTTCAGATATCATTGTGGATGACCACTACAACTACCATGCCCAGATTAAGTCGGGTAGCACTAAAAAACACCACAATCTGATGGTCTTTAACAACCTTATCCACTCGCTCCTTGATCTAAGTACACAATCAGTGACACTTACCATATCATTCACACGTCTACTCATTATGTCGAGCGAGCGTGGTTGGTTTTGATAGGTTTAATATTCGTCATCATTCGTTTATTTTATGGATTGTCATACATATCAAGATATCTATACATAATAAGCTAATAAACTAATGCATAACCTCCTTTCCTGTTTTTTTGCTACTATTGCGCCAAAACCATTATTCATATATATTCTACGATGGTGTTTTCTCTCAGAGTATCTAGAACTTTATCAACACCAAGTTCGACTTCTTTCTTCATGACCATGATTGACCTAACTGGTTAATGTAGGCTATATACGAGGCTCTTTCCTGTTCGCACTATATTTGGCGTTCAAGCTTTGGTGCGATTATCCACCATGTTTTGGGTGAGAGAACTTTAAGAAATTTTGGTTCCTATGTCGCTCTTCTTCTGCGGTGGTTTCTCACCATATGCTTACTGACTTCCGGTCCAATTCATGAATACCAAAATGGTTCGACTAGTGTAAAATTCATTTTCGCTTATTATTTATCTCTTTTTTATTACAACAATCGAATCGAGTTTTAGATTAATAAAAGATAATTTACTTATTCATATTTTTATTTATACGATTTTGTTCATGTCCAATTCGTTTATGTTGGACCTATCTTTCTTTTTATACGTTGTTGTTTTAAATTAATGGTTCAAAAAGTTGTTCGGTGTATAATAATTTATTTATTTATTTATTTATTATAAAAACAAAATAACATATAATATAATAAGAGAGAAGTACTAGTAAATACCCACTCAACTATCTAATTACCCATTAGTACCCGAAATTAGGATAGTGTCATTTGGTACATCAACCTAAAATTTGGACAAAAATACCTCCACTATATATACCCACTGGTACCTTCACCAGTACTAACTTGAGAGTTATTTGAAAAACTAACCTAAGAGTTGTTTTCAAAGAACTCGCATGTTACTGGTGAATTTTTTTTTAAATATCGTCAATGTATCAAGTTTTGTTCATCTTAAAAAAACAAAAGTGATGATACTTTCATATATTTTTTCTGAGCTCCGGTTTGAAAGATATGGATCTTTTTTTTAAAAAAAAGTAAGAAAGAGAAATTTTGATTAAGTGGTTGTTGACGAATGATGAAAGTAATGATGAAAGTAGTTAAGATATTAAATTAATATTAGATATTAAGTGATAATTTAGTAGTTGAGCCGAGTATTAAAAAATAATAAAACCAAACTTGAATTTTTAAATGATCATATAATAATTAGAATGGATACTTAAAATGCAATTTTCCATATAATAATTAGTTTATAAAAATGGGCAAGGCTAAATTGAGACCCCATTTGGCTATAATGAGACCCCTCTATAATGAGACTCGAAAAAAGACACATTTACCCCTAATATAAAACCTTTATTTTCAGTCCATTTTCTCTATTTTCTCTATTTTCTCTATTTTCTCTCTTTTCTCTCTTTTCTCTCTTCTCTCTCTACTCTCTCTCAAACTCACCAAAAATCTCGAAATCAAACAGCAAGTTTTCTCAAATCCAACATCACAAACAGGTTAAGGTACGAATCCTTTACATATCCATGTAATTTTTATGCATTTTAGTTTAGTATTTTTAGTGATTTTTAGATTTTAGTGTTCTTGATAAAAAGTCGGATTTTCATGTATATTTAGTTGTTTTTTTTGAAAAAAAACTTCAGATTCGTGTTAGTCGATTCAGTAGGATCGTTTTGGTACCATGCATGATGAATTTGGGTTGGGTTTTGGGGATTTGGGTTCGATTTTGGGAATTAGGGTTTTGGAATCTGGAAATCGCGATCTGCGAAGGCCCAGTTCGCAATTTGGCAATTTCTGCAATTTCAGAATTTGAGAAATTGCGAACGCCCTGTTCGCAATTTTGGTGAAATTGCAAACACCCAGTTCGCAATTTCACAGTTTATAGATTTTTTTTTTTTTTTTGTTTTATGAAATAGTTTGTATCCCCAAATTTATTAATAATTTATATGTTGTATTTCAGCATGCCTCGCAAACAGCAGCAGACACCTGTTCGACATTCAGGAGGCTCGAGCGATGATGAAGAGCACTCTGAGCTTGTGTCACGGTCAGGGTCCGTTAGGCGTAGGCCTAGCGCTTCCACTCCGGCCCCTGTTCTATCCCAGGGGTTTGGGACATTCGACCTGTTATTTCGGAGGGTGAACCCTCATGTGCCTGGTCTATATCCAGAGTATACCCAGCACGAGTGATATGTTTCCATCTGGTAGTGTCTGTATTGTCTGTTTGTTTTACTTAATGCTATAACTTGTTAAAGTTTTCATCACCTTGTTTTGTAGACATTATTTGGTACCCACTACTTCAAACAACAACTAATAAAAAAGTCACACCTTAATAATAACAACCAGTAATACGAAAATAACAACTTCAAACAACAACTGATAAGAAAATTGACAACTTCAAACAACAAACAGTAATACGAAAATCACAACTTCAAACAACAACTGATAAGAAAATTGACAACTTCAAACAACTACCAGTAATACGTAACACTGCATAAGTGGAAGGCTTAGTCGTAGTCGTATCTAAGTTTGTATTCCACATCATCCACTTCACCCCTTGCAATTATTTTGTCCTCTAGAAATGCTACCATATCCCTTGTGATGTAGTCTATCAAGGTTAGGTTCCAAACGGAGGCTACTTCTCGCTTAATAAGCGATGACAAGAAACACAAATGCTGTATTGGCTTGCAAAAATTGTATCTGCTTTTGATCTGCTCACGAGTACGTATAACGACACCTCTTGTAACGAAACGACCGTATTTCATATACATCGTACATAGGACACGCTCGAAAAACTGATCGCTTGTATCTTCCCCCAGTATCTCGCGTGCAATCTTCACAGCTCAAAGCATGTGGTAATCTTCGTCCGCCGTAAACTCCATATGTAAACGTTAACGAGTTTTAAATTTTCGTTCGTGCGGTAGGTTGCAAAAGTGTCGTATTATTTTAGATTTTATGTCCCATTTTATAGGAGGCGAGTCAATTTTGGTGGGCGTTTAATATTTGGATGAGGTCTCATTATAGCTCAATTCATACTATTTCGAATGCAATGTTGTCTTTCGCTATAATGAGACCCTGATTTAAACAACGTGGGTTGTAATAATTATCTTCCATATGTGTGTATTTTTGTATATATTATGTGTCACCACATTAGTCCCCCATCCAGATTACGTTATCCTTACATGTCTGACAACGCTATCCTACTTTTAAGTAGTTTTTAGTCGGTTCATATATCTTATCTTATACTTCAAATCACAATTAATATTAAAGGTTTAAAAAAAATTCAGATTAAAAAGAAAAATCAGTTTTGGAGTCGGGAAGGTCACAAAATGTGACCATTTTAGGCTACTTTGATGTAGTTTTTTTTTAACTTTTTTGAGTTTTTTTCCCACAAAATTCAAATCATTAGGACCACTTGACTAATGTTTGATGTTGGTAAAAAGAAAAATCAGTTTTGGAGTCGGGAAGGTCACAAAATGTTGAAAAAACAAAATTTTCAGAGGGCATTGCGAACACAGGTACTTGTAAAATGCCGGATTCGCGAATGCAGGCCCATGTAATTGGACAAAATTGCGAACACCCCCTTCGCGATTTTGCCAAATCATAGTGGTGGGAGTTCGTAATTTGTGCAAAATCACGCGTTCACAGTTCGAAAATCCGCCACTGTGCCGAATTTTTAAATATTTGCACACTTTTTTTGATAAAATTGTAATTTTTTGGGAACTAACAATTTAATTGTTTTGTGCAACTTGTTTTTACAACAATTATATGTAATGAAATTTTAAAAATAAATAAAACGTGGGAGTATCGATTACAAACCGAAGTGAAAGTTAAAAAAATATTCGTAGACACAACGGAGCTCGGTTAAACACGTAATGCATAATCAAATTATTAGTCTTCATTCAAATCGAAGACACGTGGTGGCTCTTCGTGTGTGGTCGATGGTTGCGTGGGCTTGATTTGGTTATGTTTGTTCAATCTCTTGTCGAGCGGTATTGCCCAACCGGTCACTTCATGATCCGTACGAAACGGAAACCAAGTAGGATATATTTCCGGAAGTGGTCCATCCAACACAACCTACACAAATAAAAGGTAGATAAATATTTGGTCACGAAAATAATATATAACATTGAAAAGAGCCTTAGTAAACTTACTTTGACGAAATGGTTACCATGAACGAAACCTATACCAATTTTGAGGTTAAGACATGATCGAGGAGGCACACCACGTAGAGGTAGATAAGTGTACGATTGGTGGAGTGAAATGTGGTATACGATACATTGGTATCTAGTGGCTATCACTAACCCTAAATCGGGTAACGTCATCCAATGCCTAGTACCGGCACCATACAATTCGAAAACGTTCAACCTTCTCACAAGGTTATCTACACCTTGTGATCCATCAAACACTCTCTCCCATAGCTCACGTTCGTTTTGCAATTCGCCGATCAAATCCCTTCTAACTTGGTCCCATGAATCGGATTTACCGTATACCGTCAAAGCAACGGCTCGGAATCCACAATTACCGTTGGGAGAGACGTATTCGATGCTAGAAATGTAGTCATGCAAATAGCTAGGAAACCAACTCTCGTACCCGCTAAAATCTTTGCCCTTTGATGATTTTTTTCGGTCGAGGCACTTTATCTTTCTTCGGTTGAGCCTTGGTTTTCGCTTTTTCTTTCGTCTTGTTTTTTGGCGGTAGAAATGTTCTATTACCTATCGAGGCGGCCGTGCTACCTATCGTGCCGGGAGTGCTAGCACCTAGACTTCCATCGTATTCCCACTCGCTAGGGTCCCGTTGAGTTGATTTGTCCCGACCGACTTTTTTTCTACCCTTAGTAACAACCGATTGCTTAGGTACTAAAACATGACTTCTAGCGGGATCTAGGATTTGCATCATCCTATTTATAATGTGGTCTTGGATGTGTTGCCCGTAACCGCGGATGGTGCTACCTATTAAGGAGATTTTTCTAGTGAGCTCGTCTTCGGTATCAAACTCCTCATTAGGTTTGATCCTTAACGTACTCCAATAGACATCACACTCATCTTTTCTAACCGCCCTTCCTTCTTTATAAATCAAAGCGAATTCGCATGCACATGGTAAATTATGAGTTGTCCTAATAACACACCCACACACTCCGGGTGTGAACCATATTTTCAAGGCCGTTGCGAGATTTGTCTCTATTAATTCTATGGCTTGAGATGAAAGCTCACCTTTGACATCCTTGTAGATGGTTTTGTTAGGCCCCCTAGTTGAGTTTCTTGGACGATACCTACTACGCTCGAATGACTCGAAAATGTTAGAGTGTTGAGCGGATAGGTGCGCATGAACATGTTTCCAAAATTGTTCGAACGTGCATAGACTACTACCAATTGCCCGCTTGAGGCTAGAGTGAGCACTCTCCTCCCTATAACATGAGATAAAATGCATTAGATTTCTAACACTTTATATTAAAAAAAAATGGGTGAAGATGGAAATATAACTCACCGGTTGCTAGTTTGGTTGCCAAAATGTTTAAATTTGTTCGTGTGAATATTGAGGAATTTGTGTCCATATTCGTCAATCCATTGCTTCATAACGTAGTCGATAGCCAATGGACAAAATGCGAACGTGTGGTGCATATCGGCAAAGTTTTTGTTATAGTCTTCGAGCGTGGCCGAATAGGCTACCCTTTGGTAATATTCCCCGAACTCTTCGGCCATTTCCACATTCGGTAAAACTTTTCTAGCGTAAGAGGTGACGTTCTTACCAATATGCCAAGTGCATAGCATATGAATTGCGTCCGGAAATATATCGTCGATAGCATTCATTAAAGCCAACTCCCTATCGGTGACAATAATGTTAGGTAATGGGCACTTGTTGTTCGTAAACACCATCTTTAGAACACTCAACCCCCAAGTGTAGTTCTCTTGTTTCTCGGAGCTCAAAAAAACAAAAGCAACACAAAATGTCTTCTTCGTCGAAGTTTGGCCCACTATTTCAAGTAAAGGCATCTTATACCTTGTAGTCTTGTACGTGCTATCCATTATAAGAACTTGAGGAAAAGTGCGCATGAAATCGATGCTTTTAGGGTGTGCAAAAAACAACTCGAGGATCTCGTCCGTTGCTTCACAACTTCGCTCCCAAACATAGTACTCGTGTTCTTTTAACTTAGCAAACAAGTATTGCATTTGGGTCTTGCTCGCTTTATCAACCAAATCATGTTTTTGCCGCATGTTGTATATCGTGCGCATGCTTGATACATTTTGCGGGTCTTTAATCTTCAACCCGCGATATATCTCTCTCGGTCGAGAACCGACTTCCGTTTGACTACGAACGAACAATTGTTCTTCGACTTTTAGTCTAGCGGCCCGAGAGTGACCATCCAAGTGCAAAAATGGATCGTGGTTGTGTTTCCCGTTTAGCACAACCACTTTCCAATAACCCGGTAGCTCTGAGATCTGACTCCCTCTTAAGTAGAACGGACACCCGCATTTTTTCGATGAACATTCTCGACACTTCTTAACATACCCCGGTTTGGGGTTAGGTTTGTAAACCCCGTGCCTCTCGCACCTAAAATATATCCTAGGAGTTTTCATGCTTTTGGTACCGTCGTCGTTTTTACTCCGGACCAAAATGAATCCTAGTTTTATGCTTTCGGACTCGACCCAATCAACCAAATCGGCTTTGGTGTAATAAGTGTCCGTACTAAACACTTTCGTGTAATCGGCCATCGAACATGGCGGTGGACCGGGTTCCTACATAGTTCATTCATGCAATTAAATGAGAACATATTTATACCTACATGATCATATAAATTCCAAAACAGGTCATTTTTGTGAATACCAAATTCGAAAATTCAGCCAAATTGCGAACTGGGAACTCGAAAATTCAGCCAAATTGCGAACAGCCCGTTCGTGCGTTTGGTGTTTTCGCGAACGGACCGTTCGTGTATCTGGCATTTATGCGAACGGTCCGTTCGTCCATCTGGGAACTTTGCGAACGGGCCGTTCGCAATTTGGCACGAACTGCGAGTTCCCAGTTCGCAGTTCGTCAATAATATAGCGGTGGTACCGCTATATTCGCACTGACTCGAAAAATTTCGGAAAATACCTCATTTTGGGTATCCAAATGGTCCGTCAACGGCTCTTCTTCCTCCGATGCGAAATCATCAAGGTTGCAGCTGAAACCTTCACTCCAATCACTCAAATCCATGCTTTTTTGGAGATTTTAGCTAGTTTTAGAGAGAGAAAGCTCTAGAGAGTAGTTGGAGAAAAGTTGATTTTTGGTTCAAAATTTCGACTTATAAATGAAGGGCAAAATAGACATTTCACATTGAAGAAAAAAAATTCTGAATTTGAGGTCTCACTATAACCAAATGGGATCCCATTATAGCCATGCCCTTTAAAAATATTGAGGTTCAACTTTTCTTTTGTTCGGATTTCGTTACAAATTAGGTGATATTATAGCGTTTGACAAAACCAAGACAGTTTGAGAGCTCTCTTGGTTTAATCAGAATCGAAATAATATGTTGGGCTATAAATGAATTAGGGGCCGGGTCCACTATTCAAATTCACCTGGTACCCGGGTTGAATCCTCTGCTCCTCCTCTCTCTCTCTCTCTCTCTCTCTCTCATGGATCTCTTCTTGCTTTGCAGCTCCTAAGCGAATCCAAAAATAAAAGTCACCATCTTCCTCGACAATGATTCACCAGCCTAAACCCTAGCCCCGCCATTGATGCACGGATTCTTCGCTGCCGTCCGGTCTTCCACCATGAGGAATCCGACGGCCGCCGCCACATCACCAGGTCAGTTTCCCCTTCTCCTCCTATACCGTCCATTATCGTCAATCGCTCCTCTCCCTCAAGCAGATACCGAATCCGATAAGTCTGATGTCCCTTCTCGTCTTTTCTTCATTCTCTCTCACGGGAATTGGCAGACCAGTCCATATTTAAAAGCTCTGGTTCCAATCATATCCCCTTCCCACGTCTCTTCACTCTTCAATCTCAACATCGATCCACGAATCGCTCTGAACTTTTCGTATTGGATCTCTCAGAAACCTACTTTCAAGCACAATGTCTACTCTTATTCGTCTCTGCTTAGCATTCTTGTTCGTCATCAGCTGTTCAATGCCGCATATAAAATTAGGATACTTATGATTAAATCTTGTTGTTCGGTTGAGGAAGCCATTTTTGTTTTGAATTTGTCAAGGAATATGAATAAAGGTGATGGTGGTGGTGGGGATTTTAGTTTTAAGCTCACCCTTATATGTTATAATACGATTTTACAGTCATTGGCAAAATTTGGATTGGTTAATGATATGAAAAGCGTTTATTTTGAAATGTTAGAGGACATGCTTTCTCCAAATATCATCACGTTGAATACCATGGTTAATGGGTACTGTAAGCTGGGGAACCTTGTAGAGGCTCAGCTGTATGTTAGTAAGATTCTGCAGGCTGGCTTGATTCCTGATACACACACTTACACTTCGTTGATATTGGGGCATTGTAGAAACAAAGATGTGGATGCTGCCTATAGAGTTTTTAATGCAATGCCACAGAAACATTGCCGTAGAAATGAGGTTACATATACTATATTGATACACGGTCTTTGCGAGGCTGGGAGGGTTGATGAGGCTATGGACTTATATGTAAAAATGGAGGATGATTATTGTTATCCTTCAATTCGTACATATACAGTGCTTATAGATGCATTATGTGAGTTAGGGAGGAAATCCGAGGCTTTGAGATTGTTCAAACAGATGTCACAGAAAGGTTGTAAACCTAATGCGCATACGTACACCGTTCTCATCGATTCTTCATGCAAAGAAAACAAGTTCGATGAAGCCAAAAGGATCTTCGACGAGATGTTGGAGAAGAAGTTGCAGCCAAGTGTGGTAACATACAACGCTTTGATTGATGGATATTGCAAGGAGGGGTTGATTGAGTCAGCTCTAGGGATATTGGATTTGATGGAAGCAAACAACTATAGTCCGAATACCCGAACTTATAATGAATTGATATGTGGGTTCTGTACAAACAATAATTTGCATAAAGCAATGGCACTACTTAATAAAATGCAGGCGGGGAAATTAAAGCCGGATCTGATCACTTTTAATTCGTTAATTCATGGTCAGTGTAAAGTAGGTAATTTGGATATTGCATATAGATTGCTTAGTTTAATTGATGAAAATGGTTTGGCTCCTGATCAGTGGACATATAGCACTTTTATAGACTCTCTATGTAAAAATAAGAGGTTAGACGAAGCCAGGGTCTTATTTGATACTCTCAAGGTGAAAGGCATCGATGCCAATGAAGTTATTTATACTGCTTTGATTGATGGGTACTGCAAGGCTGGCAAAATAGACGATGCCCGTTCTTTGTTTGACAGAATGCTTACAGGTGATTGTTTGCCAAATTCACACACTTACAATGCCCTAATAGATGGGTTGTGCAAGGAAAGGAGAGTGAAAGATGCGATGTTGCTGGTTCAAAAGATGGAGAGTGCTAGTGTGCAGCCTACAGTTCACACATATACAGGTCTGATTGTTGCCATGTTGAAAGAAGGCGATTTTGACCATGCTCATGCTATCTTTGAACAAATGGTCACATCAGGACACAAACCTGATGTATTTACCTACACAACATTTATTCACGCATATTGTAGTGCAGGGAGATTAGATGATGCAGAGGATATGATTGTTAGGATGAAAAAAGAAGGTATTTTTCCTGATACACTGACCTACACCTTAATGATTGATGCCTATGGAAACTTGGGATTAATATATTCCGCGTTCGATCTTCTTAAACGCATGATTGATGCTGGGTGTGAGCCTTCTCATCATACCTTTTGTTTCCTGATCAAGCATCTCTCAGACAAGAAGTATATTAAAGAAAACAGTGATGCACTTGGGATTTATTTGGTTTCAAATGCCACCTTTATCGAGAGTGTTGATGTGTGGAAGCTAATGGAGTTTGATGTTGCTTTGAAGCTTTTTGATAAGATGCTAGAACATGGATGTACACCTGATGTTAACACTTATGGTAAGCTAATAAAAGGTCTCTGCAGTGCTGGGCGCTTCGGTATAGCAAGGAGGTTATTTGAACATATGAGAGAGAAACGTATATCTCCCCTCGAGGAAACATATAATGCTCTCATTACTTGTTGCTGCGAGTCACAAATGTTTGGCGAAGCAGTGCAGTTTGTAGATGATATGATTTATAATGGTCATTTACCACAACTAGAGGCTTGCAAGATTTTAGTTTGTGGCCTGTATGAGGAAGGTAACAAAGAGAAAGCTAATGCTGTTTTTTGTAGCTTGCTACATTGTCAGTATTTTCCTGATGAAATAGCTTGGAAAATTCTCATAGATGGCTTATTAAAGAAGGGCCTTCCTGATGCATGCTCCGAACTTTTAAGTGTCATGGAAAAAATGGGTTGCGAGATTCATCAGCAAACGTATTCGATGCTGATTGAGGGGCTTGAAGTTGATGGTATGCCAAATTGCAAGCCTTTTTCTTCTTTTGCACTAGACTCTTTTATAGATGATAACTCGTGTCAATAATATGGTAGCTCATGTATGTAGATAAAACAAAAGGTGATGTAAAATGATGGAAAACAGGATTGTTGTGGTGCAAACCATTTACCAGACTTGACAGCTGATTGCAGTGCTATAACTTTTGACGAGGAGGCTGGTGAGAAACTGACCTTGTTGAATAATGACTGCCATATTCTTATTTCGATCTCATTGACTTTCCTTTAATTTTTTTTGGGTCTCTTAATAAGCATTGTCAAACTTAAAAATTGTCAAGAGTGGAAATGTAGCAATCAATTTTAAATTAATTACTCAGGAACACTCTAAAAAATGTTAAAAAGTAATCTCTCTTTTAATGTGGTAGTGCTTTAAATTGGAAGATAAATGACTGGCAACTAGTTACGTGGATGTTGATCTTGAAATCACTGCGAAGATTGCTGTTGGCATTTCAAAGGCAGATCACGAGTACGTTGCCCATGGCATATCCACCAAAGTAGCTCTGAAGGTGACATACTCTTGTCTGATTTTGTATACCTGCATCGCCTGATTTTACGAGGTGTTGTCTTCTTTGTTGCTACCATTGTTAATTGCTGAGTGGTATGGTATGCTAGATGTTCCTCTTCTTATTTTATACTTTGGGAACTTCTTCTATAGAGACATCGAGTTTGCATTTGTTCTGTGAAGGTGATCAGCTTTTGTTTGCGGATTGTATCTCATCATTTATTTGTCAATTAAGGTCCTACTTGAGGAAATGGGTCTCCCAGAAGAATCAACTAGTTGCAATGACGTCCTACGTATGTTGAGACTTTAATTCTCTTTTCTTTGGACCTATATTTTATACTCACCTTTATATTTCAGAGGTTTGACATACTGTGCTTCTTGTTTGTCTTAGGCTGTTGCCAATGGTGAACACAAATTAAAGGAGTTTGTGCGTGAGAGGAAGTCTTTGGGTGTTATTAGCATCTGAGTCTAACAATAGTTAAGTGGTAGTAAAGGTGGTCTCTCTTTACTGCTTCTAGACTAGAGAGCTCTATTAATATGCTAATGGTACCTTTTGGCCTATAATATTAACTTCTCAGCTCTTCTAAATATGTTAGGGTGATGTGAAGGATGTGTTAGAGAGAAGCACGGAAGAGCAGTTGGTTGATGTAGCTGACTGGAGATAAGTTATTGTAGAATAGCTACCTATGTATTGATTTGGATTAATTAATATTGAGAAAGAGACACATATAAGAACATGTTTCTGATTTCCCAATATGTAAGTCATAAACACATAGATTGATGTTTATGATCTCCATAGTTGTATATTTTCAGGTATGTTATGCTTGAATTTGATAGCTAATTGTATCCACACAGAACAAAAAATTAATCTACTTATTTGAATATACAAATTTGATGATTGGAGTGTAATTTGTAATGCCTTTAGTGAGCTGTAATTTCTACTTATAACACATTGTATTGGCTAGCAAATACAATGATTAATTGATATATAACTATGATATTGATTAGTTAAAAAAGATAGGTTCTAAATTCATCAAATTAAGAAAATAATGTGTTCTGAATTCATCCATCGCAAAAAGAAAAATCTAATTTAAAAAACGAAATCAGAGCAAAACTAGTTGAAAAAATGTAATCCGCGCCAGGAAGGGGTCGAACCTTCGACCTTCTGCTTAGGAAACAGACGCTCTATCCACTGAGCTACAGGCGCTTTGTGATCTATGCTAATTGGTTTCTGAATATAAAGTAAGAAATTCAATCGGATTAAATGTGGTTCACTTTGTTTCAAACAATTCAAAAAAAAAAAAAAAAATACAAAATAAAATCTTGCAAATTTTGAAACATCTATGGTGTTTTAAATGAGGTTGGTATCTGAGTTGAGTGTGTTTTTATCTCACCGAGCTCTCAAGAGTTAAGACTAAGGAGAATAAAGTAAGGTTGAGTCTCGTAAGAAAATGACTATGTTCTTCTCTATTAAGAACAAAGTCCGTTATTTTTCTCGATTCCGGCATGGAAGAACCTTTGATTTCTCATAGATTTGATCTTCTTTGCTTCGTAGAAGAAGGTGAGATTTTGCCAAGTATTAATATGACTACCAAGACAAATTCCTCAACCGAAAACCTGGCCAGCATTGCTACTGAGTTTCCTCTGCCTGTAAAGAAAACTCAATTCTTGACAGATAATGACTTTCCTCTCCTAGGAAATCTATACTAACTGCCCCTCGCAATGTTCTTTCGAGCAATGGAAATTTATCTCATGTGCTGATTGGAGATAACACCAATATAAGAATCAATCCTACATTTGAAGAATCAAATAAGGCTAAATTGAAGTCCGATGATCGATCTGTTTCATATACAGAAACAGTTAAATCGAGAACTAAATAATTTCAGCAAAACGACGTATCTGTTTCTCACAAGAATGTTCATCCAATTATCACCTTTGAGGAAAAGGATAAAGAATCCTTGATCAGTTTGTCAAAACACACCTTAATGGCAAGTTTGCCACCAGAAAACCAACGATGGAAATAATTAGAAGTTTCCTGGGGAAATCCAAGTTTTCAGGAAACTTTAGCATTTCAATATGGGATTACATGCATATTCTCATCGAATTTAATAATCTAGAAGATTTCAAGAAACTGTGGTCTAGGAATGTCTGGGCTGTAGGCAGTAAAACCATGAGACTCTTGAAGTGGACACCCCAATTCAATCCCAATCTTGAATGTCCCTTCACTCCAATCTGGGCTTCTCTTTTTAATCTCCCAGAATTCATGTTTAATGAATCTACTATCGGAGAAATTTCTAAAGTTTTAGGAACTCCTCTCAAGATCTGGGTCCCTGCAAACAATAGAGCCAAACAAAATTGCTACAGAATCTGGGTTGAAATTGATATATCTAAACTATTGGTACAGAAGGTCTTTATCAAGTTTGGTGAGGAATTTTGTCTCTAGGTTCATGTTATTTATGATAACCTCCCTAACTACTGCAAAATGTGTTCCCATATTGGCCATTCTGAAGATAATTGTAAAAAAAAGACTACTCAAGCTACTGATACTAGCCACAGATCATAGATGCCTTACGAACCATTGAAAGAATATTCTTATACTCTAAGCATGTTACTCCTGATGATCTGAATTCTCCAACAAGAGAAAATATGGCAGCCTCATGAGTTCACATGTTAATGATCATAAATAGACTGAATTCTAGAAGATTGAGACAAGAAAGAATAAAAAGATCAAAATCTGGAATACTAACATGCCAGCCTCCTCTAAGCTTATTAAGCTCAGAAGAGCCACTAAAACTTCATCAGCTAATCAATGATAGTAGCCATCTTGAGTTGGAATGCAAGATGACTAGGTAACAAGCATAATATCCAAAGATTTAAAGCTCTAATCAAGTCTACTAAAGCACGCTTTGTAGATATTCAAGAGACCTTAAAAAAAGCTAAGAAGCTTCAAATTGTTGCTAAAAAACTAAACTTCAGTGGTTTCATGAGCAACATCAGCAACAAAATCTGGATTTTTTGGCATCATGGTTATAATGTGAAGGCTATTCTTGATGATGATCAAATTCTGCACCTTAACGTTCTTCATCCTACTCTTGATAAGGATTTTAGGGTCTTAGTTGTTTATCCCAAGTGTAGAAGAGATCTCAGACTATCTCTATGAGACACTCTAAGGTCCATTGACAATCTTTCCAATGAGTGGATAATCTTTGGTGACTTTAACACTACTACTAATCTTCAAGAGCAAGTTTCTTGCACTACGACTAATCTGAGATGGATGGAATATTTTAACAACCTCATTATGGATTGTAATCTTCAGGATGATGGTTTCGCCGGTTCCAGATTCACCTAGTCAAACGTTAGAAATTAGAAACAGTTAGATATAGTTATGTTTAATGACCGTTGGATGAATTATTTCGATTCAACTATCATTAATCACCTTGCTAGAAATTTCTCCGATCACTCCCCCATTTCCATCACCATATCTTCCAGTCTTGAGAAAATCAAGCATTATTTTAAGTTTTTAAACACGTGGGTTCTTCACCCTGGGTTTAGGGAGGTTGTGAAGAAAGTTGGGCTGAGGGAATTGATGGAATTGATGGTAATCCTCTGAAGAAGTCTGGTTTAAACAAAAAAGGTTAAAGGATGATTTGAGGGATTGGAACAAGAATGTTTTCGGTAATGTCTTTGATGCTATCAAAAGTTTTGAAGAAGAAATCAACTTCAGAGAGATTGACTATCAAGCTTCTTTATCTACTAATGATAAATCTTTGCTTGAGGAGGCTAAGAAGAATCACCTGCTGTTGCTTGAAAAAGAAGAGCTGTATTGGAGAGAAAAATCTCACTCCTCCTGGCTTAAGGATTGTGACAGGAACACGGTTGCATATCATAATTTTGTTAAGAAAAAGGCTAAGAAGAACGAGATAAGCAGAATCAAAGAAGGAGGAAATTGGCTTACTTCAAAGGCTGAGATTAGTAACTCTGCTATTAAATATTTTCAATCTCTTTTATCTTCTAATTTGAGTGACGACAATCCTACTACTTTAATGGACTTGATCCCCAAGCTTTTCAAGGTTGAAGACAACTCCAATCTCCTAGTTATTCCTGAAACAAATGAAATTCTTAGTACTATTAATTTCCTTAGCTCCGCAGGACCATATGGCTTTAATGGTGAATTTTACAAGAAGTGCTGGCCAATTATCAGCTCTGATATCTGTCAAGCTATCCAGGGGTTCTTTGAAGGTTATATGATCCCAACAGGCATCCAAGCAACTACAATCTGCCTTATTCATAAGGTTCATCACCCTAATACATGGCAAAAGTTCAGGATGATAAGTTTAACTACTATGATTAGCAGAATTATTGGCAAAATCATCAATAACAGGCTTGCTAATATTTTGCCTCATCTAATTTCTGATGAGCAAGGTGCATTTGTCAGAGGTAGAAGTATTCATGAAACTATCCTCATAGCCCAAGAACTCTGTTGTGACTTAAACTCCAAATACAAAGGTGGCAATGTTATTCTTAAGACCGACATGGCCAAAGCTTTTGATAAGCTCAATCACAGGTTCATGTTTAAAATTCTGGACTCCTTTGGATTCAATACTAATGTGGTTTCTCTGTTCAGAAATTGTATAAGCAATGTACACTATTCTATTATAATCAACAGTGAAATGAATGGTTTCTTCACCAACATTCAAGGTCTGAGACAATGAGACCCACTGTCTCATAGTCTCTTTATTTTGAAAGAGGAGTATCCAATCAGAGGAATTAAGAAGATTGCGATTGAGAACTCTAAAGCTATATTCAAAGCCAGAGGTGATATTAACATTGCATCCCTTGCCTTTGCTGGCGATTTCATGATTTTTAGCAATGATGGGGCCTCAACTATTTAGGAAATCCAATTTTTTTTGAGCCACTATCAGAAGTATCTGGTTAGTTGATTAACAATATCAAATCTAAGATAATTGTCCCTCGTAACATGAAGAACTAGGGAATAATCAATTCGGAAAAGATCTTGAATTTTAAGCACATGAGTTTACCTTTTAAGTATCTGGGTTCCATCATTGCTACCTCCATCAGGAATTCTAACTATGAGGAGATGGTTTCTAAGATAATTGTTTTTAGAATTGGACAAAGCTACTCTTTCGTTTGCTGGTAGGCTCACGCTGATCCAGTCTGTTTTATCTGCTTATCCTACTTTCCTCCTTCAGCATACTACTCTTCCAAGATCTGTAATCAGCAAGATTGAAAGACTTTACAACAAATTCTTATGAGGAAACAAAGAAAACAAGCACACTATTACCTGGTCTAAGTGGGGAAGACTGTGTATGAGTCATGAGGAGGGAGGTCTCAATTTGAAAAAGTTGAATGATTTGCAAAAAAATTATTTCTTGAAGCTTTGGTTTACCTTTAGAACTCAGAAATCGTTATGGGCTAAGCTTACTACTTCCATTTACTGCAACACAAATACTCACCCAATTCTAGCCTCTTCCCCTTTGAAGAAATCGAAAATCTGGGATAGGATTATAAAAGTCAGGGACATTGCGGAAGATTATATTTTCTATTACCCAGGATGTGGGAACATGGACTTCTGGCTCGACTGGTGGTGTTCAAAAAATCCTTTCATCCAATTCAGGGATACTGACAATAGAATTTGGCTCTAGGATGCAAATAGAGACAATGTCAGCAGCTTTTGGGTGAATGGTACTTGAGATTTTGATAGACTTAAATATTTAGTCACTGATACTCAAATAAACAAAATTAAAACCATCTCATTGAGTGGTGCTCCAACAAAAATGTAACAAATCCAACCTATATGCAAAAACTTGGAATGCTGTTAATCCAAGGAAATGTTCTTTTCTCCTTTGGAGGGCCAACTGACTCTGTTCTTCAAAGGAAGCGATTCCAGCTTGCATCATAGTGTCAATTTTGTAGCAATATTGAAACTACTCATCGCACGCTGGTTCAATGTCCTCAATCCTGGTCCGTTTGGGTTTTCTTCAGTTCTTTATTCAAGATTCAGATTCTCCCTTACATGAGTCTCCCTCACCTAATTCGAATGTAGTACTGGTCTACTCCTAAGCATTGTGACAGGTGCTCGATTCTCCCTGCTATTATTATTTGGGCTATCCGGGTTGCTCGAAACAAGAAGAAACATCTTAATCAAAATGTAAGCTCTTCCACTATAATCAACCATGTCATATTTATCCTGACTGGTCTCGACTCTGCTAAGATTTTGAAAAATTCTCAATGAGGAAATTTTTTTAAAGCCTCTTTGGATTTGGGATGTGTCAACCACATTAGAAACTTTAGCCAGCCTCTATTCTCGAGGTGGAAGAATCCTAAAATGAATCGCTTCAAATTAAACACTGACGACGCTTCTGATTTCTCTGGCGAAACCAGTGGTGGTGGTCTAGTTCGAAACAGTGATGGAACAATCATTATGGGATTTGGTAGACTTTATGGAAAGAAAACTCCCTTCATTGTTGAATGCAGAGCTCTCTTTGATGGTCTTAGAATCTACCGAATGCTTCATATGGTTAACTTGGACATTGAATCGACTTTGAAATCCTGGTGAATCTACTGCTCTTTGGTAAATCTGCATGGTACTTGGAGCCTATCATGAACTGCTACAGGAAGCTCATACATCCTTCGATGAACATCAATCATATTTATCATGAACAAAACTTTGGGGCTGATTTGATTGCAAAACAGACATTAAAAGAGGGTAAGGAGACGAACTTTAATGCAAATGATGCCCCTAACTCTTTGAAAGTGATTGCCATGCTTGAAAGTATGGAGATTTGGTACCTTAGAATAAATGCTGATTGAATCCTATTTGGCTATTCTCAATGATCTTGATTATGTAGCTGCCTCAATTTGTTGTATTCGGTATTTTTTCAATTTCACCCAAAGCTATTCTAGGCTCTGTTTCTCTAAGCTCCAACGACGTTCTTTCAGTTCTTCCAGTTTTGAAATTTCTAATTTCTCTAACTTTGCAATAAAAACTTTGTTCAGAAGTTTATCAATAAAAGCATTCTACTTTTAATAAAAAAAAAATCTATGGTGTTTTGAATAAATATACAACGGTGAAATTAATTTAAGTTTTCAATGTAAGTTAAAATAAAATCTAATATATATATATATATATATATTTATTTTTTGACTACTCAAAATTTATACTTGTATATGACTTTTAAAATTGGCGTATCGTATACTTTAGTTATATTTTTAAATATAGTTAATATGTGTTATATATTGGTATGTTTTGATCATTTAGTGAGACAGGTTAGGTAGATCACCAAAGTCCGGTCTTATTAGGTAAAAGTTATGTTTGATGAGTTGCCGATGAGAAAATAAGTTATTACAAATAATAGTAATAAGATTTTTATCGAAAAGTTATATTTTTATACAGAGGTAATGTATTTATAATATAGAATATGAATAGTTATGGATATTAAGGGCAACCGTATGATATATATCGGAATATAAATTAATTATTAAGGGTATGACTATATGTATTCAAATGTGGTTTAAGTTTAAAAAACAATTGTTAATTTTTTTTAAAATTTTAGACCAAAATATCTCTGAACTTCTATTTAATTATTGAATTGTCACTAAGTAAAAAAACACTAAGTATATTATATGTATACCCAATTTACAAAACAATCTATTTGGCTATGTATACAAAAAAAAACACAAGTCTTATTAGATCAAACAACATATTGGTAGAGTTTTTTGAAATTTTTCCAAAATAACTTCAAAATTTAAACAACACTGCAGAACACTCAACCTTATTTTGGAGAATAACACAAAATCCATCATGACTCAGCCGGAACTAGGGATTAGCATGGGGGAGTTGATGTCGCCGGAGGTCAGAGATGAAGAAATGTCGTCGAGAAGGAGCCTTCGTCGCCGGAGAAGGTAACCATCTTCATGGTTACACTACGTGCCATCGGTTTTGGGCCTTAGAAACGATGGTGCGTAGTGTTTTTACAGCCGGTTGTAGGCCTTAGAACCGGCCGTACACGGCCTGTGCACCACCGCTGCAAGGCCATATAACCGGTGGTGCTGGGGCCTCAGCACCGAGTGTACAGAGGCCCCAACACCGAGTGTACAGAGGCCCCAACACCTCCAGTTCCACCAGTGGTGCACATGCCGTGTATGGCCGGTTCTAAGGCCTTGAACCACTAGTTCTAAGGTCCTGAACCGATGGTGCACCCTGAAATAAAAAAATAAATTTTGACCCCTTTCTGTAAGCATATTGTGTCTAATTTTGAGTCGTGTTTTGATGTTGTTAACTAGGGAACAGATGTTGCGCACGAATCTGAAGAAGCTTTTGCTGCCGATTACAGTTATATGTTCTTCACCACCGAATATTATACACAAGAAGCATTGATCAAGTGAGTAAAGAAGACCGGAAAACGTAATGGGTTGGTTATCAATTTAAGACGCCGCGATAAAGTCGATGATAAGAAACATCCTCAGATTTTTTTCCAGTGCGAGAGGTCAGGAAAGTATACTCCAAGAGTGGCCGAAAGGATCGTAAGAGAAAATCTACAGAGATAAAAAATATTGGTTGTCCATTTGAGCTATATGGGTCATTGGAGGAACCGAGTCTATGGAAGTTAGAGGATATATGTGGGATTCACAACCACGAGAGTTCAAAACATATGATGGTCATTCTTTCGCAGACCGTTTGAACGAAGATGAGCTGAAATTTGTTGAGTGGGAAACATATTTGGGAACCAACCCTAGAGAAATATTGAACGGTGTTAAGAAGATAAATGAAGATAATGTTTATTCGATGCACACTATCTACAATGCACGGTAGAAAAATCGAGTTTTGAAGAAGGCGGGTAGGTCACAACTACGGTTTTGTTGGGGGAACTTAAGGCACATAATTACTACGAATGGAATAAATCCGGTGATGACTATGGACAAGTCAATACAAATATTTTTTTGCGCATCCAATTAGTGTTGATATTTTGCGGACATTTCCAATAGTATTGATCGTGAATATCACTTATAAGATCCTAAGATATGGTATGCCGTTGTTTGAAATAGTTGTTGTGATCTCAACTGGTTTAACGTTTTGTGTGGATTTCGCTTTCATGTATGGTGAGAAGTTAAACAACTTTAACTGGGTGTTAGAATGTTTGAGGTCATTGATTGCTGTTCATGGGATTGAAGAACCGTTTGTTATTTTGACCGGTAGAGATTTAACATTGATGAACACAATAAAAGTAGTATTCCCGAAGATAACGCATATGGTATGCTGCTGGTACATAAACCAAAACGTTCACGGACATACAATGAATTATTTTCCTGAGAAAAGTGATCATGTGAAATTTGTTTCTGCTTGGAAGAAGATAGCGTATGCGGCATCAGAAATTGAATTCGATAATGCTAGGCTTGAGATAAAACTGGAGTACAAAGAATACCCTCTTGCAATTGAATACACTAAAAAGTCTTGGCTTGATAAATACACCGATCGTTGTTTGGAAAACGGACAACTTCATGCATTTGGGACATTGTACGACTAACCGTGTGTAAAGAACTCATTCCAACTTAAAGCGTTACCTACGTACGAGCAAACTAAACTTTGAGTTATTTTGGGCGAGGGTGCATTCGCTTGTTGAAATCCAGCATGCTGCAATTAGATATTCCTTTGAAAAGAGTCGATACGTAGCGCTGCATAAATTCGCTGACAAACTGTTTGACAAAATTCGAGGAAAGGTATCCTATGTGGTGTTGGAACTGTTTTTTACAAAATTAGAAATGGTGCAAGATTGTAAGAAGATCACTATCAAGGATGGGTCGGATATTAAACACGATACAAGCAATAACGTTTGCATATGTTCCATAAGATCTACACACGGTATACCGTGCTACAACTAGATAAGCGATTCGCATAACAATGGAAAATTACATCTTTAGAAGCGTTCCACAACCATTGGACGAGATTAGAGATACAACCTCGTTCAAACCGTACAACGATGGAGATTCTAAAAGATGATTTGGAAAAACTTGTAATCGATGTTATGAAGACGAAAGATGAAATTCGTATAAAAAACATCTACAAGAAGTGGTTTGATATTATTTATCTAGAGACATCATCCTTACTAGAGCCATTGGAGAAGCAGAAACACCGTAGTCGTCCACATGTGAAACGAAAACTTGTTGTCGATTCAGCATCCACTAAACGAGATAAATGTCACTAGGAACATGTGAGGAATGGTGATAAGGCTAGCGAAGACTCAGTGCCGAATCCCTTTAAAACACCAAAGTAAACTCCCGTAAAGTAGTTGCAAGTTCAAATACGATTCATGTGAATTTGCCTAGAGTACCTCCCATTTCTTCCATTGTCTCGCTCGCTAGCAATAACGTACAATCATCTGCTGTTGGAGGCAAAAAACTGATAGATGATCCAAAAGGTTTTTTGCGTTGGTTTCTGACTCACTTCCATCCGTTTATAACTGGTATAAATGATGTTAGACCGGATGGTCACTTTGGATATCGAGCCGTTTAGTTTGGGTTGTATGGTCATGAAGAAGGTTGGCAAGCTATTAGGGAGGCAATTTACGATGAACTAATGGACAATTATGCAACTTGTAGCAACATATATAACGGTAAAGAAGAATACCTGAAGGTTGCTGGAAGTATAAACTATTACGAAACTCCAACATCCCCCAAATATTGGATGACAATGCCGGATATGGGTATTGCGATTGCAACCAAGTTCCAATGCATTGTTCGTTTTGAGTCACTTGTGGGGTCTCACAACTGCAGCCAAACGTTTCTACCCTTGCATCGTGAACTTCTCCAAAAGACGTGACATTAGGTTCGGTTTTGTTGATACTAATCATTTCGTCAATGTAAGTCATTATAATCATATTTTAGATATTCAGTACGCTTGTCTTAAATAAGATCTTATTCTAATGCTTAATTAATTTTACAGCTATCCATCAAGCCTTGACGTCCTTGCGCACGTATACATCCTACGGGGCATGCGTTGAAGAGTGACGATGCTTCAACATGGGAGCTACCAATCGATAGTTGATGCAAAACATATACGAAGCTCGAAGGTCAAAAGCCAGTTTGTTCCTACCCATAAATAACTGATCTTGATGAATTTGTTTAGTAGGTTTATATTGTTTGATCATTTTATGTTGTTTGGTAGTGTTAACGTTTTGTACTTTCTTTTATGGGTTGCGTTGGTTAAGTACTTCGTTTTTATATTAATGATAAATCAATCTTATTTCGATTAAACATTATGAAACTTTGAGTAAAATATCATAAAATAAACGACGATAAATTTTCAATGAAATAGTCATTACATAGAAGACAAAGCGATATCCCAATAAATAAATTAAATTAAACATAACTTCATTCAAAGTCGTAGCCTCCATTGTCAGTTAGGATACGCAGTGTTTCATCATTCATGTCGATTTGATTCTGAACATATTCCATCATTTCTTTAGATAAGTAGTCTGTCACTATTGAACCAAAGGATTGGAATGCCTCATTCCTAATGTCTGGTGGCTGGTTGAACACCAAAAACATTGGTCCACTAGTTATACATCTGTACCAAGTCGCTAGATCTTCACGACTACGATAGAGTGACATTCGTGTAGACCATGACATGCCGCCATACATATAATACATCATAAACAAAACCTCATCTAAAAAATCCATCGATATTATCGTCCGACCTAGTAAACTTCACATGTTTTGCAGCTTTGAGTAAATGAGCATCGTCAAATACGCTCCACCCTATAGAGAAACAATTGAGGAAGATTGCATGAAGAAATTTGTGTGTTTGGTATATCTAACTTAGACATCATTTTTATAGAAAAATAGAAGTTTAGTTTGGTGGGAAGTATAGAGCGAGAAATAAATTTAGCGGGTAGTGCAATGCGGGAAAAAATTGACGAAAAAAACGTTGCACCATAGGTATAACCTACTGCGTACCTATGGTGCAAAGCAGGGTGTGCCGATGGTGCCTAGTCGACAACACCATCTGTTATTTACCTTACACCATCTGTTATTTACCTTACGCACCGATGAGTGCACGAACCATGTACCATCAGTACACAAGGTGAGGCACCATCGGTGCCAACGATTACGCACCAATGATGCCTAGTACCGGCCGGTACAACGTGTACCGATCGGTGAATTGTACCATCGGTCCGTGGTGCTTGTATCGATGGTACATGCCCCATGTACAACATATACTATGCACCATTGGTACGAAGTACGTTGTACCCATGGTGCACACCAGTTGTACCATAGATACAAAGTGTTGTGCACTACGGGTACAACGTACTGCGTATCTGTTGGAATTTTTTTAAGGGATTCTTTCTCAGGTATATTTTTAGAACGTTTACTGTTACTTTTTTGCGAAGTAGCTTCTCTCAGAGTTTTAATAATACATATATATATATATATATATATATTATATGTTGGCAATTTATCGCTGATTTAATAAGAATAATTAATCATAAAATTAATTGTTGCTTTAATACTTATAATTTATCTTATGAAGTGGATGTTCCTTGTTCTATTAGGTATAATTTATCATTTACAATGGATGCTAATAGTTTAATGGAATCAGTAAATATAAAGATGAAAAGAAAAGACTAACATTCATAGCGAAATAAAACAATCGTAGTACAAACATATGATCAATCCACCCCCGCGCACCACAGACGATAGAATGTTGGAGGCCATTCAATCTTTGAGCACATTGCCAGTACGTATTCCTCGCCGACTTTCTATAAGTATCGACGGTAACAATCAACCGATCATCTGGAAGTAAATGCTGACGCCAATCTCGCCACATACTCTTACGCCACGTGTATCTAGCCAAATCTCATTTCTTGTAACCCGGTCTGAGTACAAGTGGGAGTTCGGGTTCATCCTGAACTCGTTCGAACTGACGCATAACACGATCGGGCATGTAACCCTCAACTGTGCTCATCATCCGCAAATGATAAGCGATGGTACAGATCTCCTGCACGGGTAACTGAACCATGATACCCTCGTATGGCTCCAAAACAACCCATTCCAAATAAAGTAAAACGATGAATATATAATAGAGTACGATTTAGTATAATTATGTTACTTACTCATAAATATAATCACTTACATCTGTCTCCTTTAGATCCGAAAGAAGAGTACATATAACCCATTTGGGGTGGATGTTTGTTCCAACAATCCTCTTCGGTAGCCACGCCACAATCCTCGGCTGCCTTGCTACATGATCCGCATTCTTGGGGGCTCTAAATACAGGGAAATGATCATAAATCCACCAGTCTAGCATAACAATAAATCCGTAAAGGTTATGCTTCGATGCTTTCGAAGCATCACCCAAACTACAAAACAAAAAGGCCAATGCACTCGTATCCCACACGATATCCCATAACCTAAAGTCCACATTCTCCAATCCATATAAGTAGTCATCCTTGACATTTTTCTGACTAGTATCTGAAAATATAATGCAACTAAATAAGAACATCAAGTATGCTCGTGATACCTGGCGGATAGTGTCTAGATCAGTTTTTTAATGTAGCGAACCTTAGTAAACGTCTTTCGCAGCCACTTTATCTTGAAGCCAACGCCTCTCGTGGACTGGAGCTCAGCACATACCTTTTCAACACTCAACCCCAAAATACTGGCGTAGTAGCTGTATGCTTCATCACGTGGAACAGTGACAACGTCCAAAGTCCGACAAAGTACAAGGAGACCTGTAATACAGCTGACATCATCAAGTGTAATGGTCATCTTCCCGAATGAGAAATGAAACGTGTTGGTATCCTAATGCCGACACTCAACGAATACCTCATCAAGTATAGTGTGCGTGAAATACTGAGGTAAGTGATATCAGAGGTCCGAAAAGAGGTTGTGCCAAGTGCCGCTCCACCTTCGACTGAGCACTAAAGTCCCACATACGAAGCAGATTATAATGTGCCTGAATGCCTAACAACGTGAGAGCCTGCGAATGAAAAACTAAGTCAAACATAAATCAAATTAAAACATAACGCCGGATACCATATAATAATTTGATAGAATTGCCCGATGAAGATATGGTATGCCTCATGTTCCTTATAGTCAGGAAATAAGGGTATCTTGTTGCATTTTAAAAATGCAAATGTCTTCCGCTCTCCTTAGTATGTATAACATCGATATGCTCCTCGCCAATGACATCCTGCTCAGGATCTCCAGTAGCATCCACCTATCACTAACAGGTAGTGGACGTGAACTAGTATGCGTAGGGGGTGGTGAATTAGTAGCAGGCGGTGATGATCGATGGACATGTGATGTATCCCGTCGTAATAAGCCTCCATGTGGATCATCAACTGTTTTTTCAATAGATTTATTCTTTTGCTTCCCATGGTTTGTGCGGCGCAACGACCAATCTGATCTGATCCTCTCTGCCTCTTTCTCTCTCAAATGTTCAATCTCGGTGTCTTCCGTTGTTGATCATCCGCGTTTAGCGTCATAGGCTCTTTCATCTTTGACGACCGGTACCGTATTCAAATTCTTCCCAAGGTGAACCACCCTTAATCCAGATGAACCATCCTTGACCGATGAAGGCCACCATGACGTGGATCGATAAAATCAGACCTGAAATATTAACAAAATACAAACAAAGTTAATATTATCATAAAATAGAGGGTAAAAAACGCCAATCATCCCTCACGTGTCCCACTTGTAACAAGTTCGTCCTTTTCTTTTGGGGCTGTAATAAAATGGTCCATCGTGTTTCAAAAAGCGGAACAAAACGGTCCTTATTGAGTTAGTCCAAAATTTCTACCATTAATGCCCTTTGACCAGCCACATCAGCGATCCACGTGGGATGCTGATGTGACAACATTAAAAAAAATTAAAACCTATTTTACTTTTACCCAAACCTTTAACCCTAATTCTACCCATAACCCGGCCCAACCAACCGAAAAAACCCGATAGACCCATCTACCTTATTTTAATCCAGCCCAATAACCCTAAAGCCCTAACTTCTAACCTGATTACTAACCCGATTTTTAATGACCTGACCCAATAACCCAACCCTAACTTCTAACCTGAAATCTAATCGAGAATTTCTAATTTCTTCATTCTTTTCGCAATTCTATTACCCAAGCCCTAATTTCTTGCCCAAATTGTTTACTTCAACCTTCTTCAATCAAAACAGAATATGTTACTGCTCACCGTTGTAACACCCAAATCGAACAACCAAGTAAACTATTGGCAATCTTCGAACAACCAAGTATGACTACTGTAATACCCAAATCGAAAAGCTCAAACTCATTGTTACCCATTCAAACAACCAAGTACAACAATGGCGAAAAACGGTTGCGAGGGTAAGTCCTGTTTTTTATTTGCGTTGGTTTAAGTGATATCGTTAAATTATTGGTCATCGTTGTTGCTATTGATTATCGTTTTAGTTATTTTTTGTTCTTGAAATGTGCTTCGCTGTGTTTTAGTGACTCGTTGATTTAGGGTTTCCTTAACTCATTATTTTTGTATGCGTAGAGTTAATATATTGTTGATTTAGGATCCTAGGAACTCACTGTTGACAGTGTTAGGGTAATATGATTTTATGGTTGCTGTTGATTATCGTTTTAGTTGTTTTTCGTTAGTGAAATTTGTGCATCGTTGTGTTTTAGGGACTCGTTGATTTAGGGATTCCTTTACTCACTGTTTTGTATGCCTGAAGTTACTAAATTGTTGATTTAGGGTTTATGAACTCACTATTGATAATATTAGGGTAATGTGATTTTAGGGTTGCTGCTTGTTGTTACTGGATGATTTTAGGGGCGGTGTTTGGTGTTGCTATTTACTGGTTTTCGGGTTGTTGGTGTAGATGATGTTGTTTTTTTACAGTATTAGATTAATGTGATATATGGGTTGGTGCTTGGTGTTGTTATTGATTGGTTTTATGGTTATTGGTTTAGATGATGTTGTTGTTGACAGTATTAGGTTAATGTGATGTAGGGGTTGGTTCTTGGTGTTGCCATTGACTGATTTTAGGGCTGTTGGTGTAAATGAAGTTGTTGTTGATAATATTAGGTTAATGTGGTTAACTTATTGTTTCTTTGTTTATCTTATTTCAGGTCCAAACAACATCATTTTTACTGCACACTACCACTACAATGGTACAATTGTGGGTAAAAGAAAGTTAAAATATGTTGGAGGGAAATGTGCGACCATAAACTACGTAATCCCAGACACGTTTATTCTGTTGGAACTGCATGCCATGCTTGATCGAAACAAAGGGTGAGGGGGGGGGGGGTCATTATGTGTTTGCGTACAACGTACCCGATGTGAATTTTTCTTTGAAGCTAATAGACTCTAATACAGACGCATTCGCGTTAACGCAGCAGCTTGGCCCAAACAGGGAGGTGAATATATATGCAGACATGGCTCCACCGCTAGAGGTTATATTGACTCCAAAAAGAAGAAGAAAAATAGGACAGTTCCTATAATCGATATTAATAAAATTACAAGTATAGTACTTACCAATGGAGATGAGGGTGATGGTGTAGCAGTAGCAGTAGATGAAGGTGTTGGTGTAGGTGTAGATGAAGATGTTGGTGTAGGTGTAAATGAGGGTCTTGGTGTAGGTGTAGAGGAGTCTGCTGGTGAAAATGAGGCTATTGTAGGTGTGAATGAGAGAGTTGGTGATGAAAATGTGCATGTTGATGTAACTGAGGGACTTGGGGTAGATGATGTTGCTGGTGTAGATGGGGATATTGTAGTTAGGGTTGTGCAGGGGCCTGTTAGTGATGTTGAGGATAATGTAGGTGTAAATGGGGCTGATGTTGTTGGTGATGCATGTGGTGTAGGTATATATGGGGCTGATGTTGTTGGTGATGCATGTGGTGTAGGTATAGATGGGGTTGATGTTGTTGTTAATGTAGGTGGTGTAGGTATAGATAAGGCTGCCGTTGTTGGTAATACATGTGATGTATGTATAGATGAGGCTGCTGTTATTGGTGATGCAGGTGGTGTAGGTATAGATGGGGCTGGTGGTGTACAAGAGAGAAGTGGTGTAGGTATAGATGGTTCTACTGGTGGATAAGAAGCTAATACAGTACAAGATAGAGGTGGTTTAGGTGGAGGGGATGCTAATACAGTACAAGACATATGTGGTGTAGGTGGAGGAGATGCTGATACAGTACAAGGCAGAGATGGTGTAGGTGCAAGGGCAGAAGTTTCACTCGAAGATCTCGATGATTCATTCTTTGCAGACATTGATATGTCGCAGTTTGATACGAATACAGAGCAGCAAGGAGATATTGGTGTTAATGAAAGCGAAGATGATAGCTACGGACCAGTGGAGTTGAGTGACAGTTCTAGTGGCAATGAATTCTCAGATGCCAGTGTTGACGTTGATAGTTGTACGAGTATCGAAGAAGAGTTCAATAGTAGTGACAAATTGAAAAGTCTTGGAGAGTCAGATGAAGAATGTAACACAGAGGAGAAAGAAACTAAAGATTCCCAAGTTGAGAAGGTTCAAGCCTACTGGACTAAGGTTCATTGCGTTACAAGTTGGCCTTCAGTTTGGTTCATCAGCATGACTTAAAGAGACTATCAAGGAATATGGAATTAAACAACAACATAATATCTACATGGTTAAAAATGACAAGTTAAGGTGTTCTTTTAAGTGCAGTTCTGAGAGTTGCAACTGGAATGTCTATGCTTCTTGCAAAGGCAGCGCACCGAACTGGACCATCCCTTCGTGATGAACACCAGTGTGTGCCTACCAACAAGAACAATACTGTAAATAGTAGGTGGCTTGCAAAATAATATATCAACTGGTGGCAAGCTAATACAGATTGGTCAATCAAAATTTTGATTGCCGACGTTAACAAGGAGTACATGGTGAAGATAACAAGACCGAAGGCATACCGAGCAAGATCGAGGGCTTTGAATCTGATACTTGGAGATGATAGGATTCAATATAGAAGATTGCGGCAATATTGCCATGCAATATTAAGGACGAATCCGGGATCTACTATGATTGTACAGTGTGATGAAAGGGTGTTTAAAAGAGTTTATGTTTGTTTGGATGGTCTCAAGGAAGGGTTTAAGTCTGGATGTAGACCGGTGTTGGTTATGGATGGTTGCTTCTTGAAGGGGGAATTTGGTGGGTAATTTCTTGTAGCTGTTGCGGTGAATGCGAATGATAGATATATCCGTTTGCTTGGGCTGTTGTAGAGTCTGAAAACAAGTATAATTGGGTTTCTGCAACTGTTGGGTGACGATATCGACATACAAAACCAGAGATCATTTACGTGGATGTCAGACAAACATAAAGGCCTTGTACCAGCCTTAATTGCCATCTACCTCAATTCAGAGCACAGATTCTGTGTAAGGCATCTCTAGAAAAATATGAGGAAAACCTTCCCTGGTAGAGAGGAACACAACCTGTATTGGGCTTGCTCGAGGTCCACCTGGGTAGAAAAGTTCAACTATTATATGGACTAGATAAAACAGTGCAACAAAGAAGCTTACGATTGGCTACAAGAAAGACCTGTTGCACAATGGTCTAGGGCTCATTGCGACACTGAAAGTAAGTGCTCTATGCAGACAAGTAACCTAGCAGAACGTTTCAACGCAGTTATATTAGAGTATCGTTCAAAGGGTATTATTAGTCTGCTGGAAGGGATAAGAGAGCATGCTGTAAGGAGAATTTCTAAGAAGAGGAAAGACGTAGAAAAATGGGATTAACAAATATGCTCCGCTATCCAATTTTTTTGGGCAAAGATTATTGATAAGGCTGGACAGTGTCTGGTGCTATAATTGGGTGGGCCTAAGTTTTAAGTTACTGAAGGCCAAAACCAGTATGTTGTCGACATGGAGGAGTGTGAGTGTGCTTGCAGAGCATGGCAGTTATCAGGTGTGCCATGTTGTCATGCAGTTAATACTATATTCTTAATGGGAAGGCAACCCGTTGATTACGTTGCCAACTGCTTTCTAGCCGTAACGCAGAAGACTATATATTCTCACATTATCAATCCAGTGAACGGGTATATAATATGTCCTTCAAATCCTTTTCAACCAGTTGAAGCTCCACCAGAGATCAAGTTTCGGGGCCGAAGGAAAATAACGAGAAAAAAAGATAAGTCCGAGCTTCTTCAACCTCCTACGACAGTGTCAGCAGCTATGAAACTTCCCAAACCATACAACACACAAAGAAGCAGCAAGTGTAAAGACACTGGACACAATGAGAGGTGTTTTTAGGTGAAGCAGGAGGCACATCTACAATGGATGATCCCACACCAGCAGTACCTGTACAAGGACAACCAGATGAAACATATACGCGAATACTTGTAAGTTTTAACTAGTTTTAATTTTAGCTAACTATTTTAAACATTTTTTAATTATATTTTTTGTTTTAAAAACAGTTGAGAAAGGATGGAATGGGTAATCCAAGAGTACAGTCAGATGTAAGTTTTAATTTATTTTTTGTTGGTATATGTGTATCTATGGTTGATTGGTTGAATGTGGTTAACTTACTGTGGTTAAATATGCAGACAATATTGCAGGTTGAGTTTCGGAGGAAATATTTAGTGATTGAGTATGGTTGACTGTGATTGAGCCTGATTGAGTGTGATTGATTATGGTTGAGTGTGGCTGATTGTGTTGTGGTCCCAATAAGTGTATATTTATGTGTGGTTGATTGTGTTGTGTTGTAGTTGATTGCGTTGTGTTGTGGTTGCATGTGCTATGCTCCCAGCAAGTGTTTATTTATATTTGTATGCCGTTATGCAGGGTAGTGTAATCTACAGCGTTGATAGAAGAGGAGACATGATGCATAGAGATGTGGTCCCAACTGTAATATTTATACTTTTTTTATAAAAGTAGTTTTGGACATATTAAACAAGTTGTGTGTTGGGAATCTAACCGTTCATTTTTTCTTTTATAAATAGGCTGGTGCACCATCCTTATTTTCATCTCAAAACAACATTACATCCCCACATAACAACTGGGTGATGACGGAAAATATGCAACAGTTTAAGGATGCAAAGCAGACATCAGCTATGATGGGAAACAAAAAGCGAAACCTCCCCGATTCATGGTTAGAAAATGCGAAGGCCAAAAAGTTAGATGTTCATAGAAGACTTGCACATCGAAATTCTAAAGCAACATCGCATGGTGGTGCAGCAGCTGCTGGTTTAGGTAACACATTTGTCAACATCAATATTTATGCTGGTGTTGTTACCGGATCTTGCATTGAGAACTCAGGCAGCTCTGTCGCGACAACAAGAGGTTCCCAATCATGGGCAGCGGGTAGTGAACCTTCGACGAAGCATGCTACGCTTTGATGGATCGTTTGTTGTGATGTAGTATGGTGTTAGGAGTAAGTTTTTGTAATATCCGGTGATGTAGTATGGTGTTAGGAGTATTGTTGTTGTTTTTTTCCTTCGGTGGTTAGTGTAATAGATGAGAGTGGATTAGTTGGTATTGTTATTAAGGTTATTTTTATGTAATGGCTAAACCTTGGATACAATTTGTATTGCTGATTGGAATATGATGTTTCAAATGTCTTAAGCTTGTGTTACAAGTTGTATTGAGTCTATATTACAGAAAAATACAGGTCTATATTACAAAAAAAAACTCGATATATTACAGGTCTTCTATTACATGTCTAAATTAGAGGTCCATATTCTTGATTATATTACAAGTCTAAATTAAAGGTCCATATTCTTGATTATATTACAATTCTAAATTAAAGGTCCATATTCTTGGTTATATTACATCTATATTATTGGCTTAATCTTATATTACAGATTGTAGCTAATGTATTAAAATTACAGGTCAATGAAATATAGAAGCTGCAACAATACATTTTCAATTAATTTGCCAAAAAATACAATATTTTCAAACCTTGACTTCAATCTATGAAGCAAGTACCCAAAAAGAATACAAAATTACAAAGACAGTAGAAAGAAAATAAACAGATGAGTCTCCAAACAGAAATTATCGATTTACAAATACAACAACACTAGCCTTAATACAATCAAACATACCAAAAGAACCCTAATTGCAATCTTCTCCCAGCGACAATTAGCTTCCAACCTCCCAATAGGAAAATAATTGCCATCTTCGAGTTATCATTAAGAGGGGGATCAACCCACCTAAAATAACCACAATGCTTACTTCTCTGTATAAAAGAGTATTATATCAAAATTAGCAAAAAGTTATCGTAAATCACATATGTAATTCTAGAAAATACACTTAATCCAAAATTGATACAACCTGTAAACTTCCTACCCGAATTGGAGTGACTCAAGGATATACGAGTTATGCTAGGTATACCGCAATAATAGAGACCATCCTCAATCAAATTGATAGAACCTTTTGATGCACTGTGAGTCATGATTCTTGGTAGCTATCGATTTCGATTAGGGTCTGGTTTATGTGGTTACTATCTTAGGTTAGAATGAGAGATGAGAGAGGGGAAGAAGATGAGAGAGGAGAATGAGATGGGATTTAGGGTTAGATTTTTGGTTTGGGTTGGAATGAGAGAGGAGAATGAGATAAAATTTAGGGTTACATTTTTGGTTTCGGTTGGAATGAGAAATGGAAAGGCTGAGTTGGTCTAGGGTTAGGGTAGATGGGCCTATTAGGTTTTTTTGGTTGGTTGGGCCGAGTTATGGGTAGAATTACAGTTTAAAGGTTTGGATAAAAGTAAAACAAGTTTTAACTTTTTTTATTGCTGCCACATCAGTGTCCCACGTGGATCGCTGATTTTGGCTGGTCAAAGGGCATTAATGATAGAAATTTTGGACTGAGGTTAATAAGGACCGTTTTGTTCTGCTTTTTGAAACACGGGGGACCACTTTATTACAGCCCTAACGGAAAAAGACGAACTTGTTACAAGTGGGAAATGTGAGGGACGAGTGGTGTTTTTTTTACCCTAATACGTACAATACAATCCATAAACCTAAAAAACAACCCACAAACTAAACCTAAACTACATTTCATAGTTTAAAAAATTGTAAATTTTTTTAAACATAATTTGAATTTTTTTTAAAACATTTGGGGATTTTTAAGGCTGCGCACTATAGGTGCACAACCCCTGTACCGAGGGTACAGACCTTACGCACCGATGGGGTGCTTGACGCACCCCATCAGTGAAGCTGTCCGCCATATTCCAGTCGACAATAGGGTTGGAAAATGGCCTCATAATCATACCAAAAATCCTAATTTCTAACCTAAATCCACCCTAATTATACCCTAATTCTACCAAAACTTAAAATCCTAAAAAAATTCACAAATTTCTATCACAACTATACTAACCTAGAAATTAAAATTAGAGAAACTTACTTTGTTGGTGGTGAATCTTTCTTCTTCACCATGATGGAGGAGGAGAATGATAGGAAGATGAGGTGGTGTGGTGGTTCGCTGGAAATGTTAGAGAGAGGTGGGAGATTTTAGAGAGAAGTGAGGTTTAGGATTGTAGAGAGAAGTGAGAGGAGTGCGGGAAGTGAGGGAGTGTTGTAGGAAAAATGGAGTGGATGGAAGTTAGTAAAAAAGTTTATATACTTATAAAATGGTATTTTTGTCAAAATTTGGGTTAACTTATACCACCCTTTGGATAAACTCAAAACTGGGTAAACTTAAACCAGTTTTTGGTATATATAGCTTGATCCAATTATTAATTACCATCCAAATCGAGTTTATTACGTAAAATGTTCTTTCTAACTATTAACCAAGATTTAAATTGTAAATCTCTTCTTTTCAACTATACGTATCCTTTTGTCAAATATTATTTGGTAATAGTTCGTGATAATCATCGTCGTTTAATATATCATTTTTAGTTTGTATTTTTATTGTAAAGAATTTGTAGTTTCTCAGTTTAGTTTAGTAATATGTATTTTAGTATTTTTAAATTTTGAGTTTTATAAAAGATTCGCGGTTTTGTAAGTTTAGTTTTTAATATTTTTCGAACTTTGAGTTTTGTCAATAATTGCGGTTTTGCAAATTTAGTAATACACTTTTATATTATTTGAGAATAGTTTTTATAAACGTGTCCGTCTTAACTCATCGTTTTTAGTTCGTGTTCGCTATTATTAATGATTCGTGGTGCATGAAATATGGACAAAACAACATTTTTAGATCAAGTTTAATTAGTCTAATTAAAGAGATGCAAAAAAATGAAAATACAGAACGACCAAATTGAGAAAACAAAAACACACCAAATAGTATTTCACTCGTAAGTACGAAAGATAAAATTTCCATGAGGAAGGATTGAGACATTATAATTCAAATAATAAAGACCCATGGCAATGAAAACAAAGCTTTTAGTTCAAAATTCGTGAAATCAATTGACGAATATGTGAAGTTTATCTTTGGGTTGAAGTATGACATTTAGAAAATGCTAACCGAATGTCAAAAAAATGTTACAAACAAGATTCAAATAGGTAACAAAATCAAGAATTATAAAAGAGTATCTCTCATACACAAAAGAAGGAAGACAACATGACAAAGAACAAAAAAACCAAACTTATAATTTATAGATATATGTATGGAATTTATGTTTAAAGATTCATATTATTACATGTTCCCCGTTCACGTCTATATTTTTCAACATTGTATTCGATTGGCGTACACATTATTTTATATATATATATATATATATATACACACACGCAAATCACGTCTACATTATAGTCTTCAATTCACATATATATTATCATATTCATTCGTGATATTTATGTTTGGTTTCTTATGTTTAGAATGTAATAACAAAAATGCAAAGAAAATAAGGAGAGAAATGAGCTACAAATGTGTGTATATTCCTGATATTACTAGCATGCTTAGCATTATTTTTTTCGAAATCTGGTGAAGTTGTGGGTGTGTTGATGGTCACCTACATCGAGGAAATGATGAAAATAAACAACTACAACTAGGCAACGACAATAAAGAAGAAACTGATGCATTCAATAGACACTAATTTTGACATGAAATCAGATAAAATTGTCGGATGTGTTGCTTTATTGTTGGTAAGTATATTAATATTTTTTAAATAGGTGTATAAAATATATATCCGATTTTACATATACAAACATGCAACCATTCTTTTCAAAATACATAACACTTGAGTAATGAGCTCAAAGCGAAGGCTTAATACCACAATGTTTAAAATGGATGAGAATATAAATAGAGGGAGAATGTGGCTTGGCAAAATCACTAGAAAGAATCATTGATGATCAAGTAATCATGCACGATGAGAGTGCTATATTTTATTTTTATACGATTTACATATAAATAAGAGAATGCGTGAATCATGTTAATTTTGAATACACGATTATAATGTTATGTTGTTAGTCATACACAGTTTGCTTATATTATAAATTTGCGTTTTGTTATTCTAAACAATATACAATCACACGTTTATATAAGTTTGGCAGAGAGTTTTGCTCTAACAGATGCTGAAAGAGAAGAATTTGAGGGCCATGAATTAGATTGCAAATGAAGGTAAAATGAATAAGTAGATTTAAAAGATAGTAAAGAAATATCCAAAAGAAGAAGAAAATGCAGCCATTGAAGCAAATAGTTGCTAAGAAAAAACATGTTGAGACTTCACAATAGTTGTTTCCACATATAATATACGGTATGACAAGAGATGAACTACTTCACATATATCAACGTTTCTTCAAAAATCATTTACAGGGTCTCTATAGAAACTGAAGTTTGTTGATTAGGTCTACCACTTCAAATGAAAAACCAAACGTATGTCGTAATCACTAGGTAAAATCAAGATAAACCTCAGTTAAACATTCACATTTATGTTATGCCTTCTTTCGCGTTACTTCATATAGTTTGCGATACTCTTAACTCACTGTTTATAATATTTCTAACTCATTATTTGCGACTTTCTATTCAATTTTAACCTTATCTCATTGCTAACCATTTTCTTAATAATTTGTAGCCGGAGAAGGAAAAGTTAGAAAAAAAATGCGAAAAAGATCTAAAGTATGGGTAAATACTCAACAAAACTCAAATGATGTGCTGGTACATTCATATATAGAGAAATATTTACCGATTATATTAATGACAACAAAATTGGAGCAATGTAAGCTACATTAAACTCTTAGGTTGCCTATATTAAAACAGATATTGGAGAAAATCAGGATCAATCAACTTCCAATAAAAAAACAATTCTTTGAAGAGGTTTATGCTACCTCATCGAAAACTTTAGGTCGATCACAAAAAAACATATTGAACAGTTTGACAAACAAAAACATCAGGAGGAGGTGCATAATGAAAATCAGGATAAAGTGTTTGATCATGAGAAGGTGCATATTGAAAATCAAGATAAAGTGTTTGATCATGAGAAGGTGCCGATTGAAAACAAGTTTCTTGTTGATGATGAAACAACTCAAGTTGAGGAAGCAGGAGCCGTGCTAGAGGATGCAACATTTCAGGTTCAAGAAAAACAAATTCAAAAAGAAGATGCCCAAATTCAGGTAAAATAATGCAACACTTGAAATAATCATGAACTTGTTTCTTTCATTCACATTATTTATATCATTCGTGTTTTTATTTATGTAATTCGCATTTATGCATTCTCTTTATTTAAGTTGATTCACGTTTTTTTTACTTTCATTAGTATTTATGACATTCACGTTTAATCATTCGCAATGTAATCTCGAAGGTTATGTTGGTTAAAAATTCTCTCAATCGAGTGGATGTTGCACACGAATGAGTGCAGCTTGATGATGCAAAAAATTCAGGTATGATGCATAAATTAAAGTAATTAACAAGTTATTACATTTATTCATGATTTAAGCATTCACATTTATATTTCATTCACATTTTTTTTTCATTTTACCTTTGGTCACGATGTAATCTAGAAAATGGTTCATGATAAAAAAGATGGGCTCCGGGTCGGGTTAAATGTAAATCAAGATGAAGAAATTTAGATGAATTAAAAGGTCTTATAAAATAAATTTTGCTTGTGTGAAATATTTTGTGCATGTAAAAATCTATTATGTTGATACATATGTACTACTCAATGTGAATGATATGTTAGTTACTAGCAAAAACAAAAAAATATATTAAGTTTTTAAATAAAATGTTGAGGAGCAGGTTCGAAATGAAAGACATGGAATAAATCAAGAAGATTTTTGGAACGAAGTAATTAGAGATAAATAAAGAAGAATGTTGTTCTTGTTACACGAAGGTTATCAAGAAAATAAATACTTGACAGGTTGGAATGACAACTTTAAAACTCGTTAGTTATCTTTTTCTAAACATTTTAAACTCACATATGTAAAATTTGATGATCAAGACATGGATATGCAAAAAATAGAATGAATCTTCTAGTCTAATTTTTTAGGAAGCATTATGTATGCCTTGGTTTGTAATAGACCTGATATGACTTATGATTCAAGCTTCGCGAGCACGGTCATGTCAAGGCCCTTCAGAGAATATTGATAGGAATTTGTGTGGGTTCTAAGATATTTAATAAAAATCCACAAGTTTAGGGCTGGTGTATAGAGAGATTGGTTTGAAACTAGATGGTGCTGGAGGTTTTGTTGATTTAGATTATGCTGGTTGTTTGGATAGCAAAAAGTATTTGACTTGTTATGTATTTGTGTTGTTTTATAGTGCCGTAAGTTTGAATATAAATATCCAATATGTGGTAATATTTTCCTCAACGGAAGATGAATATATTGATGTTAATGAGGCTATAAAAAAGGCTATGTGGTTAAAAGGAATGCTAAGATAACTTAGGGTTTAACAAGAAGTTTTAATGGTGCATTGTGATAATCAAAGCACAATATTTTTATCAAAGAACTATATGTTTCATGAACGCACTAATCACATTGATGTTAAACTTAATTTTGTAAGAAGTATTCTTGAAAATAAAGAGATTATGCTAAATAAGGTTCAGACAAGTGATAATCCAACAAATATGTTTACCAAACTAGTGGTAGTAGATAAGTTCAAACATTATCTGAAGTTGGTACATATGAGAAGCACTTAAGGCCCTTAAATGGGGAAATTGGAGTTACGAAAATTGTGTTCATTTATTGTAAGTCAAAATTGATAAGGGTGAGGTTTATTTGAGTTATGTACCAGACATAAAGAATATTGGGTTAACTTGGTTTTATATAAGTATTGTAATATAAATCTAATGAATGTGTAATATTGAGGGTATTTTATGTAATAAGTAATAAACGTGGTTAAGATAAGTAAAATTATAGGGTGAAATAGCCATGAAACCAACCATGTGGATTTTAAGTCATCTATCAATACTATATAAATCAACATTCCTTTTTAAGGAAGGGTGAACAATTATTACTTTATTTCTACTTTTGGCACCATTTCTCTCTAGCATTTATGTGTTTCTCTCTTTAAAACTATGCTCCCGTAAATATTTTTGACTCGTTATCCCCTGGAATATTTCTGGAACTATCATTTGTGACCAGAATGTAAGACTTATGGAACCTGGAATCTACTTCCAAAACCAATCAAAGATATCTAAATACATTTGAAGAATTGTTTAGAAGAGATGAATATTGACACATACGAGGAACCTTTAGCCAGGGTTGAGAGTTTCACGACCGATATTGTATCCGAGGAAAAATAATTCGAAGAATAATAGTTCGAAGAGCAACACGATAATGATCAATTTGTAAAAGAGAATCTCGAGCAATCTACGATAATGATATCTAAATACTCTAGATGCAGTGATGACTGCTAAGAAGATCCGATCAGAGGTTAGGAGATAACGGTCCTCTAAAGAAAATGAAGCTGAGTATGGTTATAATTTAAATTATAAGCAGGATGAGGAAACACATCAAGTCCGTTATGTTTCCAAAAAGGATAGAAAGACGGGACGCCACTATGATTCTTTGGTGTCCAATGACAATTCTATTTACGAATTTGGTAAATTATCTTCCCCAGAAAGAGTTCATTGTCGCAAGCGAAACTTAAAGAAGGGGAGTTCTAAGAGACATTCATAATATCATTGGACATCATGTCAAGGTAGAAGTCAAAGAAAGGAAGGGGATAACAAAAAAACTAATAACCGGGTATGAGGCGAATGATAAATGATAAACATCAAGAAACCACCCATGTCCAGTATAAGTAACAAGTTTGTGAACCATTTCGATGATGGTCTGTATACAATCGATAATGAGGGCCATGAGGAGTTTAAATAAACCAGGTCATAATTGGAGATCATCTCTTTATCTGCTGAAACTTTTTCGATACGCATGTTAAAGTGTTTTGATATTTCTAGGTTGGAAAAGTTCGATGAAACCCAAGATCTGGATAACCATATTGAACATCTTAAAATTTTTATAATAAATTTTGATGATGATGACAAGTTATTGTGTCAGTTATTCTTCCAAACTGTTAAATACGATGCTTCGAAATGGTACGATTGGGCACCACAAGGGTGTATCATTTTTTTGATATGTTTTAAAAACTAGTTAGACAACATTTTGTGTTAAGTAAGATGTTCCGAGAAAACTGTGACACTATCTTTAATTAGCGATAAAAGGTTGGGGAGATCTTGATGGAGTACGCAAAGCGGTTTGTCCAAATAAAAACCAAGATTGCAAGTTATGAGGAGTTAGTCGCTTATGCGACATGTAGAATGGGACTCTTCCCAAGAATTTTAAACGACAATGTTGCTAAAAAAAGCTATTACATTTGGCGCTCTGCTGGTGCAGGTGGAAAAATGAATACTCATAGAAGAATCTCAAGCTTTGAATTTTGCTTCTATGTCTCAACATGGACATAATTTGCAGTCACCAATCGTGGTCTATCAAGAGTCTCTCACCCCAATTGCTGACCCGCAGCCGATCCAAACTTTTCATCATTCATCAATGTTCCGACCAAGAAGACCAAATCAAGTACAGTTGAAACCAAAGATAAGTCAATAGGTCGTAAGCGTTCAACAAAGAATAAGACCAATGTTTCTGACCCACCCATTTCGTAGAGTTGACTGAATGCATGGCTACAATTTTCTACAAGGCCTGAAATCATGTACTATTCTAAATACCTTTCTCGATCCAAAATCCGAAGGAGAGTAGGATCAAAAAGTATTGTAAGTACCATGATGACATCAAACATGAGATAAAAGACTACAGAACACTAACGAAAGAAATTTAAGTACTGATTGAGAATGGGAAGTTGAAGACATTGGTTAAGAGAAATTCCCAACGAAATACAATAGGGAGGGAAGTAGTAATGGCTCTGAAGAAGGAAAATACTCTGATGATTTCAGAAACAATTGTTTGATTTGGCGTGTCATCGAAGTATCTGGATCCCAAACCCGATCGAAAAGTGACATTGATGGTAAAAGAGTCTAAAGCTAAAGGGAAGGTGAGTGAGCTTTGTAAATTCTCTGAATCTTCAATTATTTTTTGTGGGGATTCTATTTCAGAGATTACAATTTTTTCTTGAAAAAGACAGATCCTAAGCATGACTACCCAGTTATAAACGGGTGCTTCGCCCCATTTGTACAAAAACCCGTCCCAATTGCTTTATTTTGATGAAGATGACATGAGAGAGACGACAATGACACATATAGATGCAATGGTAATTATGGCTGCTATTGTGGGAGATGAAATCCGACGGGTTTTGATCGATACCAATAGCTCTGCCAACTTATTCGTGACGATGTACGAGTATATGGAAACCCCGTCGAGTATCCTTCAATATGATGAGATTATTGTGAGTTTTACTGGAGTAACTAGTGAAATTATTGAATAGTTTCAAAGGGTGGTGGAACTGGATCGCGACCCTTTCAAGAAAGAAGTTATAGTGTTGTTTATAGTGATCGATGCACCAATGTCATATAATGAAATTTTTGGTAGGTCGTGGTTATAAAAAATGCACGCAGTAGCTTTAATAGTTCACCAATGATTGAAATATGTGGTAGAAACCAATGTAGTAACCATCCAAAATATTACATAACATCGTTGGACCTGAGGTTAATCATAGGGTTTAAACCAAAGAAGGATTAACAGTTATTAATGTTAACCATAAGGTTCGATCTCGTCGATGATCCGAGAGAGACCCCCAGATTTTTAGTTCCTCGTGGAAATTTTGAGAACAATGTTTATGTGGCAGCCAGCGTTTGAAGATTGGTACTATGTTATCCCCAGAAATAAGAGAGAGGTTAATTCATTTTTTGTTAACAAATTTACACATGTTTTTGTGGTGTACGGAGGATGTTACAAGGGTCCCCGAGAAGATCATTCACCACAGTTAGCTATCAGGCGTAACTTGCACCTAATTATCTAAAATAAAAGGTATTTTTCTTATGAAAGAATTGAGGCGATCATGGTCGAGGTGGACTGATTATCAAAAGTGGGTCAGATACGAGAATCTCAATATACACTGTTGACAACCAACCTGATCTTGGTAAAAAAACAAAAATAGAGAATGTGCATGGACTTTACTAACTTAAACAGATCTCGTTCGAATGACCAGTTCCCAATTCTAAGAATCGATCATTTGGTAGGCTCAATTTCAAGAGACAAATTATTATTGTTTATCGATGCCTACACAGGTTACAAACATATAAACATGGATCCAAGAAACCAAGAAATCATGTCGTTCATAACTTGAAAGGGCTTGGGTTGTTACCTGGTCATGCCATTTGGGTTAAAAAATGTCGGGATAACTTACCAACGGTTAGTGAACAAGGCTTTCGAAGGCAAGATCAGACACAATGTTAATGTATATATCGATAATATGCTGGTGAAAACAGCTGGGAACGAAGACCATTTTTCAGACTTGGAAGAGACGTTTAGTAACTTAAAATCAATAAACTTAAATGTAAATACAAAGAAGTGCATGTTCAGAGTCCGATTCAGAAGCTTTTTGGGCTATATAATTAGTGAGGGGGGGGGGATAGAGGTCGGATCGATATAGTTGAAATGTTTGAATACTATGGGTCATCTTATATTCATTAAAGAGGTTATTGATCGTAAGTTTGGCTGCCCTAAATAGATTCATATCTATGTCTTCAGATAAGTGTACTCTATACTTTCAACTGTTACAACTGGTGATGGTAAAACTTGGTTCACGGGTAATATGGTTTTAAACCTTTTCTAATTGATATTAAGTATTTTTGTAAGAGGTTGTGAGAGACAGGAGGTGTGTGCTTGTATTTAATGTTTTTTGAAAAGTCCAACCCTTATTAATGATGTTGGTTGGGATATTTATACTGTTTTTCTCTAACCCATGATTTGTGCGGGTCAATCATATGAGCCCCCAAGCCCAAGAAATGAGGTGCTAGGCATATAGCTGAGTCATTGTTCCACTCAAGCTACTGTTCATCCATTGACTTTTATTCGATCTGTCTAAAATTCCCTTCGAATAATATCAGAATCACCGATAATATGCTTCCACCGATTTCTAAGCTAATCAATAACCATATCAAGATGGATCCAAGAGACCAAGAAAGAAGTTCATTCATAACTTTAAAGGGCTTGCATTGTTACAAGGTCATTCCATTTGGTTTAAAAAATTTCAAGATAACTACCTAGCGATTAGCGAACAAGGATTTCCAGGGCCAGATCAGACGTAATGTTAAGGTATATATCACCGATATGCTGGTATGAAGCGCTGGGGACAAAAACCATTTCTCAGACATGGAAGAAACGTTTAGTACCTAAAAACCAATTAACTTAAAGTTAAACACGAATAAGTGCACGTTAAGAGTCCAATCTACAAAATTTTTAGGCTACATAATCACTAAGAGGGAAATTAAAGGCCGACCTCATATAACTGAACGTTTTGAACACTATGGAGCCCTCTAGATCCATTAAGTATGTGCAAATACTGACCGAAATGTTGGCTGCCTTAAATAGATTCATATCTAGGTCTTCGGGTAAGTTCACTCTATTGTTTCAAGTGTAAAGATAAACTAATTGTTTCAATCGGACTCCAAAATGTACTGAAGCCTTTGTCTGAATCAAGGAATATTTGTCTTCTCCTGAGATATTGACAAACTCAAGTCCGGGAGAGAGTTTATTCATCTATATAGTGGTATCCGATTATGCCGTGAGTGTAGTGTTAGTTCGAGAGACCGTTAATTGTCCTCGACCGGTGTATTATGTAAAGCCTATTAGACGCAAATATATATATATATATATATATATATATATATATATATATATATATATATATATATTTAAAGTTGGAAAAACATTCTCTTGCTTCGGTAATCACGACTAAAAAGTGAGACCATACTTCCAAGCATATTCAATTGTAGTTTGTATTATTTTTCCTATGAAGAATGTGTTACAAAGGTCCGATGTATCGAGTCTGATGACTAAATAACATGTGGAATTGGGGAATTTTAACACCGATTTGAGCCCCGAACTGCGAATAAGGATCAATCGTTTGCAGATTCTTTAGTCCAATTCTATTTTATGAATATTAATCAGAAAGAAGCAAAGACCAAGACCGATGGTGGGTCGAGCACTTCAGGTTGTGGGGTAGGAATTCAGTTCATATCCCTAGATGGAATAGAGATGTATCATGCTATACGCTTTGATTTTCAAACATCGAACAACGAAATAGGGTACGAGGCCATTTTGGCACGGTTGAGACTCCACAAATTTGCGGCATCAAAATGGTTCGATTGATAAGTGATTCGTAGCTCCTAGTGGAATTATGCTTTAGGAAAAACCGAGGCAAAAAAAACCACTTAGTAAAATATTTTAAAGCTTTAAAAGGTATTAGCATCTACTTATGAAAGGGCGAGATATGGACATGTTAACATAGTTGAAAATTCTATGGTTGATTCTCTAACAACTATAGCATATTTCAAAGGATATCTGTGGATACTAACGAAAGAAAATCCCCGATTAAGTAAAAAACTCTGAGCAACATGCAAATCTATATAAAACTTTCCATATTTTAATAAGTAATGACAAATATTAGACACGATATTAAAGAATTTTTTTTAATAGCGTTTTACTGACAAGGGGATATACTAAAAATGTGCAGTTTAAAGCACACATGTTTACGATCCTTGGAGATATCCTGTATAAGAAAGTATTGAGCAGACCTTTACTGCGTTGCCTAATAGAAAATGAATCACATATGATTATGGGTATAAAACACTGACAAGGAGATTTTTGCTAATAGGGTATTATTAACCCTAAATTTTGGCTAATGCAAAAGCCTTGGTTAAAAGGTGTGACACTTGAAAATTATTTTCCAAAACCACACGTATGCTTGCGATACCGCTCGAGTGCGTATCCAAGCCGCTGCCTATTGTCCGGTGGGGTATTGATCTTGTGTGTCAATTGACAATGGCTTCTGGAGGGCGACAAACCATACTAGTGGCGGATAAAAGTTGAGCCGCTTCCCGGGATGAAAGCAAATTATGTGATTAAATTCATTTTTCAAACATATGTTGTCGTTTTGGTATTCCGAGGATATTTATGATAGATAATGGTCCACAATTTGATAATACAGATTTGAAGGATTTTTGTTCTTCCTGAGGGATACATCAATGCTTCTTCAGACCCTTTTACCTACAAACCAATGGGAAATTCGAAGTCACAAAATGAACAATTCTCGATGAGCTTAAGAAAAACTTGGATAAAAAGATGCAAAATGGCCAAATTATATATAAGAAGTGTTATGGGCTTACCAGACCGCTCCTCGAACGTTAACACAAGGAACACCCTACGTGTTAGTTTATAGGATGAACGCTATAACACCATCCGAGGAAATTCTTCATTTTTATTGAGTCAAAAATTATCCCAAATAAGATAACAAAGAGAGAAGACGGGCCAAAATTGATTTAATTGAGGGAAAAAAAGATGAGTAAAGTTAAACTATTAACATTATCAGACGTTGATGAGAAGTAGTACGTTGCCAGGGTTCGACAACGAGAGTTCAAAGTGGAAGATAAAGTCTTAAGGTAATTATTCTTACATAGACATGAGAAATGACTCGGAAAGTTGGGACCAAACTAAGATTTAGCACCCACGGTAACTAACATGGAGAACGTATCTGTTAATAGATCAAGAAGATAGGTCATTTCGGATCTCATATGATATTGAGCATCTTAAATTGTATCTAGATCAAATGTAAACAAGTCATACAATATGTTTTTAGTTTATGTAATGATCGGTGGCATACTCTTTCCTACCCCAGTGGTGCATGAAGGTTTTAACGAAGTGCCCATATAGTCGGTTTGTGAATATAAACCCCATTTTTATCGTATTATATTTTTTGCAGGGTTCAAAACTAATATTCTTCTTTTATTTTATTTTTTTGGATCCGAGGGGTCTTCCAATGAAAGTTGGTCTAAATATTTTTATTTTTTGGATTCGATGGGTCTTCCAACAAAAGTTAGTCAATATTCATTTATTGTTATTTTGGATATGAGAGATCGATTCGGGGACTAGTTGGGGACTTATCACCTCTAACTAGGGAGAACCTAAAGACACCATGTTTTACTAAAAAAATATAGTAAGCAAAAAATGGGCAAGAGAAAAGAAAAGTACCATTAATAAAATATATGAAGTAACAAAATGACTTGACCAGATAAGGACTTATTAAAAAAACTTACAATTATGAGAAAGTTACAAAAAAAGGACGTTATTAAAAAAACAATAAATGACTTACAATTATGAGAAAGTTACAATTATTAAAAAAACTTAAAATAATGACTTTTCCTTTGATCATCTTATGATGTTAATCTATTTTCCTCTGAAGGGACGTTATTTTCACTCTGCATCCGAGGAGAGTCTAGCATAATATCTGGCTTTGTGACCACAGTCTATTTGGGGGATGATAAGTATCTTCCTCAGTTTCAAGGTCCTTTGGAGGCAAGTTCTCCTCCCTTACTTATTCACTTTGGCCTGGTCACTGGCTACTCTTTTGCGCTTCTTCTTTAAAGAATTCTTTTTTTATGGCTTATTGGAGCCACCCTTACGAGCAGCCACTTCATCCCTCATAATCATAACTTCAAATGATATTTTTCATTTGTTTTCCCCCACATTTTCATTATCAATTTTGGGGACTCGGTGGCTCAGAGCCCTAGATCTCGCCAGCAGAAAAACAAGCACATTGGATGCCTCGATATTTTTCAACAGGTCTCTTCGGGAGGCGTCATAAGTTGATTTCAACGAAAGCGTTTTGGTAAGTCATTCATCTAGAGATGGAAGATCACCAAGTTTTTTTTGGTTGAAGTACTGGTGGAACTCATTGGACCAGGTAGTTCTGGCCCAAGCGCTTAGCGAACAAAAATATCTTTGATAGTTTCTTAGTATTCCTCAAAGGCTCCAATCATCACTATTTTTTCCAACGCAAACAAATAGACTTGTAATATAAACGAGTATGTTCAGAACAAGTGAATTACCTTTGCTTTTCTAATTCATGGGAAGTCGATGTGGCTTATCGACTGACGCTTCGAACCTTGTCTTCTGAAGCCCTAAAATATAGAAAAACCTATGCTTCCAATTTTTGTCAGCTTCTAGCAAAGCATCAACTACTTTGAACTTATTCCCTTAGCTAAGCTAGTAGAAGAGGATATAGAGGTTTTTCGCTACCATGGTAAGTCTGAAAAATTGTTCCACGAAGATCTGGATTATGGAGAGCCTTGAGGCCATGATGCAAGCCATCGAGGCAAACCAAAACATTGGATTACCCTTGTTGGGGAATATTTCACCAGTTTGAAAAATTTGACCAGGGCAGGGTCCAAAGGGAACTGAAGCCCCCAGTTTAGTATCGCAAGGAAGACCACTAGCTCATGAATTTTCATCGACAAAAAGGTCTCTCTCTGCAGGAAACTGAATCGTGACTGAGCACACAATTCCCCATCGATCTTGCAGCTTATCCTTCTCGAACTCAATAAAGTATCGGTAATTTATCTTATGAAGTGTGATAAGATGTTTATTCTCTACATCGCGAAGGTTGTTGTTAAAAACGACTACAATTTTTGAGAGGATATCCACATCAAATTTATTTTTCTTGTCTTTCAAAGTTTTTTCCCACGAGAACCTCTGGTTCAACCTTTTATTAATGGTTGTTAACACCTTGATGGTTATCTGATTCGCTCTGGTTGGCACGAGCAGTATCTTAGCCTTCAACTTCTTTTTAAGGGCTCGTCAATGAAGTGACTTTGCCTTTTTTCCCGACTAGCTTGAGTGTTACAATTTTATGGCCATTTCCAAAGACCTAGTACAGTCTAAGTTAACCTCCCGAGGAACATCCGATTTGGATTGCGAGATTACCATATGTTTTTCAAAAGGAATATTTGTCATTGTTGAGATGTTTATCTTTATGTAGCGGTTCTCCTTTGGTCGAGGACATTTCTTCATTTTAGGAGTTTTATTCGTGGTTTTCTCTACTCTCGGGGTTGCCGGTTTCACTCATCGGAATATAAGTAGTTGGATGGATTTCTCTGCTCGAACATAGGAGGTCACATTTCTCTTACTAAGAACAAATTAAACATGAGGCTGAGTGTGGGGAGCTGTCGAAGAGGTTTTGGAAGTCGAAGTAGTGGACGTCTCGGTTTTTTTATTTGATGACCTGAGACCGTAGTAAATGGTTTGCTTGATAGACAACGACTTTGGTTTCTCGGCCATAATCCCATCAGTTTTTTTTCCAGTTTGACTCTTTCAGATATAAAAAACCGATATAGTGCGGTAATCTTCTTTTTGATGAACGTCAGAAATACAAAGAGTAAGAGCAACCAAGTAAATTTTTACGGGGGTTGGGTGATACAATCAGATCTCTCTCAACGACAAATATTTTTTTTATAGAGAAGTTGTTGAGCCCTCAACGGTCTTGAGAAGGGAAATGTTGCATAGCCCATCTCCTATGCTTTCAAGAATATGCTCATAGGGAAGTGAAAGGATTTTCTTACTTGACAATTCACCAAATGCTTTCAAGAGCATGCACATAGGGAGATGGAAAGGTTTAGAGTACCTATGTTATAGTTTGAGTGACTAAGGGACACGTGTACAAAAAGATAACACGTATGATAAACGAATATCTAGTCGACAATCCTTGTGGAAGAATAATTCGATTGGGAGGTGACCCGAGCCAATCCGATAAAAATTATGAAAGCATGGAAAAGGCAGGTCAGACAAATCTAAGACACCATTAAATCTAATCATCACTCAAATATTCTTGCAAGGATTAAGGGCCTACTGATAACAGTGGGATTTATGTGACCGGACGAGAAGAATATTGAGTTAATTTATTTTTATATAAGTCTTGCAAAATATGTCTTATAAATGTGTAATACTAAGGGTATTTTATGTAATAAGAAATAAAAATGGTTAAGATAAATAAAATAATGGGGTGCATTACCCATGAGTTGACAAATCATGTGACCCTTAGGTCCACTATCATTACTATATAAATGAACATTATTTTCTGGAGAATGATGAACAATTTTTACTTTATTTCAACTTTTGGCAGCTTCACTCTTTAGAATTCATGTGTTTCTCTCTCTAGAATTATGCTCATAGAAATATCTTTGACTTGTTATCTCCCGAATATTTCTGAAACTATCGTAAACCAATGTGGAGAGTTTTGAAGTATTCTTCTAATTGGGAAACTATCTATCCTTTGTTATAAAAGTTTAGCTGAAATGGTAAAATTTATCTTCGTGTTAGAAACACAATTAGTCATTTTTTGCTAGAACATAATTGGTTACTTCTGTTATGAGTTTGTTTATTTTTTTTGAACGAGTGTGCAACATAGAAGGAAATTCGAGTTTATTAAGTGCATGAGCTCACCAATTACTGTTTAATTGAAAGAAATGATAATTAGGTTGAAGAAGAGTCTATGCAAGACACGTGCTAACAATGAAAGTATGAAAACCAAAGTTAATGAGTTGATTTGATTTAGTTGTATTTGTTGTTTCTATTTCAACTTGGTTAAGAATGACTTCTTTTACCACTACAATGGTAAAATTGTGGGTAAAAGAAAGTTAAAATATGTTGGAGGGAAATGTGCGATCATAGACTACGTAAACCCATACACGTTTATTCTGTTGGAAATGCATGTCATGCTTGATTGAAACAAAAGGTGAGGGAGGGGGGGGGGCATTATGTATTTGCGTACAACGTACCCGATGTGAATTTTTCTTTGAAGCTAATAGACTCTAATGCAGACGCATTCGCGTTAACACAGCAGCTTGGCCCAAACAGGGAGGTGAATATATATGCAGACAGGGCTCCACCACTAGAGGTTATATTGACTCCAAAAAAAGAAGAAGAAAAATAAGACAATTCCTATAGTCGATATTGATGAAATTATAAGTATAGTACTTACCCATGGAGATGAGGGTGATGGTGTAGCAGTAGTAGTAGATGAAGGTGTTGGTGTAGATGGGGCTGATGTTGTTGGTGATGCAGGTGGTGTAGGTATAAATGGGGCTGATGTTGTTGGTGACAAGTTAAATTGTTCTTTCAAGTTAAATTGTTAAACAGCAACATAATATCTACACAGTTAAAAATGACAAGTTAAATTGTTCTTTCAAGTGCAGTTCTGAGAGTTGCAACTGGAATGTCTATGCTTCTTGCAAAGGCAGCGCACCGAACTAGACCATCCCTTCGTGATGAACACCAGTGTGTGCCTACCAACAAGAACAGTACTGTAAATAGTAGGTGGCTTGCAAAATAATATCTCCACTGGTGGCAAGCTAATACAGATTGGTCATCAAAAGTTTGATTGCCGACGTTAACAAGGAGTATCTGGTGAAGATAACAAGACCGAAGGCATACCGAGCAAGATCGAGGGATTTGAATCTGATACTTCGAGATGATAGGATTCAGTATAGAAGATTGCGGTAATATTTGCATGAAATATTAAGGACAAATCCGGGATCCACTATGATTGTACATTGTGATGAAAGGGTGTTTAAAAGAGTTTATGTTTGTTTGGCTGGTCTCAAGGAAGGGTCTAAGTCTGGATGCAGACCGGTGTTGGTTATGGATGGTTGCTTCTTGAAGGGGGAATTTGGTGGGCATTTGCTTGTAGCTGCTGCGGTGAATGCGAATGATAGATATATCCGTTGGCTTGGGCTGTTGTAGAGTCTGAAAACAAGGATAATTGGGTTTCTGCAACTATTGGGTGACAATATCGACATACAAAACCAGAGATCATTTACGTGGATGTCAGATAAACAGAAAGGCCTTGTACCAGCCTTACTTGCCCTCTACCCCAATTCAAAGTACAGATTCTGTGCAAGGCATCTCTACAAAAATATGAGGAAAACCTTCCTTGGTAAAAAGGAACACAACTTGTATGGGGCTTGCTCGAGGTCCACCTGGGTTAAGCAGTTCAACTATTATATGGACCAGATAAAATAGTGCAACAAAGAAGCTTACGATTGGCTACGAGAAAGACCTGTTGAAATATGGTCTAGGGCTCATTACGACACTGAAAGTAAGTGCTCTATGCAGACAATTAACCTAGCAGAAAGTTTCAACGCAGTTATATTAGAGTATCGTTCAAAGGGTATTATTAGTCTGCTGGAAGGGATAAGGGAGCATGCTGTAAGGAGAATTGTTAAGAAGAGGAAAAACGTAGAAAAATGAGATTAACGAATATGCTCCGCTATCCAATTTTTTTTGGCAAAGATTATTGATAAGGCTGGACAGTGTCGGGTGCTATAATCGGGTGGGCCTAAGTTTCAAGTTACTGAAGGCCAAAACCAGTATGTTGTCGACATGGAGGAGTGTGAGTGTGCTTGCAGAGAATGGAAGTTATCAGGTGTACCATGTTGTCATGCAGTTAATACTATATTCTTAATGGGAAGGCAACCCGTTGATTATGTTGCCAACTGCTTTCTAGCCGTAACGCAGAAGACTATATATTCTCACATTATCAATCCAGTGAACGGGTATATAATGTGTCTTTCAAATCCTTTTCCACCAGTTGAAGCTCCACCAGAGATCAAGGTTTGGGGCCGAAGGAAAATAATGAGAAAGAAAGATACGTCCGAGCTTCTTCAACCTCTTACGACAGTGTCAGCAGCTACGAAACTTTCCAAATCATACAACACACAAAGATGCAGCAAGTGTAAAGGCACTAGACACAATGAGAGGTGTTTTTTAGGCGAAGCAAGAGGCATATCTACAATGGATGATCCCACACCAGTAGTACCTGTACAAGGACAACCAGATGAAACATATACGTAAATACTTGTAAGTTTTAACTAGTTTTAATTTTAGCTAACTATTTTTAACATTTCTTAATTATTTTTTTTGTTTTAAAAACAGTTGAGAAATGATGGAATGGGTAATCCAAGAGTACAGTCAGATGTAAGTTTTAATTTATTTTTGTTGGTATATGTGTATCTATGGTTGATTGGTTGAATGTGGTTAACTTAGTGTGGTTAAATATGCAGACAATATTTTAGGTTGAGTTTCAGAGGAAATATTTAGTGATTGAGTCTGGCTGACTGTGATTGAGCCTGGTTGAGTGTGATTGAGTATGGTTGAGTGTGGTTGATTGTGTTGTGGTCCAATAAGTGTATATTTATGTGTGGTTGATTGTGTTGTGTTGTGGTTGCATGTGCTATGGTCCCAGCAAGTGTTTATTTATATTTGTATGACTTTATGCAGGATAGTGTAATCTACTACGTTGATAGAAGAGGAGACATGATGCATAGAGATGCGGTCCTATCTGTAATATTTATACTTTTTTTATTAAAGTAGTTTTGGACATATTAGACAAGTTTTGTGTTGGGAATCTAACCGTTCATTTTTTCTTTTATAAATAGGCTGCTGCACCATCCTTATTTTCATTTCAAAACAACATTACATCCCCACATAACAACTGGGTGATGACGGAAAATATGCAACAATTTAAAGATGCAAAGCAGGCATCAGCTATGACGGGAAGCAAAAAGTGAAAGCTCCCCGATTCATGGTTAGAAAATGCGAAGGCTAAAAAGTTAGATGTTCATAGAAGACTTGCACATCAAAATTCTACAACAACATCGCACGGTGGTGCAGCAGCTGCTGCTGGGTTAGGTAACACATTTTTCAACATTAATATTTCTGCTGGTGTTGTTACCGGATCTTGCATTGAGAACTCAGGAAGCTCTGTCGCGACAACATGAGGTTCCCAATCATGGGCAGCGGGTAGTGAACCTTCGACGAAGCATGCTACAGTTTGATGGATCGTTTGTTATGAGGTAGTATGGTGTTAGGAGTAGGTTTTTGTAATATCCGGTGATGTAGTATGGTGTTAGGAGTATTGTTGTTGTTTTTTACCTTCGGTGGTTAGTGTAATAGATGAGAGTGGATTAGTTGGTGTTGTTATTAAGGTTATTTTTATGTAATGGCTAAACCTTGGATACAATTTGTATTGCTGATTGGAATATGATGTTTCAAATGGCTTACGCTTGTGTTACAGGTTGTATTGAGTCTATATTACATAAAAATACAGGTCTATATTACAAAAAAAACTCGATATATTACAGGTCTGCTATTACATGTCTAAATTAGAGGCCCATGTTCTTGATTATATTACAAGTCTAAAATAAAGGTCCATATTCTTGGTTATATTACATCTATATTATTGGCTTAATCTTATGTTACAGATTGTAGCTAATTTATTAAAATTACAGGTCAATGAAATATAGAAGCTGCAACAATATATTTTCAATTAATTTGCCAAAAAATACAATATTTTCAAACCTTGACTTCAATCTATGAAGCAAGTACACAAAAGAAATACAAAATTACAAAGACAGTAAAAAAGAAAATAAACAGATGAGTCTCCAAACATAAATTATTGATTTACAAATACAACAAAACTAGCCTTAATACAATCAAACATACCAAAAGAACCCTAATTGCAATATTCTCCCAGCGACAATTAACTTCCAACCTCCCAATAGGCAAATAATTTCCATCTTCGAGTAATCATTAAGAAGGGGATCAACCCACCTAAAATAACCACAATGCTTACTTCTCTGCATAAAAGAGTATTATATCAAAATTAGCAAAACGTTATCGTGAATCACATATGTAATTCTAGAAAATACACTTACCCCAAAATTGATACAGCCTTTAAACTTCCTACCCGAATTGGTGTGACTCCAGGATATACGAGTTATGCTCGGTATACCGCAATAATAGAGACCATCCTCAATCAAATTGATAGAACCTTTTGATGTAATGTGAGACATGATTCTTGGTAGCTATCGATATTGATTAAGGTCTGGTTTATGTGGTTACTATCTTAGGTTATCATGAGAGATGAGAGACGGGAAGGAGATGAGAGAGGAAAAAGAGATGAGAGAGGAGAAATAGATGGGATTTAGGGTTAGATTTTTGGTTTGGGTTAGAATGAGAGAGGATAAGGAGATAAGATTTAGGGTTACATTTTTGGTTTAGGTTGGAATGAGAAAGGGAAAGGCTGAGTCAGTCTAGGGTTAGGGTATATGGGCCTATCAGGTTTTTTTGGTTGGTTGGGCCGTGTTATGGGTAGAATTACAGTTAAAAGGTTTGGATAAAAGTAAAACAGCTTTTAACTTTTTTTACTGCTGCCACATCAGCGTCCCACGTGGGTCGCTGATTTTGGCTGGTCAAAGGGCATTAATGGTAGAAATTTTAGGCTGAGGTTAATAAGGATCGTTTGTTCTGCTTTTTGAAACACGAAGGACCACTTTATTACAGCCCTAACGGAAAAGGATGAACTTGTTACAAGTGGGAAATGTGAGGGACGAGTGGTGTTTTTTTACCCTAAAACTCAAAATACAATCCATAAACCTAAAAAACAACCCACAAACTAAACCTAAACTATATTTCATAGTTTAAAAAATTGTAAAAAAAATTTAAACATAATTTGATTTTCTTAAAAACATTTGGGGGTTTTTAAGGCTGCGCACCATAGGTGCACAACCCCTGTACCGAGGGTACAAACATTACGCACCGATGAGGTGCCTGACGCACCCCATCAGTGAAGCTGTCCGCCATATTCCAGTCGACAATAGAGCTGGAAAATGGCCTCATAATGATACCAAAAATCCTAATTTCTAACCTAAATCCACCTTAATTATACCCTACTTCTACCAAACCTAAAATCCTAAAAAAATTCACAAATTTCTATCAAAACTATACTTACCTAGAAATTAAAATTAGAGAAACTTACTTTGTTGGTGGTGAATCTTTCTTCTTCACCATGATGGAGGAGGAGAATGATAGGAAGATGAGGTGGTGTGGTGGTTTGCCGAAAATGTTAGAGAGAGGTGGGAGATTTAAGAGAGAAGTGAGGTTTAGAGTTTTAGAGAGAAGTGAGGGAAGTGAGGGAGTGTTGTAGGAAAAATGGAGTGGATGAAAGTTAGTAAAGAAGTTTATATACTCATAAAATTGTATTTTTGTCAAAATTTCGGTCAACTTATACCACATTTGGATAAACTCAAAACTGGGTAAACTTAAACCAGTTTTTGGTATATATAGCTTGACCCAATTATTAATTACCATCCAAATCGAGTTTATTACGTAAAATGTTCTTTCTAACTATTAACCAAGATTTAAATTGTAAATCACTTCTTTTAACTATACGTATCCTTTTGTTTAATAGTATTTGGTAATAGTTCGTGATAATCGTCGTCGTTTAATATATTATTTTTAGTTTGTATATTTTATTGTAATGAATTTGTAGTTTATCAGTTTAGTAATATGTATTTTAGTATTCTAAATTTTGAGTTTTATAAAAGATTCGCGGTTTTGTAAGTTTAGTTTTTAATATTTTCGAACTTTGAGTTTTGTCAATAATTGCGGTTTTGCAAATTTAGTAATACACTTTCATATTATTTGAGAATGATTTTTATAAACGTGTCTGTTTTAACTCATCGTTTTTAGTTCGTGTTCGCTATTATTAATGATTTACGTTTCTGGTGGTGTATGAAATATGGACAAAACAATATTTTTTAGATCAAGTTTAATTAGTCTAATTAAAGAGATGCAAAAAATAAAAATACAGAATTACCAAATTGAGAAAACAAAAACACACCAAATAGTATTTCACTCGTAAGTACGAAAGATAAAATTTCCATGAGGAAGGATTGAGACATTATAATTCAAATAATAAAGACCCATGGCAATGAAAACAAAGCTTTTAGTTCAAAATTCGTGAAGCCAATTGACGAATATGTGAAGTTTATATTTGGGTTGAAGTATGACATTTAGAAAATGCCACCGAATGTCAAAAAAATGTTACAAACAAGATTTAAATAGGTAACAAAATCAAGAATTATAAAAGAGTATCTCTCAGACACAAAAGAAGGAAGACAACATGACAAAGAACAACAACCAAAATTATAATTTATAGATACATGTATGAAATTTATGTTTAAAGATTCATATTATTATATGTTCTCCGTTTATGTCTATATTTTTCAACATTGTATTCGATTGGTGTACACATTATTATATATATATATATATATATAAGCAATTCACGTCTACATTATAGTCTTCAATTCACATCTATGTTATCGTATTCATGCGTGATATTTATGTTTGGTTTCTTATATTTATAATGTAATAACAAAAATGCAAAGAAAATAAGGAGAGAAATGAGCTACAAATGTGTGATATTCCTGATATTACTAGCATACTTAGCATTTTTTTTTTCGAAATCTGGTGAAGTTGTGGGTGTGTTGATGGTCACCTACATCGAGGAAATGATGAAAACAAACAACTACAACTAGGCAACGAAAATAAAGAAGAAACTGATGCATTCAATAGACACTAATTTTGACATGAAATAAGATAATATTGTCGGATGTGTTGCTCTATTGTTGGTAAGTATATTAATAATTTTTTTTAAATAGGTGTATAAAATATATATCCAATCTTACACATACAAACATGCAACCATTCTTTTCAAAATACATAACACTTGAGTAATGAGCTGAAAGCGAAGGCTTAATACCAAAATGTTTAAAATAGATGAGAATATAAATAGAGGAAGAATGTGGCTTGGCAAAATCACTCGAAAGAATCATTGATGATCAATTAATCATACACGACTAGAGTGTTATATTTTATTTCTATAGGATTTACATATAAATAAGAGAATGCGTGAATCATGTTAATTATGAATACATGATTATAATGTTATGTTGTTAGTCATACACGGTTTGCTTATATTATGAATCTGCGTTTTGTTATTCTAAACAATATACAATCACACATTTATGTAAGTTTGACAGAGGGTTTTGCTCTAATAGATGCTGAAAGAGAAGAATTTGAGGGCCATGAATTAGATTCCAAATGAAGGTAAGATGAAGAAGTATATTTTAAAAAAGATAAAGAAATATCCAAAAGAAGAAGAAAATGCAACCATTGAAGCAAATAGTTGCTAAGAAAAAACATGTTGAGACTTCACAAATAGTTGTTTCCACATATAATATACGGTATGACAAGAGATGAACTACTTTACATATATCAACGTTTCTTCGAAAATCATTTACAGGGTCTCTATAGAATCTGAAGTTTGTTGATTAGGTCTACCACTTGAAATAAAAAACCAAACGTATGTCGTAATCACTAGGCAAAATCAAGATAAGCCTCAGTTAAACATTCACATTTATGTTATGCCTTCTTTCGCGTTACTTCATATAGTTTGCGATACTTTTAACTCACTGTTTATGATACTTCTAACTCACTATTTACGACTTTCTATTCAATTTTAACCTTATCTCATTGATAACTATTTTCTTAATAATTTGTAGTCGGAGAAGGAAAAGTTAGAAAAAAATGCGAAAAAGTTCTAAAATATGGGTAAATACTCAACAAAACTCAAATGATGTGCTGGTACATTCATATATAGAGAAAGATTTACCGATTATATAAATGACAATAAAGTTGGAGCAATGTAAGTTACATTAAACTCTTAGGTTGCCTATATTAGAACAGATATTGGAGAAAATTAGGATCAATCAACTTCCAATAAAAAAACAATTCTTTGAAGAGCTTTATGTTACCTCATCGAAAACTTTAGGTCGATCACCAAAAAACATATTGAACAGTTTGACAAACAAAAACATTAGGAGGAGGTGCATAATGAAAATCAGGATAAAGTGTTTGATCATGAGAAGGTGCCGGTTGAAAACAAGTTTCTTGTTGAGGATGAAACAACTCAAGTTGAGGAAGCAGGAGCCGTGCTAGAGGATGCAACATTTCAGGTTTAAGAAAAACAAATTCAAAAAGAAGATGCATAAATTCAGGTAAAATAATGCAACACTTGGAATAATCATGAACTTGTTTATTTCATTCACGTTATTTATATCATTCGTGTTTTTATTTATGTAATTCACATTTATGCATTCTCTTTATTTAAGTTGATTCACGTTTTTTTTACTTTCATTAGTATTTATGAAATTCACGTTTAATCATTCGCAATGTAATCTCGAAGGTTGTGTTGGTTAAAAATCCTCTCAATCGAGTGGATGTTGCACAAGAATGAGTGCAGCTTGATGAAGCAAAAACTTTAGGTATGATGTATAAATTAAAGTAATTAACAAGTTATTACATTCATTCATGATTTAAGCATTCACATTTATATTTCATTCACATTTTTTTCAATTTACCTTTGGTCACGATGTAATCTAGAAAATGGTTCATGATAAAAAAGATGGGCTCCAGGCCGGGTTAAATGTAAATCAAGATGAACAATTGTAAATGAATTAAAAGGTCTTATAAAATAAATTTTACTTGTGTGAAATATTTTGTGCATGTAAAAATCTGTTATGCTGATATATATCTACTACTCAATGTGAATGATATGTTAGTTACTAGTAAAAACACAACAAATATTAAGTTTTTAAATAAAATGTTGAGGAGCAGGTTCGAAATGAAAGACATGGAATCAATCAAGAAGATTTTTGGAACGAAGTAATTAGAGATAAACAAAGAAGAACGTTATCAAGAAAATATATACTTGACAGGTTGGATATGACAACTGTAAAGCTCGTTAGTTGTCTTTTGCTAAACATTTTAAACTCACATCTGTAAAATTTGATGATCAAGACATGGAAATGCAAAAAATAGAATGAATCTTTTAGTCTAATTTTGTGGGAAGCATTATGTATGCCTTGGTTTGTAATAGACCTGATATGACTTATGACTCAAGCTTCGTGAGCACGGTCATGTCAAGGCCCTTCAGAGAATATTGACAGGAATTTGTGTGGGTTCTAAGATATTTAATAAAAATCCACAAGTTTAGGATTGGTATATAGAGAGATTGGTTTGCTTTAGGTTATGGGGTAGGAATTCAGTTCATATCCCTAGATGGAATAGAGATGTATCATGTTATACGCTTTGATTTTCAAGTATCGAACAACGAAATAGGGTACGAGGCCATTTTGGTACGATTGAGACTCCCACAGATTTGCAGCATCAAAATGGTTCGATTAATAAGTGACTCGTAGCTCCTAGTGGAATTATGCTTTAGGACAGACCGAGGCAAAAAAAACCACTTAGTAAAATATTTTAAAGCTTTTCAAGGGTATTAGCATCTACTTATGAAAGGGTGAGATATGGACATGTTCACATGGTTGAAAATTCGATGGTTGCTCTAACAACTATAGCATATTTCAAAGGATATATGTGGCTACCAACGAAAGAAAATCCCTCGATAGTTAAAAAAGCTGAGCAACATGCAAATCTATATAAAACTTTCCAAAATTTAATAAGTAATGCAAATATTAGAGACACGATATTAAAGAATTTTTGGTTAATAACGTTTTACTAGTTGACAAGGGGATATACTAAAAAGGTGCGGTTTAAAACGCACATGTTTACGATCCTTGGAGATATCCTGTATAAGAAAGCATTGAGCAGACCCTTACTGCGTTGCCTAATAGAAAATGAATCACATATGATTATGGGTATAAAACACTCACAATGAGAGTTTTGCTTATAGGATATTATTAACCCTAAATTTTGGCTAATGCAAAGCCTTGGTTAAAAGGTGTGACAGTTGACAATTATTTTCCAATACCGCACATATGCTTGCAATACCGCTCGATTTCGTATCCGAGCTGCTGCCTATTGTCCAGTGGGGTATTGATCTTGTGTGTCAATTGACAATGGCTTTTGGAGGGCGACAAACCATAATAGTGGCGGATAGAAGCCGAGCCGCTTCCCGGGATGAAAGCAAATTATGTGATTAAATTCATTTTTCAAATATATGTTGTCGTTTTGGTATTCCGACGATATTTATGATAGATAATGGTCCACAATTTGATAACACAGATTTGAAGGATTTTCGTTCTTCCCGTGGGATACATCAATGCTTCTTCAGACCCTTTCACCCACAAGTCAATGGGAAAGTCGAAGTCATAAAATGAACCATTCTCGATGAGCTTAAGAAAAACTTGGATAAAAAGAGGCAAAATGGCAAAATTATCTACAAGAAGTGTTATGGGCTTACCAGACCGCTCCTTGAACGTCAACACAAGGAACACCCTACGTGTTAGTTTATAGGATGGACGCTATGACACCATCCGAGGAAATTCTTCATTTTTATTGAGTTGGAAATTATCCCAAATAAGATAACGAAGAGAGAAGACAGGCCGAAATCGATTTAATTGAGGGAAAAAAAGACGAGTAAAGCTAAACATTTACATTATTAGACGTTGATGAGAAGTAGTACGTTGCTAGGATTGGACAACGAGGGTTCAAAGTGGAAGATAAAGTCTTAAGGAAATTATTCTTACATAACAAGGACAAATGACTCGAAAAGTTGGGACCAAACTAAGATTTAGCACCCACGGTAACTAACATGGAGAATGTATCTGTTAAGAGATCAAGAAGATAAGTCATTTCGGCACTCATATGATATTGAGTATCTTAAATTGTATCTAGATCAAATGTAAACAAGTCATACAATATGTTTTTAGTTTATGTAATGATCGGTGGCATACTTTGTCCTACCTCGGTGGTGCATGAAGGTTTTAACGAGGTGCCCATATAGTCGGTTGGTGAATATAATGAGATATTTTTCCACAAAAAGAAACAAGGAATTTTCTCACTCAATGTCAAAGTTTTCCTGCTCGGTATCCATCCATCATTCTGCAGTTTTGGCGCATTCAGGCTGGCTCGTAACAGTTTGTACACGATCATCAACCTCTCTCTCCAATATTTTGACTTTTTCCTTCAATCTCCGAGTCTCCCCTTTATAAAAGGTCTCCCAATCATCCAATATTCGCGTCTCTCTTTCAAATATGGTAGCAAGGGCTATAACATCATTTATACAAAGAACAAGCACGTCAATTAGATTTGGAGATGTAGTAGGGGTTCCATATGGTCTCCCACTGATGATTGGCCACTTTTCCTTTGATCATCTTATGATGCTAATCTATTTCCTCTGAAGGGACGGTATCTTCACTCTGCATCCGAGGAGAGTCTAGCATAATATCTGACTTCGTGACCACAGTCTATTTGGGGGATGATATGTATCTTCCTCAGTTTCAAGGTCCTTTGGAGGCAAGTTCTCCTCTCTTACTTATTCACTTTGGCCTGGTCACTGGCTACTCTTTTGCGTTCTTCTTTAAATAATTCCTTTTTGATGGCTTCTTGGAGCCACCCTCACGAGCAGCCATTTCATCCCTCATAATCATAAGTTCAAATGCTACTTTTCATTGCTTTTTTCCCCCACATTTTCATTATCAACTTTGGGGACTCGGTGGCTCAGATCCCTAGATCTCGCCAGCAAAAAAACAAGCACATTGGATGCCTCAAACTTTTTCAACAATTCTCTTCGGGAGGCGTCATGAGTTGATTTCAACGAAAGATTTTTCGTAGGTCATTCATCTAGAGATGGAAGATCACCAAGTTTTTTCGGTTGAAGCACTGGTGGAACTCATTGGACCAGGTAGTTCTGGCCCAAGCGCTTAGCGAACAAAAATATCTTTGATAGCTTCTTAGTGTTCCTCAAAGGCTCCAATCATCCCTATTTTTTCCAACACAAACAAAGAGACTTGTAATAAAAACGAGTTTGTTCAGAACAAGTGAATTACCTTTGCTTTTATAATTCAGGGGAAGTCGATGTGGCTTATCGACTGACGCTTTGAACCTTGTCTTCTGAAGCCCTGAAATATAGAAAAACCTATGCTTCCAATTTTTGTCAGCTTCTAGCAAAGCATCAAGTACTTTGAACTTATTCCCCCAACTAAGTTAGTAGAAGAGGACATAGAGGTTCTTCGCTACCATGGTAAGTCTGAAAACTTGTTCCACGAAGAACTCGATTATGGAGAGCCTTGAGGCCATGATGCAAGCCATCGAGGCAAACCAAAACATTGGACTACCCTTCTTGGGGCTTATTTCACCAGTTTGAAAAATTTGACCAGGGCATGGTCCAAAGGGAACTGAAGCCCCCAGTTTAGTATCGCAAGGAAGACCACTAGCTCATGAATTTTCGTCGACAAAAAGGTCTCTCTCTGCAGGATACTGAATCGTGACTGCGCACGAAATTTCCCATTGATCTTGCAACTTATCCTCCTCAAACTCAAAAAAGTATCGGTAATTTATCTTATGGAGTGTGATAAGATGTTTATTCTCTACATCGCGAAGGTTGTTGTTAAAAACGAATACAATTTCCGAGGGGATATCCACATCAAATTTATCTTTCTTGTCTTTCAAAGTTTTTTTCCCACGAGAACCTCTGGTCAACCTTTTATTAATGGTTGTTAACACCTTGATGGTTATCTGATTCGCTCTGGTTGGCACGAGCAGTATCTTAGCCTTCAACTTCTTTTTAAGGGCTCGTCAATGAAGTGACTTTGCCTTTTTTCTCGACCAGCTTGAGTGTTAGAATTTTATGGCCATTTCCCTAGACCTAGTACAGTCTAAGTTAATCTCCCGAAGAACATCCGATTTGGATTGCAAGATTACCATATGTTTTTCAAAAGGAATATTTGTCCTTGTTGAGATTTTATCTTTATGTAGCGTTTCTCCTTTGGCCGGGGATATTTCTTCATTTTAGGAGTTTTATTCGTGGTTTTCTCTACTCTCGGGGTCGCCGGTTTTACTCGTCGTAATATAAATAGTTGGATGGATTTCTCTGGTTGAACATCTGAGGTCACATTTGTCTTACTGAGAACAATTTAAACAGGAGGCCGAGTGTGGGGAGCTATTGAAGAGGTTTTGGAAGTCGAAATGGTGGACGTCTCGGTTTGTTTTTTGTTTGATTGCCCGGGACAATAGTAAATGGATTGCTTGATAGACAACGACTTTGGTTTCTCGGCCATAATCCCATCAGTTTTTTTTTCTGTTTGGCTCTTTCGGATATAAAAAACCAATCTAGTGCGGTAATATTCTTTTTCATGAACGTCAGAAATACAAAGAGTAAGAGCAACCAAGTAAATTTTTGCGGTGGTTGGGTGATACAATCAGATCTCTCCCAACGATAATTTTTTTTATAGAGAAGTTGTTGAGCCCTCAACGGTCTTGAGAAGGGAAATGTTGCATAGCCCATCTCCTATGCTTTCAAGAATATGCTCATAGGGAAGTGAAAAGATTTTCTTACTTGACAATTCACCAAATGCTTTCAAGAGAATGCACATATGAAGATGGAAAGGTTTAGAGGACATATGGTATAGTTTGAGTGACTAAGGGACACATGTACAAAAAGATAACATGTATGATAAACGAATATCCAGTCGACAATCCCTGTGGATGAATAATCCAATTGAGAGGTGACCCGAGCCAATCCGATAAAAATTATGAACGTATGGAAAAGGCAGGTCAGACAAATCTAAGACACCATTAGATCTAGTCCTCACTCAAATATTCTTGCAAGGATTATGGGCCTACTGATAACAGTGAGATTTATATGACCGGACGAGAAGAATATTGAGTTAATTTGTTTTTATATAAGTCTTGCAAAATATGTCTTATAAATGTGTAATACTAAGGGTATTTTATGTAATAAGTAATAAAAATGGTTAAGATAAATAAAATAATGGGGTGCATTAGCCATGAGTTAACAAATCATGTGACCCTTAGGTCCACTATCATTACTATATAAATGAACATTCTTTTTTGGAGAATGATGAACAATTATTACTTTATTTCTACTTTTGGCAGCTTCCCTCTCTAGAATTCATGTGTTTCTCTCTCTAAAATTATGCTCTTAGAAATATCTTTGACTCGTTATCTCCCGAATATTTCTGAAACTATCTTAAACCAATGTGGAGAGTTTTGAAGTATTCTTATAGAATTGGGAAACTATGTATCCTTTGTTATAAGATTTTAGCTGAAATGGTAAAATCTATCTTTGTGTTAGAAACACAATTAGTCATTTTTTGCTAGAACATAATTGGTCACTTCTGTTATGAGTTTGCTTATTTTTTTTGAACGAGTGTGCAACATAGAAGGAAATTCGAGTTTATTAAGTGTATGAGTTCACCAATTACCGTTTAATTCAAAGAAATGATAATTAGGTTGAAGAAGAGTCTACGTAAGACATGTGCTAACAATGAAAGTCTGAAAACCAAAGTTAATGAGTTGATTTGATTTGGTTGTATTTGTTGTTTCTATTTCAACTTGGTTAAGAATTAGATTTTAAAGAGGGATATTGGTGAAAATGTACTTTGGTATTTATTGTTTGACGTAACTTTGTTAATGGATGTTTATTGATTCTCTAATTTTGATGTTTGTTGTTTGCTTATTTGAAATTGATTCTAAAATTTAGTTTAATTTGAAGAGAGTTGTCTATTGAGAATGTAATTATGTTTTTGTTATGAAATTTATAAACATTTGATAAAATACAAACTATAATTCATGACTTGAAATAATCAATTAACAATATTTAAAATTGTCACAAATGGAACATATAATTCATGACAACAATTAAAACTTTAAAAACGATGCAGTGTAATATCAACGAGCAAAGAGATAGATGAAATTATATGTGGAGAATAAAATTATTAGAATCTTAGTAAGAAAATTTATATTATTCATTTTTTTATAATAATGATGCATTTTCACATGTAAGGCCCATCGAGATTCTCTCACTTTAAATCAGTGACGATACTCCTCTCATTTTTATACGTTCCCCGATATAAGATATTTGTCGAGCTGCCTATATCGATCATTATTCACTTGATCTTTATGCCGACCAATTCTACTATGATCAGAACTCAATCACTATGTGGAGAAGATATTCATGTTAGGTCGTCATTTGTAAAGGATAGGTCGAGGTAAGGATATATGTACAAGTGCAGGGATGTTTGCCACTGACATACAATTTCGATTTTATCGGTGTACCTCTCCTTGATATTTTTTGTATTCTAGAGTATGGATTCCACCTGTAAATATATTATTCTGTTTGGATCACGGTTCAGGTAATCCTCTTCATTCGTTTACTTTGCTTCTGTTATGGAATTCGTATTGATTGTTTGTGGCTCTACTGTGAAGGTCAGTTCTGTAACATTACCTGGACCTTGTCTATTATCTTCCTTCAATTTTTTACAAACTCATTTAATTTTACTTCATCTACCAAGACTTGGATTTGATCCTACAAATACCAATAATCTTTAGTGTAGTGACCTATGTCACTATAAAACTTATAGTACTTGTTTTTGTTTGTATTTTCCTTTGGGCTGAAGAAATTTCCAGGTCAGTTATACTTGATGTAGTCCTTTATTTTCTCATATATTGTTGTTGTGACTCCATTAATTCTGTGAACGGTCCTCTTAGTACTCGATATGTTCCTCTAGTACTTCATGTATTGCAATTATCTTTTGGTTTCTCTTTTTGGTATTGATTTAGCCTTGGTTTGAGTGAAGTTGAAGCGTCATTTTTTTCAATTATGATAACATGTGCTACATTATTTATTTTGCTCGTCGAGCGACGTCACTGATATTTCTAATATTCTTTACCATGGCTAATTCACCTCTTTTGATGAATTCCTCCACTTGGGCAAAAAAATAGCCAAAATTTAGTGCTTTATTTTTCATGATTACCTCATATTTAGTTATTTCTTTAACTCATTGTTTGAAAGATACTATAGATACTAGATCATGGAAATCCTGTAGCTTTGATTTTATTTCAACGAACCTTTTAGTGTAGTCCATCGGACTTTCGTTGTCGATTTGTTTGCAATGGACTATGTAGTCTCCATCCAATTCGATCCGTTTCAAACCTACAAATTGGTTTCTGAATGTAGTTCGAAGTGTTTTATAACTCTTTATACAACATGGTGAAACGATATTGAGCCACTGCATTGTTGTTCCTCTTAGGGTCATGGAAAATGCTTGACACCTCATCCTATCAGCATCTCCATAATACAACATCTCACTGCTAAATTGTTGGATGTGGTGTTCAGAATCTCCTTTGTTGTCATACTTATCCACTTTGTGGTTATTATAATGTAGTGATATGATTTGATATAATATTTCCGAGGCTAGTGGAGACTTGTCATCTGCTTGAGATTCTTCATTGTCATAAAAATCATATATGTCATCCATGAACATATAAGCTTGCTCGAACCCTGACCATTTCCATTTTACGCCATTTGATTTAGTTTTTTGCCATCCGGTATGATTTTTTGGATTATGGTATACGTAACCATGTTGGTAATGTGAGTGTAGTATGCCCATCAATGTGTATTATATAATTGTTTCTCCTGGACAATATATGGTGGGTATCTTGGTGGTACTCCTTTTGCGCCTTGCGACATGACAGATTGACCAGATTGAACTGGATAATTAAATATTAAAAGTTTGAGTATATAGGATAACCTGGTGGGGGCATAGAGCCTTGTGGTGGTGATGCATGTATTGGCACTGTTCCCATAGCTAATGACACTTTGGCCTCCTAAACTATCTAGAATAGATGATCAATTTTTTTTCCAATTTTCGCCATTTGTTCTGACCTACTCATTTTCCTAATTGATTGACTGGATGCAGGGGTCCTGCTCTTCCTTATGTTCTTATGGCGCTTTTGTCGTCTTTGATCCTTTTCATTGGATCCTTAATAAGATCTTCCTTTCGTGTGCCATTCTCTTGTCCTTCTCGTTTTCACGAGCCTTTCCTTCGTACATATCATACAATGACATTGAGATAACATCATCGTCTTCTTCTTTATCTTTTGCGTCGACTGTCCGAATGATGAACTTGAATCTGTGAGGCTCAAACAAAATTTGCTCCTACAAATACAAAAAGATTTTTTTGTTTGTTCATTTCTCAACTACTGAGTCAGACGCTCGATCTCAGTTGGTGATTACAATTATACTTCATTCTCGCTTGGTATGACTTCGAACAAATGAGAATTTGGTTATTGATTTGATAGAATCTTCATTTCAATCCCCTCGTCGAATGATAGATCTGCGTTTTCGACCACGTTCAACATCTTAGGTTTTGGATTATTTTGTTCTCAATGGAAACAAAATAGGACCAATTGATGTGGTTATTTTTAATCGCCAAGTTTAGCCAAAACGGATATTAACAGGTGAGTAAATTAGATGTTTGCTCAAGAATAGAGTATGTTATGAAACTAAAAAGTAAGGAAAAGATGAAGTTGGATATTCATATATAGATTATGTTATAATAAATATTTTTCAAATATTCTAGAGATATTTTAAAAAATATATCTCTAACTACTAAGGTTAAATATATATTTATTTATATAAGATTTATAGAATGATTAGTACGGTTTGGACTAATAACACTATTATTAATATATATACAAAATTGTCAACAAATAATATAATATAATTTGTATAAATTATAACCAACAGACAAACAGACTAGGATGTTCCTAATCACTAGAAGGTCCTTCTAAACGAATATAGTCATACATAAGTCCAGAAAATATTGACAAAGTACTGGACTGAGTAAGGTAAAGTATGTTCATCCCGTCATATAGTTTGAAGCCTGGTATAGCAATACTATATAAATGGTAAATCCCATGAATTCCATGTCTTGCAATAGCGTTATCTTTTCCCATACGTCCTTTGTAAAACACCGGATCGTCGTTCATGTTATTCACATGTACCTGAAAGATTAAAACTTAAATTATATCTTAAAAAATTCCTTCAGAAAGTAGTAGATCTTTATGTTTCCAACTTATAGTTTGTAGTATTGAAACTTGTTTTTAACCCTAAAATGCATTACATTTAATACCAACAATAAAAAAATTTACAAGTATATATATAATAATTGTAACCTGTAATCGAATTTCATTTGCTGAAGCCAAAGCCAAGCGAAGTGTGTATGCTCCTTTCCGCTTCACATTTTGAAGTTCAAATTTGATCTGCCATGTAGTTGCTTCACATTCTTGTCCCACAATCCTGCATATTTTTAAAACAAATCATAATATATATATATAAAAATAAAAACATTTCATAAGATCAAAATCGGTAGAAAAATTGTCTAAAAACACATAGCTTACCTGGGTACATGAGCGAAAAACCAATCTGTTTTGTAATCACTTTTTCCGATCGTGAAAATGAGATCATTCGAGGGATATAAATCTGTATATCGTTTCCACAGTCCGTACTGTCTAAATCTATATGAAATTGCCCAAAATAAAATTAGACTAAATGCTATATATAATATGAAAAGATAGAACTAACAAGTATAGATTACTAACTTATCGGTATGGTTATAGTATAAATAATTCTGCAAATTTGGCGAAGGATTCGGAATATAAAATTCAGAAGCAGTCCGATCTGGATAGCCGATTTCCCATAGTGTTGGACCAGTTCTTAATGGTTTGAAGAAAATGTCATGTAATTTTATTATAGAACCTGGAAAACGTATAGGAAATTTCTTATAAGACTGATAAAATTATAAAACCGTAAGATTGTGATATGAAATGTGAATACCTGGAGGGACTGTGATATCATAATCATATTTGAAATCTCCGATAAATCCAGGTACCCATCCATATAAACTATATGTTCCAGGTCTTATGTTTTTTATTCTGAAAAACCCGTTTTTATCAGTTTGTGTCCAAAATTGATAACCCTGTAAATAAATAATATAAAAAATAAGTATTTTAAAAAAATATATCAAAATAACAAATGGAGTAATATTTACTTTGGTTTCTGTTTCCCATGATCCAGCATCTCCAGAGGCAGCTAATCCCACATAAGCAAATGGTGCTGGAAAGCTAGATTCACTAATATATCTGAAAATTAAATATTATATAAAATTATTCATTAAAAATTAAATATTAAATGGGTTTATTTATTTTACTAATATCATATAAAATAAATTAGACAAATAATATAATTAATATACCTATCTTTTACATGCAATGTACCAGTGACTAATCCTCTTTGTTTGGCAATAGGAAAATCTTCAGATGCTATGAATTTGTAAGGCCATTTTTTAACTTCCTCATAAGTCTGAATAACAAAAATAATGATTTTCATATAATATATCATTACATCAAAACAAATATTGAAATATTCATTCTTCCAAATAAATATATAATATTTAGACCAAAATTATTTACCTGCCGAGTAGCGTCGGTCCATAGATTTTGAGTACTCGTGGATGGAGATTGAGAATTTAAATAGACAAAAACAGGTCCAAAAACCTTTTTCCAAGCCTCTCCATCTTCATATTTTGTATTCATATCAGTTCCAGCATAATGAGCGCTAGTGAACATCTGCAATATTAAAAAAAAATACTCATAAAATTTATATTTTTTTTAAGTATGAAATATAGAATTGATCTAAAATTAAAATTCATTTTTATAGAGATTGACCGCAAGAGTAATAGGTCCGGTATGACAAGTTAGATCTTGTTTAAGAGGTCCGCCTGCACGATACTCCTCGCTCGGCATTATCATCCAGAATCCGGTCGAACCATCATTTGAAATCCATCCATGTAATTTATCATCTTTTTTATTTTGGGAGTATGCATATTTATCATCTACCTGTTTTTTGAGTTAGAAATAATTTATAAAATTATTACATGATAAACAAATAAACAAAGATAGTATTCGGTTGGTGATATGTTTTTAGAATTGAAAATCGGATAGCCGGTAAAGTCCGACAGAGCACCCGATCAAACTTTTACGGTTCAATTCGCTATTCAATTCAAAAATTAAAACGGATAAAAGACTGAACCTATAAATTGGTTGAGTCGATATAATTGATTCGGAACCGGTTCTACCAAGCACAACACCGACGGATTATCGTCCAAGTGATATCGTGAAGATTCAAGAACTTCAAATTTATATTTTCAATGTAAAAATATGAATATGGCTTATACAATGTTATGAAAATATTATGGTTTGCAAAATATTAGTTTTATGACTTTGAAAATAATTTTCGTTTTGTGATAAGATATATATTTTATTATAAATATATATTTTGAAATTTTCAATACAAAATAGCAAAAGAATAAAAAAAAAATGAAGATCACTAATACGCCGTGTACAAGTTTATGAGGAAAAAATAAAGTATATAGTGGTACCTCTCCTTTAAATTTTGAATTTGTTGGGTTTGTTAAACGAACTGCTTCTTTGTAATCAAGCTCTTTACCGTGGTGGTCTCGATCTTCAGCTGATGGCATTAATCTTTGTTTATCATCAGATATCGCCATAAAGTTAAATCTAATCAGGGATAAAAAAGAATAAGATATTTTATGCTATTAAATATTATAAATTATTTGAGTAAAAAATTAAATTTTAGTTGAATTCATGATTATATTACATAATAATTATGATAAATAACATAATTTAATTAACTATAATACAACCGTAAATCAAGCGCTAAAAAAAATAAACAATAAAAAATCAAGCATAGCTAAATGTAAGAAATTAATTAGGATTTAGTTTTTTTACTTGTTTTGGAGTTTGAAGACAATCCGGATCTGATCCATATTAACAGCCGGCCACCCCTGGAGTCTTTCTAATATACCATACATATATATACCCGAAACACCTCTTTTTATTACATACCTACAAAACAAATTAATAATAATAATATATTGGTTAAATAATATTACAACCCTAAAAAATATTAATTTTGTGGTTTTATATTATATAACAATAGCATACCTTTTGTCGATATTTAAAGGAACATCACCTTCATCTTCGGATTTGATCCAAGATTTTGAAAATGAAATTTCAATTCCATTTACATTTTGTGTTATTATTTTAAATTTTTTAGTTTTTAATCTGCACAAAATAAATCGGATTATCAGATATTAATTGGCACGATTTTATTATTAATTGTACAAGTGAAGGGGTTTATACAGTTCAGTGTTGCTTTCAACGTCTTGCGAAGACCAATCGACATCCCAATATCTGAAAAGTAAAAATAAAATAAAATAGTGTTTTCAACAAAAATAGATTAATCCAAATTCATTATAAATAAAATTTATAGTTAATTTAACATACCCTCTCACGTTTTCGGTCGTATCAAGAAGATTATCGATTCCATTAAACTTTATTCCAGAAACGAAACCTTGTGGATTTGAAAACGTTACTTGAATAATACCGTTATCTATTATTACCTATAGCAAATAATATTAAATTTAGGTAAATAAATATATAAAATAAAATAATAATAATAAAAAAATAGAATTCTTTTCATTACGTTGTCATTATTATCGTCTATACTTAGTTTGACCGGCGGATGTATTTTCCGACCAAAGTTCCCGACATCGTTCCTGCAGTAAAACAATTAGACAAACTTATATACAACCCATTTAGAATTTGGTAACGTGACAAAAGGAAATAAATGTTTAATATTTTGAATTTGAATCAATATTAACTTCAGTGTAGCTGTTAGTTCACTAGAACCCTAAACATAAACATATATTGAATATAAGATAAATTTAAGTATGTGGATTTCTTAAAGCACTTTCATTTTCTTTTTATTGAAATGTTACTCACGTGATTTTTTTTTTAAACTTATAGTGTATGAAATTAATAATCAAATTTTTTAAAGAAGTTTTTAAATGTTTTTTAAAGCGTTAGATTTCTTATTTTTATCCGTTTTATTTGTTCAACAAAAATTATTCACAAGAAAATTCAAAATTGAAGACTGAATTAAGTTATTTTAAAGTTGTTTAAAAAAAACTAAGAATATAGCTAAAATTTAAATTAGAGAGAAAAGAATAATAACCTAGAAAGGCTGCTCCATCCATGGACATAACAAAATAGAAAGGATACTACCATTAACCAATTCGATCCCATTCTGCAAATTTTGTAATATAATAAAATGTTTAAAAGAAAATACAGAAAATCAAAATATATTTACAAATGTAAAGTCACTCTGAACCATCAAATAAAAGCTACGATTTAGATTCCAGTTCAAAATCGAGCTGAGCTTGTCCAATTTGCATCAATGTTTATAAAAAATATTAATTTAATTTATAAAATATTTTTGAATCGAATAGACACAAAGCGATTATCGCCCAATCGTTTATAAATCAACAACCGAAGAAAAACCACATTGTGATGCATTCAAAACCAGAAAATATTTATAAAAAAATAAAACGCTTGACATTTTTAATCAACCATTCACCTACTCTATCAATTCAGCTAGCTTTTTAAACTAAATAATTTTCAATGTGAACCAAAATACTAATGAAAAGTATAGTTTTCAGTAACATTTTAAAATTTAGAGCAGAAAATAAAATCACATGAACAATACAAACATTTGAAAAACTAGAGCAGAAAATAAAATCATCTGAACAATAAAAACTTACGTATGGAAACCGATGGTTTTCTCTTGAATTGTTTGTCTCGCTGTTTTTGTTTCTGTATTATATACTAATATTTTATTTATAATATCGATTAGCAAATATAGAAAGAAAATATTACAAATTTAGTTCCTTATTAGTCTTTATATTATATTAATGGTTGGTGATTAATTGGTAATAATTTCGAGAATTGATATGGTATTTTATTCTTTCTGACCCATTTTCTTTCTGTTAATATCTTTTTTCAATATTTGACTTTTAAAACATTACTAAGCTCTTAGTTGAAAAAAAGTATACTCTGACTATTAATGATAATTATGATATTTTTTTGGCAAGATTATATCTAGACCCCATTTAGTTATAATCAGAGTTTAAATCAAACTTTTTATTTTATTTTATGTAAAATGACTAGGGCTGTCAATAGTTCTCCGGAACCGAAAATCGGACCGGGATCGAACCGATAAGTACCGGACCGAGAACCGGACCGAACCTTATCGGTTCGGTTCGCGGTTCCATTCTAAAAACCGAAAACCGATAAGGAACCAAAACAAAAAACCGTTTAGGAATCGAACTGATAAAATCGGTAAACCGATAGAACCGATATGGAATCGAACCGATAAAACCGGTAAACCGATAGAACCGATACGGAATCGAACCGATAGAACCGATAGAAAATCGGACCACTAAAACCGTTAGAATCGATTATTTATTATTATTATTTATTTTTTATAAATTATAGTACCAAAATTAATAGTTAATTATCGATTTTTTTAACAAAATCAAAAAATTAATTTATAAACTTTAGTTTTTATATTATTAATTTAATATAAAAAAATTAAAAAATCAAATTTTAATTGGATTTAATTTTTTAACTGGACCGATAACGAACCGAAACCGGACTGAATCGAAACGGACCGAACTCAGACCGAACCAAACTCAGACCGAACTGGAACCGGAACCGAACCGAATTGGACCGAACCGAATCGAACCGAAAGCTTAGCGGTTCGGTTCGGTTCCAAAAATTAGAACCGAAAGCTTAATGGTTCGGTTTGGTCCGAACCGATAAGCTTAGCGGTCCGGTCCGGTTCCGGCAAAACCCGACCGAACCGGACCGATAACAGCCGTAAAAACGACCATTTGATCCATCATATAAAACCAAATTTTCAACCAAAAATCTAAACAATTTTTTTTCTTTTTCTCCAAGCAAACTTCTCTCTAAAACTAATCTAATACCAAAGAATGAATTACATTAAAATCTAACTATTTTCTTCCTCTTCTTTAACAAAACTTCTCTCTACTTTTTAATTATATTTTAATATCGCCTTGTGAAACTTTCCGACTTTTCATTAGCGTAAAAAGAATGAATCACACTAGTCGAAGAGCCATTTTTTTACAGAATTATATTACAATGAAGTAATCTCTTGACCCAATAATTTATATAATTTTATATTAAGAAATAAACTAGTAACTGCGAATTTCTTTTGGGCAGCGCTAAACCGAGACCCGTTTTGGTTATAATAAGACCTCGTTATAATGAGACCTTTTTCAGTTATAATGAGACCCCAAGTTTTACTATAATATCCTTAATATATAAACCTTTTTCAGCCGACTGTCTCTCTTCTCTTCTATCTTCTCTCTTTTCTCTTTTCTCTTTTCATTTTTTTTCTTTTTTATCAAATTCAAGTTGCAGCTCGCATCTTACCAATCAAAATCAGAAAATTATTTCTCTTCTCCAATTAATCTCTCTCTAGAGAACTCATTTCCTAATCAAAATCAACAATAGCACCCTAAGCAGAAAAGGAGCCGACTGAGAAGAAGGTAGCCGAGAAATATCCCTTGGCCGCCGTAGTAGCTGAGAAGAAACCAAAGGACATAAAGAATTTACCAAAAGAAGCTGGCGTCGAAGTTGATAAAAAGAAGAAACGATCCAAGAAAAGCGTCGAGACCTACAAGATCTACATCTTCAAGATCTTGAAGCAAGTTCATCCTGATATCGGTATTTCCAGCAAAGCTATGAGAATCATGAATAGTTTCATCAACGATATCTTCGAGAAATTGGTTGGTGAGTCTGCGAAGCTTGCGAGGTACAACAAGAAACCGACTATCACTTCAAGGGAAATCTAGACTGGGATGAGGTTGGTGTTGTCTGGTGAATTGGCTAAACATGATGTATCTGAAGGAACGAAGGCTGTTACAAAGTTTACAAGTTCTTAGGTTATGAAATTTGGGGATTTATGGTTTCTGGTTGTAAATTTAATTCAAACTTAGAAATCGATGTGTTGTTTTCGTTCTTGTGGTTTTGTTATCTAATTGATGTTTCTAATTTCGCTATTAATCAAAGATCTTGATTTCAAATATTGATCTTCTTTATTTTTTTTATAAAAAGAAATTGCAGCTCGCGTCTTATCTTGCCATCAAGATGATCGGGTTTCGAACAAGATTGCCATTACCATCAGGATGAAAAAAAAATGGACAATGTTATATTCAGACCCTATTCGGTTATAATGAGATTCTAAATCAAATTTTTTATTTTATTTTATGTAAAGTGACTATTTTACCCATTATATAAAACAACTTTTCAACAAAAAAATCTAACCATTTTCTTTTTCTACTCAGACCAAACTTCTCTCTAAAACTAATCTAATACCCAAAGAATGAATTACATTAAAATCTAACCATTTTCTTCCTCTTCTCCAACCAAACTTCTCTATACTTTTAATTATGTTTTAATATCTACTTGTGAAACTTTACAGTTGGGTAAATCGGCTTGCTCGGATAGGTTCATTGTGCGATTGTCTTCTTCCCGAAAGTTTTATAATTGTTGGTTGAAAATTTGAATCGTATTCATGTACTAGATAACCTCTGTGTTTATACACTACGAAAGCTGTGTAATTTATGTTTTTATCCTCAATTGTTTTATTATAAAAAAAACAAAGAGGATTGAAAGAGATAAAGAGAATTAAGAATTTAAATCGAAATAATTTGTTTGTTTGATTGAATTTTAATAATTAAAATCCAATTGTGTTTTAATTGAATTATTTTTCGCCTTTTGTGAATTTCTGTGTTAGTTATATACGATCGACATCTTTCATCAGAAAGTTGGTCTAGATATTTTTATTTTTTGGATTCGATGGGTCTTCCAACGAAAGTGAGTCAATATTCATTTATTGTTATTTTGGATATGAGAGATCGATTCAGGGACTAGTTGGGGATTGATCACCTCTAACTAGGGAGAACCTAAAGACAACATGTTTTACTAAAAAAAATATCGTAAGCAAAAAATGGGCAAGATAAAAGAAAAGTACCATTAATAAAATATATGAAGTAACAAAATGACTTGACCAGATAAGGACTACAATTATGAGAAAGTTACAAAAAAAGGAAGAGATAATACTATTGTAACAAAAAATTATGAAGTATTTTACTTGTGAGGGGTTTCTTCCGATCCTGCTTAGGAGGAATCATCCGATGAGCTTTCCGTGCCTTTGAATTCCATATATGAACTGTTATATGACGATTCTTCACTATCCTCAAGTGAAAATCCCGCAGGGCGGTACTTATCAGGAACAAACTCTCAATAGTTGCCTAAGTTTAAGCTTGGTAAAGGTTCATGGAGGTCCAAAATCAAAGCGGACTTTAACTTGGTATCTAAGACCTCCAATTTCCTTGTACACTCCGCAACATGGGCAGAAATAGCAGCCTTCTTATCATCATTTCTCCTTATTTTGCCATCCTTAAGTCTTTGGCAACCATCATAAAGACAATTTTGGTTTTATCATATCCCTCAGTAAGTGTGTAGATAATGAGATATTGTTCCACGAAAAGAAACAAGGAATTTTCTCACTCAATGTCAAAGTGTTCCTGCTCGGTATCCATCCATCATTCTGCAGTTTTGGCGCATTCAGGCTGGCTCGTAACAATTTGTACACGATCATCAACCTCTCTCTCCAATATTTTGACTTTTCCCTTCAATCTCTGAGTCTCCCCTTTATAAAAGGTCTCCCAAGCATCCAATATCCGCGTCTCTCTTTCAAATATGGTAGCAAGGGCTATAACATCATTTATACAAAGAACAAGCACGTCAATGGATTTGGAGATGCAGTAAGGGTTCCATATGGTCTCCCACTAAGGATTGGCCACTTTTCCTTTGATCATCTTATGATGTTAATCTGTTTTCCTCTGAAGGGACGGTATCTTCACTCTGCATCCGAGGAGAGTCTAGCATAATATCTGACTTCGTGACCACAGTCTATTTGGGGATGATAGGTATCTTCCTCAGTTTCAAGGTCCTTTGGAGGCAAGTTCTCCTCTCTTACTTATTCACTTTGTCCTGGTCACTGGCTACTCTTTTGCGTTCTTCTTTAAAGAATTACTTTTTGATGGCTTCTTGGAGCCACCCTCACGAGCAGCCACTTCATCCCTCATAATCATAACTTTAAATGCTACTTTTCATTTATTTTTCCCCCACATTTTCATTATCAACTTTGGGGACTCGGTGGCTCAGAGCCCTAGATCTCGCCAACATAAAAACAAGCACATTGGATGCCTCAAACTTTTTCAACAATTCTCTTCGGGAGGCGTTATGAGTTGATTTCAACGAAATATTTTTCGTAGGTCATTCATCTAGAGATGGAAGATCACCAAGTTTTTTCGATTGAAGCACTAGTGGAACTCATTGGACCAGGTAGTTCTGGCCCAAGCGTTTAGCGAACAAAAATATCTTTGATAGCTTCTTAGTGTTCCTCAAAGGCTCCAATCATCCCTATTTTTTCCAACGCAAACAAAGAGACTTGTAATAAAAACGAGTATGTTCTAAACAAGTGAATTACCTTTGCTTTTCTAATTCAGGGGAAGTCGATGTGGCTTATCGACTGACGCTTTGAACCTTGTCTTCTGAAGCCCTGAAATATAGAAAAACCTATGCTTCCAATTTTTGTCAGCATCTAGCAAATCATCAACTACTTTGAACTTATTCGCCCAGCTAAGCTAGTAGAAGAGGACATAGAGGTTCTTCGCTACCATGGTAAGTCTGAAAAATTGTTCCATGAAGAACTCGATCATGGAGAGCCTTCAGGCCATGATGCAAGCCATCGAGGCAAACCAAAACATTGGACTACCCTTGTTGGGGCTTATTTCACCAGTTTGAAAAATTTGACCAGGGCAGGGTCCAAAGGGAACTGAAGCCCCCAGTTTAGTATCGCAAGGAAGACCATTAGCTCATGAATTTTCATCGACAAAAAGGTCTCTCTCTGCAGAAAACTGAATCGTGACTGCGAACGAAATTTCCCATCGATCTTGCAGCTTATCCTCCTCGAACTTAATAAAGTATCGGTAATTTATCTTATGGAGTGTGATAATATGTTTATTCTCTACATCGCGAAGGTTGTTGTTAAAAATGACTACAATTTCCGAGGGGATATCCAGATCAAATATATCTTTCTTGTCTTTCAAAGTTTTTTTCCCACGAGAACCTCTGGTTCAACCTTTTATTAATGGTTGTTAACACCTTGATGGTTATCTGATTCGGTCTGGTTGGAACGAGTTGTATCTTAGCCTTCAACTTCTTTTTAAGGGCTCGTCAATGAAGTGACTTTGCCTTTCTTCCCGACCAGCTTGAGTGTTAGAATTTTATGGCCATTTCCTAAGACCTAGTACAGTCTAAGTTAACCTCCCGAGGAACATCCGATTTGGATTGCGAGATTACCATATGTTTTTCAAAAGTAATATTTGTCCTTGTTGACTTTTTTATCTTTATGTAGCGTTTCTCCTTTGGCCGGGGATATTTCTTCATTTTAGGAGTTTTATTCGTGGTTTTCTCTACTCTCGGGGTCGCCAGTTTTACTCGTCGTAATATAAATAGTTGGATGGATTTCTCTGGTTGAACATCTGAGGTCACATTTGTCTTACTGAGAACAATTTAAACATGAGGCTGAGTGTGTGGAGCTGTCGAAGAGGTTTTGGAAGTCGAAATGGTGGACGTCTCGGTTTGTTTTTTGTTTGATGGCCCGGGACCATAGTAAATGGTTTGCTTGATAGACAACGACTTTGGTTTCTCGGCCATAATCCCATTAGTTTTTTTTCTTGTTTGGCTCTTTCGGATATAAAAAACCAATCTAGTGCAGTAATCTTCTTTTTCATGAACGTCAGAAATACAAAGAGTAAGAGTAACCAAGTAAATTTTTGCGGTGGTTGGGTGATACAATCAGATCTCTCCCAACGACAAATAATTTTTTTTATAGAGAAGTTGTTGAGCCCTCAACGGTCTTGAGAAGGGAAATGTTGCATAGCCCATCTCCTATGCTTTCAAGAATATGCTCATAGGGAAGTGAAAAGATTTTCTTACTTGACAATTTACCAAATGCTTTCAAGAGAATGCACATAGGGAGACGGAAAGGTTTAGAGGACCTATGGTATAGTTTGAGTGACTAAGGGACACGTGTACAAAAAGGTAACACGTATGATAAACGAATATCCAGTCGACGATCCCTGTGGAAGAATAATCCAATTGGGAGGTGACCCAAGCCAATCCGATAAAAATTATGAACGTATGGAAAAGGCAGGTCAGACAAATCTAAGGAACCATTAGATCTAGTCCTCACTCAAAAATTCTTGCAAAGATTATGGGCCTACTGATAACAATGGGATTTATGTGACCGGACGAGAAGAATATTGAGTTAATTTATTTTTATATAAGTCTTGCAAAATATATCTTATAAATGTGTAATATTAAGGGTATTTTATGTAATAAGTAATAAAAATGGTTAAGATAAATAAAATAATGGGGTGCATTAGCCATGAGTTGACAAATCATGTGACCCTTAGGTCCACTATCATTACTATATAAATGAATATTATTTTTTGGAGAATGATGAACAATTATAACTTTATTTCTACTTTTGGCAGCTTTCCTCTCTAGAATTCATGTGTTTCTCTCTCTAAAATTATGCTTTTAGAAATATCTTTGACTCGTTATCTCCCGAATATTTCTGAAACTATCTTAAACCAATGTGGAGAGTTTTGAATTATTCTTATAGAATTGGGAAACTATGTATCCTTTGTTATAAGATTTTAGCTGTAATGGTAAAATCTATCTTCGTTCTAGAAACAGAATTAGTCATTTTTTGCTAGAACATAATTGGTCACTTCTGTTATGAGTTTGTTTATTTTTTTTGAACGAGTGTGCAACATAGAAGGAAATTCGAGTTTATTAAGTGCATGAGTTCACCAATTACTGTTTAATTGAAAGAAATGATAATTAGGTTGAAGAAGAGTCTACGCAAGACATGTGCTAACAATGAAAGTCTGAAAACCAAAGTTAATGAGTTGATCTGATTTAGTTGTATTTGTTGTTTCTATTTTAACTTGGTTAAGAATTAGATTTTAAAGAGGGATATTGGTGAGAATGTACTTTGGTATTGGTTGTTTGACGTAACTTTGTTAATGAATGTTTATTGATTCTCTAATTTTGATGTTTGTTGTTTGCTTATTCGAAATTGATTCTAAAATTTAGTTTAATTTGAAGAGAGTTGTCTATTGATATATGTACAAGTGCAGGGATGTTTGCCACTGACATACAATTTCGATTTTATCGGTGTACCTCTCCTTGATATTTTTTGTATTCTAGAGTATGGATTCTACCCGTAATTATATTATTCTGTTTGGATCACGGTCCAGGTAATCCTTTTCATTCATTTTCTTTGCTTCTGTTATGGAATTCGTATTGATTTTTTTTGGCTCTACTGTGAAGGTCAGTTCTGTAACATTACCTGTACCTTGTCTATTATCTTCCCTCAATTTTTTACAAACTCATTTAATTTTACTTCATCTACCAAGACTTGGATTTGATCCTACAAATACCAATAATCTTTAGTGTAGTGACCTATGTCACTATAAAACTTATAGTACTTGTTTTTGTTTGTTTGTATTTTCCTTTGGGCTGAAGCAATTTCCAGGTCAGTTATACTTGAGGTAGTCCTTTATTTTCTCATATATTGTTGTTGTGACTCCATTAATTCTGTGAACGGTCCTCTTGGCGGTCGATATGTTCCTCTAGTACTTCATGTATTTCAATTATCTTTTGGTTTCTCTTCTTGGTATTGATTTAGCCTTGGTTTGAGTAAAATTGAAGCGCCATTTTTTTCAATTATGATAACATGTGATACATTATTTATTTTGCTCGTCGAGCGACGTCACTGGTATTTCTAATATTCTTTACCATGGCTAATTCACCTCTTTTGATGAATTCCTCCACTTGAGCAAAAAAATAGCCAAAATTTAGTGCTTTATTTTTCATGATTACCTCATATTTAGTTATTTCTTTAACTCATTGTTTGAAAGATACTATAGATACTAGATCATGGAAATCCTGTAGCTTTGATTTTATTTCAACGAACCTTTTAGTGTAGTCCATCGGACTTTCGTTGTGGATTTGTTTGCAATGGACTATGTAGTCTCCATCTAATTCGATCTGTTTCAAACCTACAAATTAGTTTTTGAATGCAGTTCGAAGTGTTTTATAACTCTTTATACAACATGGTGAAACGATATTGAGCAACTGCATTGTTGTTCCTCTTAGGGTCATGGAAAATGCTTGACACTTCATCCTATCATCATCTCCATAATACAACATCTCACTGCTAAATTGTTGGATGTGGTGTTCTGAATCTCCTTTGTTGTCATACTTATCCACTTTGTGGTTATCATAATGTAGTGATAAAAATTTGGTGAACCGATTCGACAAAACATTCGAACCAATTATTTTTGTTTTTTAAATTTATATTTTTTAAATTATATTGTCAAAATTATTAGATAAAGACAAATTGATTTTTAATTTCATATTATTAAATTAAAAAAAATCAAAATCAAAATATAATTTCAATTATTTAATTGTACCAAACCCAACCAAAACTTCTCCTAAACATCAGACGGATCCGAATAGTAACGTACCAAACCGGAACCAAAAAATTTAACGTCTCAGTCCAAACTACAAGAACTAAAACCCAATATAAAATTCAATCCAGTGTATCAATAAGTTTGGGGAATTACTGGAAATTCACCTCAAAATACTTCATGGAATTTTTTATTTTTTAATATTTATAAGAATGTTACTTACTGTTTTTTTTTAAAATTTTATTTATTCTAATTATTTACGTTTTTATAAAATTATTATTTATTTTAAATATTTTAAATTATATATATTTATATTTGAGAAAAGTACCAGTAAATACCTTCTCAACTATGTAATTACCCAGCGGTACCCGTTTTTTGGATAGTGTCACTTGGTACCTTGAACTGAAATTAGACCCCCGACCAAATATAGGCGCGCGCTGGTAAAAAAAAACAAACAAACCTGGTAAAATTCTCAGGATGCGAATTGCTTGCAAATTCTCAGGATGCGAATTGCTTGCAAATTCTCAGGATGCGAATTGCTTGCAAACTCTCAGGATTTCTAAACGATTCTCATGATAACATGCGAATTTCTTGCAACTCTCAGGATTTCTGAACGATTCTCATGATAAGATGCGAATTGCTTGTAACTCTCAGGATTTCTGAACGATTCTCATGATAAGATGCGAATTACTTGAAAAAAAAAATTGGTACAATTCTCAGGATGCGAATTGCTTGCAAACTCTCAGGATTTCTGAACGATTCTCATGATAAGATGCGAATTGCTTGCAACTCTCATGCTTTCTGAACGATTCTCATGATAAGATGCGAATTGCTTGCAAACTCTCACGATTTCTGAACGATTCTCATGATAAGATGCGAATTGCTTGAAAAAAAAATCCTCGTTCAATTCTCAGGATGCGAATTGCTTGCAAACTCTCAGGATTTCTGAACGATTCTCATGATAAAATGCGAATTGCTTGCAACTCTCAGGATTTCTGAACGATTCTCATGATAAGATGCGAATTGTTACTGGTGAAATTTTATTTTTTTTAAATAAAAAAAATATCATCAATGGATCTAGTTTTGTTCATTTTTAAAAAACAAAAGTGATGGTACTTTCATTTATTTTTTTCGAGCTCCGGTTCGAAAGATACAGATCTTTTAAAAATAAAATTAAAGGAAAAGTAGGAAAGAAAATGAAAGAAAAGGAAAGAGAAATTTTGGTTACGTGGTTCATGAATGGTGAGGATAGTTAGGGTATTAAAATAAAGTTAGGTACTATGTGATAATTAGGTAGTTGAGTTGGGTATTAAGTGACAATTGATCAAACCTTGGGTACTAGATGACAATAAAATAGTTGAGTAGGTACTTTTGGTACAATTTCCCTTTATATTTTCTATTATCTTATAAAATAATTGTAGCCATTTTTAGCTATTCTCGTGAACTTAACTGTCCGATCTAATTCTAATTCTACTGTATTTATTTATATTTTATGGCATCCTACAATATTTCAACCATATCTTTTACAATTCTCGTAAATTTATTATCCGATCTAGTTCTACCGAACCTAACACGAACAGATTACCGCTCTAGTGATATCATCAAGATTCAAGAACTTCACATTTATCTTTTCAATATAAAATTAAGAAAATGGTTTATACAATGTTATGAAAATATTATGGTTTGCAAAATATTAGTTTTATGACTTGAAAATAATTTTCATAGATATATATTTTAATATATATATATAGAGAAGTTTTCAATATTCAATAGCAAAAGAATAAAAAAAATGAAAATCACTGAAACACGGTATACAAGTTTACGACGAAAAAATAAAGTATATAGTGGTACCTCTCCTTTAAATTTTGAATTTGTTGGGTTTATCAAAAGAATTCTTCTTTGTAATCAAGCTCTTTACCGTGGTCGTCTCCATCTTTAGCAGATGGCATTAATCTTTGTTTATCATCAAATATTGCCATAAAGTTAAATCTAATCGGGAATAAAAAAGAAGATATTTTATGTTATACTATTAAATATTATTAATTATTTTAGTAAAAAAATTAAATTTTAGTTGAATTCATGATTATATTATGAAAAAATAATAATTATGATAAATAACATAATTTAATTAACTATAAAAAATAAAAAAAACTCGAGCATAGCTAAATGAAACCCATATTATATTGAAATTAATTAGGATTTAGTTTTTTTACTTGTGTTGGAGTTTGAAGACAATCCTTATCTGATCCATACCCGAAACACCTCTTTTTATTACATACATACAAAAGCAAAATAATAATAATAATAATAATAATAATAATAATAATAATAAAAATAATATTGCAATCCTAAAAATATTAATTTTGTGGTTTTATATTATATAACAATAACATACCTTTTGTCGATATTTAAAGGAACATCACCTTCAGCTTCTGATTTGATCCAAGATTTTGAAAATGAAATTTCAATTCCATTTACATTTTGTGTTATTATTTTAAATTTCCTAGTTTTTAATCTGCACAAAATAAATCAGATCATCAAATATTAATTAGCACGATTTTATTATTAATTTTATAAGTGAAGGAGTTGTATAGTTCAGTGTTACTTGCAACATACCAATCGACATCCCAATATCTGAAAAGTAAAAATAAAATAAATAAAAATAAAATAAAAATAAAATAAAATAGACTTTTTAACCAAAATAAAATAAAAATAAAATAAAATAGAGTTTTTAACCAAAATAAAATAATCCAAATTCATTATAAATAAAACTTATAATTAATTTAACATACCCTCTCACGTTTTCGGTCGTATCAAGAAGATTATCGATTCCATTAAACTTTATCCCAGAAACGAAACCTTGTGGATTTGAAAACGTTACTTGAATAATACCGTTATCTATTATTACCTATAGCAAATAATATTAAATTTAGATAAATAATAATAATAATAATAATAATAATAATAATAATAGAAAAAAAATAGAATTCTTTTCATTACGTTGTCATTATTATCGTCTATACTTAGTTTGACCGGCGGATGTATTTTCCGACCAAAGTTCCCGACATCGTTCCTGCAGTAAAACAATTAGGCAAACTTATATACAACCCTTTTAGAAAGGAAATAAATATTCAATATTTTGAATTTGAATCAATATTAACTTCAGTATAGCTGTCAGTTGACTAGAACCCTAAACATATATTGAAGATAAGATAAATTAAAGTAGTGGATTTATAAAACAAAATCCTAAAATACTTTCAATTTCTTTTTATTGAAATGTTGATTTTTTTTTTAAATTTATAGTGTATACAATTAATAATCAATTTTTTTAAGAAGTTTTTAAAATGTTTTTTAAAACGTTAGACTTCTTATTTTTATCCGTTTTATTTGTTCAACAAATATTATTTACAAGAAAATCCAACATTAAAGACTGAATTAAGTTATTTTAAAGTTATTTAAAAGAAACTAAGAATATAGCTAAAATTTAAATTAGAGAGAAAAGAATAATAACCTAGAAAGGCTGCTCCATCCATGGACATGACAAAATAGAAAGGATATTAGCATCAACCAATTCGATCCCATTCTGCAAATTTTGTAATATAATAAAATATTTTAAAAACAATACAGAAAATCAAAATATATTTACAAATATAAAATCACTCAGAACCATCAAAGCTAGGTTTTAGGTTTTAGATTCATTCATACAGGTGGTATTCAAAATTTCAAGATCCAGTTCAAAATCGAGCTTAGCTTGTCCAATTTGTATCAATGTTCATAAAAATGTTAATTTAATTTATAAAATATTTTTCAAACGAATAGACATAAAATAAACAATCATGGCAATAGTTTATAAATCAACAACGCAAAAAAAACCACATTGTGACACATTCAAAATTAGAAAACACATTCAAAATTAGAAAACATTTGTAAAAAAAAAAACATGACATATTTTTCGAGACCAAAATACTAACCATTAAACAAGAGTAAAAAATATAGTTTTCGATAACATTTGAAAAATTAGAGCAGAAATAAAATCATATGAACAATAAAAACATTTGAAAAACTAGAGCAGAAAAATAAAATCATATGAACAATAAAAACATTTGAAAAATTAGAGCAGAAAATAAAATCATATAAACAATAAAAACATTTGAAAAACTAGAGCAGAAAATAAAATCACCTGAACAATAAAAACTTGGGTTCTGCTAAATTCGGGCCCAAAATATGTTAACCAGCCCCAAAAAACAAGCGTTTTTGAAGTTTTACAATTTTACCCTTACCCCGGCGGTTGAGCCTTTCTCAACCGCCGGTTGAGACCCTCCCACCCGGCGGAAAAACTGTTTCACCCGCCGGGGTAAGGTTCCCCGCCGGTGGAGAGGGTCTCAACCGGCGGAATAAAAAAGGGCGCTGAAATTTTGGGGCTGGTTATCATTGAGGTGATTTTATTTTCTGCTCTAGTTTTTCAAATGTTTTTTGTCTTGAATTGTTTGTTTCGCTGTTTTTGTTTATGTATTTATATATAAATATTTTATTTATAATATGATTAGCAAATATAGAAACAAAATATATTATATTAATGGTGGGTGATTAATTTGTAATAATTTGGAGAATTGATATGGTATTTTATTCTTTCTGACCGATTTTGTTTCTGTTAATATCTTTTTGCAATATTTGACTCTTAAAAAATTACTAACTTCTTAGTTGAAAAAACCACCGTACTATGGTATTTAATGATAATAATGATATTTTTTTTGTGTGTTTGTATTTTAGTATGATATCTTTGTTGATTAACTTTTTTTTTTAATCGAAAATAACAAATCTTATAAAGAGCAAAATTAAGAGTTTTACAACATATAGGGATCTAGAGAAATAAATCCTTATCTATACCATAGGGTTTGATGAATTGGTAAAGTACCAAATCAAAACAAACCCTAAAAACAAAAACGAAATAACTTCTGTACTCTCCTTTCTACCAGAACTTCTTCTTCAACCCCCATAGCTCAACAAAAATACTCCAAGAAGGACTCCATCAAAACTCCTTGAACTCCAGTACCCACAATCCATAGCAAAGCTTCCCCGACCGCAACCCAAAAGTTAAGACATCGACCACAATCCATAGTCCAATGAGTAGAAGGCTCATTATATTTAGACCTCGAGAGGAAATACTATTTATAATACTCTTAGAAAGAATACTATTCTGAAGCCAATAATTAGGATAAGACATTAGAACATTAGAGATAAGAACTAATCTGCCTCCAAAAGATAAATATTTAGAGTCCCAATCAAAAATCTTATCACTAATACTGTCGATTTTTATGATCTTTGTTGATTAACTTGAAATTATTTAGTTTTTCGTTTCAAAAAATAGTACGTTGTATCGAAATGCATCAAAAGATTAAATTATTGAAACAACATAGTTTGGAATCAATTCACAAGTTTCAATTATATATACCGTCCTAAGTCGTATTTAAGAAATGCATATTTATATAGTCCACTAAAACACATAACTTTATAGGTGAATCTCGTTCTTTTATGTTTCTTTTTCTACTATAACACAATAACATATATTATTCGCACATATATTTATTAAATTTAATTTTTGAAACATATATATAAATAAAAATAGGTAGAACTGTGCTTGTTTATTGAATAATTCAGAAGTCTTGTTATAGATCATGTCATACAGAAATATTTTTGGTGATTTTCTAAAAGTTTTAAACGAATAAAATCAATTTTTTAATACTTTGAGAATGATTTTTTCGTCTATTTTATTTCTGAACCAAAAACAATTTTGACCAAAACTACCAAAAAACTGGATTATTTTCAAATGAAAAAGGGCTAAAATAAGAAAATTCAAAATCAAATGAATTTTAAGAAGAGCAACAGAATATAATCTAACAACACTCCACACTCTCCTAACTTGTTCAATAATATATTATGACTATATTGGTCTAACTTGTCAATCCAATTATTCTAAAATATCTATCAATATTTTTCCATTTTACTGCAATTCATGATTAACTAAAACAAAATCAAAACAAATAACTAATTAATTTATGCATAAATGAAATATCGTGACCATTGAATTTCATATTAGCATTTTACACATTTTCAAATATCCAATATTAATGTATTACTAAGGAACGAATCTGTACTATTCATAATAAATACATGAAGACAATATACACATAAATTTACTTTCTCAAATTCTTTTACTTGGCATTATTTTTACTAACCTTGTGTCATTATCCTTCTCAAGCATATGAAAGCCAAGTCCTATCTTCTTGAAACTACTAAACTAAACTTAATGCTCAAATATGTAGTTTTTTTTCTCTTGCACCTGCATATGCAAATTTTCAAAAGAACTATTAAGAAGATAAACTTTAACCTCCACAACTTGCATGTCTCAACACATATATTGGGATGATACTTCAAATGTGTTCCAATCTTTAAACGTTAAGCTTTCCACATCGAATTCAACACCTAATGTCATATTAGATGGAAATCAAGCATCTCAATATGAGAGATTTTAGATGGATTTGAATCTCATCCCAATACCCAACTTGTGCACAAGTTCTCTACTTAACCCTTTGGTTAAATGATCGACTAAACTATATTGAGTTTTGACAAATTCCGTTGATATAACACCACGTGTGATACATTCACGAATCATGTTATGTCTAACACCTAAGTGTCTATACCTCCATTTTTAAACATGTATATAGACATTGGCCAATGCAACTACACTTTCACACCTCATAGATATAAGTGTTATCGGGTTGGGCCACAATGGAATATCATATATCATATTTCTCAGCTACTCAAGTTTTTTACTAGCTGCTGATTGATAGTTAAGAAATTTTCGGAGGAGGTTTGTGAATAAGATTATGTTTGGAAGGCCAATTTTTTTTATCTCAGCTATTAAATGTGTGTTTTTAGAGAGAGAAACTCCATATTTTAGAGAGAGAAAATCTTAAATAATCATTCATCAATCACCTTTCCCCAAAAAAGGTGGTGTGCTTTTATAGTACATTTGTAGGGTCGCACATACCTAAACAAATTTCTAATTGTGGTCTCTTCCTCAAGTTTATTGTTTGCTAAAAATTAGTCCTCTAATATTACATAATTATTCAAATGCTCATAAAAGCCTTTCTTTATGTTAAATTACACCCCCAAATTTACTAAAGTCTTATAATAGCTTGAACAAGGACTATTGTATGACCAACCTTATCCTCGTCAGACTACTTGGCGCTTTAACTGTCAATCTGTCAGGTAAAAATTTCTTCATCTAACTTTTATCTACCATTCTTTTTAAAATGTGAGAGAACATCTCCTCGATTTTTTTCAATTACTCTTCTTAGATAAATAATTCTTTCATGGATTTTTCCTCTGAATTTACTCATTGAGCAACGAAACCTTCCTTGAATTTTCTTTCAAAATTTACTCCTTGAACAGATAAATCTTCCTTGAATTTGGTTCAACCTATGTAGAAAAGTCACACAAAGAAAATGCCATCAGATTTTTTAATCTGAGTGTCCATATAAACTGTTTCTCCCAAATGTTTCTTTATTACTAACGTCATAATTTTCTAACACCACTAATGAAAGGCTCTATATTAAAAAAGTATCGATTGGAATACTCTTCGTGTGTCTTATTTCTAACATAAACCAGCCTAGGAGCGGCGTGACCCTTCCCTATGCACTTATTGCCCTTATTTTGGACAATTTTCCCCTAGGATAACAACCATTCACAATCATGGCTTTGACATCTGTTAAAGCCCATAATTTTCTTATAAATTCTATAACTTCTTGTTGATCTTATACCAAAGTTTTCTAGAAACATAAATTTTTGAAAAAACAGTTCTAGATTGGTTAACGGTTAGATTGGTTAATGGTTAGCCAAAAAACCGACGAAAGACGAGCCGCTGGATTATACGTCGACCCTGAGCCCCAATATCCGTTATCACCTACTATGATGCTTGGCCTCCAACTGAAAATTATACTATAATTAATTTATCGAATATATCTTCTCAGGCTCGTAGTCACGTTTGCCTAATAGTTTACAAGAGTGACTGCAAAAAAATAGGAAAAAACAAGCATTCGAAGGGCTACTCCTCCAAAAGGAAAATTCATCATAAAAAGAGTAGGCAATCTAAATACAATAAATGCTCCAAAGGTTCTTTTTCGAAGGTTCATGCCACTCCATCTTCCACACCTCACACGACTCCTTGACCAACACCAGAAATACCCCCTCAAAAATTAACAAAAGCTGATGTAGATTTGATAACAAAACGACCCCTCGAACCGATTTAAGAGACTGAATCAAATGTTTCCCCTCCTGATCCTCCTAATGTAAAATCCGATGGTGAGAATGTTGAGGATGCTTTGGCCTTAGTTTTTGGAGAAGAAGAAGAATAAGAACTAATTTCTACCGATAGAGTGTTAATACTAATGAATTCAGATATTTCTTAGTTATTAATCCTGTTAAGACTATGTTTGTATCAGAGTGTATGTCACATAAATGTCCGTATGTGGATATTTCTTATAGAGAAACATAATGAGTATAGAGAGAAAAAAACGAAAAGAATAAATGTACCAATCATTGACTAATCATTGGCTAATCATTGGCCCATTTCCTCAAAAAAGGAATGTCCTTTATATAGTACATGAGGTAGGCTATGAATTTACATGTTTATCCTTTCATAAGTGGATTTTCTCATCTCACTTTTTACTATTTATAAACAAGTTTGCTAGTTATTATATATGACCCCCTCAATATTTATGTTTGCTTTAGTTTGATCCTTAGACCCATGAAATGGGTTTTCTTTTCCAACAGATCTTCCTCAGATATGTCTTCCAGTATTGTACCTAACATGGCCTATTTGCAACACTCTCCAAATTACTTTTACTTTAAACCTTCATCAGACAAATTTCTCACTCGTATTTCCTGGGCGGATCTCCTCACAAAGCTTCCTTAAATGATTCTTTACCATGGATACTTCTTCAGATTCATGACTTCACCATTGGTAATGATGAACTCATTCTCCCTCGTCATTCACTTTAATTGGCATGCACCCTTTTATTTGTTAACGTGTCAGAAATATTTTAGGCTAATGACCTCACTACTGACCACGTGTCGGTTACTTCCTAACACACACCAACATGCCTTCTAGAATTGTTTGTAAAGAAAACAACGTGTCGAAAATATTTTCACACTCTTCATGACTTATACGCGTTGAGTCATCGCTTAGAGACGTTTCTTATCGAAAAGACTCGTTAGCTTACTTAGGCCCTCACACCCCTAGAAGCCCATACCCCTCTATAAATACTTGCCTTCATTCATAGATTCAGGTTTACGCATATTTTCTCAGCTCAACAAAGTTAATAATATCTTGTTTTAGAAAGATAAACAAATTCTCCAACTAAATTATTTTCCTGACCCTTCATGTCTAAAGAGTTTGTAGATCTTGAAAGATATAACTTTAGAGGTGGTTCAATATCTCGAACAGGGTTGAAGAACGGAGAGCTGCTGGTATCAGAGAGCACCCTAATCTTTCAAACAACATTTCATAATAATTGGTCTCCTCTCCGGACGCACTTCGATGTAGCAAGAGCTTTAAGTAACAAATCTTATCTGTTTCATCTAATACTCACCCCCCGGTAAATCTTGTTTGGATCATAACAAGGATGACCTTTTTACTTCCAAAAGACGATCACAAATCTTCTCTATTTCTTCCGATGGGTGGTGACAAAAATAAAATTTCCGAAGCGAGTAAAAGAGATCGGTCTAAAAGAAAAAAATCTCCATAACCAACTAAACGGTCCACTAAAATTAAAATCTCCCCTTCTGTTACGACCCCCCAAATAAATCCACAAGGAACCCCTTAAACTTCTCTTGAGGTTAGTCCCCACAAGCCCACTTGGAAGAATATTCGACTAGGGAAATTCTTAAAGTTCATTCTAGGGATACAAGAGAAAAATCTGGTTGACGAATCGGATAGTGATCAAGGGGTAAATAACATGATTCCAGTGGAAGCGCAACCTATTCGGGCTATCCAAGCATTAATCCCCCTGGACATTTTGTACAAGGTCGTGAAACATTTTCTCCTCCTCTCAATATTATGACCAATTCTCCTGCTCACCAAGGGGAAAATTCCAAGGTGAAGAAGAGCAAGAAAAATAAGAATAAACATACTTCAAATTCTCCTTTGAATATAGAAATATCTTAGGAAATAATCTTCTCAAATTTAAGGCAAAACATTTGCTCGTGTTCTATAAGATGAAGTACAAATATTCCACCCATCCGATAAGGTGAAAATAAGGGATCGGTGAGGGATTCCTTATAATATTACGATTCGGTTCCCTATTGTCAGAGAAACACGTTGTATGTTCGTGATCACGAATTGATTCTCTACACGGAACTCATGAATTAAGATATTTTCATATCTCTTGGCCCTGCCTTAGTAGAATATTTTCATTTGATTGAACTTTGTCCATCCCAAGCTGGCCCTAACATATGGTATACCCTTATGACGTGCATTATGACTTCCGTGATCACTCATATCGAATTCTCAATAGAGCATCTTGTTGGAATCTCATGTGTGGCTAAGAACTGTCACTATCTTTTTTATTCATTAGGTATTGGAAGACAATAAAAAGTCATGAAGGATTTTTTTAGAAGCTTATAATAAATGGAAACAACAATTCATTTTTGTTTATAGGTTGTGGAAGACCGGGTTCGAACATTCCGAGCATATGTCCCATCGGTTGACCTTAAAATGGACCGGACAAGTTATTTATTTTCATACTCATTTTATCATGTTTGTTCAAGTCATTCAAACTAAAATTTTTCTTGTGGAAAACTTTGAAGGGGATTGCTAAAACTTTTGCGGACCATATTAAATCCATAAACAAAATCTTTACACAACTGAGCTTGTGGGCATGTACCAACTAGAACTATACATTCCACATATGTTTCACTCATTCGAATTTGGTTAGGAGCCATTTTTGGAGATGTGATCTAGGTCAAGTGAAATCACTAAAGGAATTTATGGTAAATCCCCGGAAGACGCAATATTTAAGCGTTTAGAAGGCTTGGACAACCTTGTTTACTTTCCCACCACAACTAATGCTCCTAGTAATCAAGATTTTGAAAAATTGATGACGAGGAGAACAATACTGATGGTGACACTGGTTCAGAGGTTGAAGTCTGAGAAGGTCAAAAAATTGAAGTCCAAGAAGAACAACAAGGTTAAGTCCGGGAAGAAAAACAAGTTGATATCAACCCTGAAGTTGTGGTCAAAGTGAGACCAGCTGGGATGGAAGGTGTTGTAAGACCAATAAGGAGATTTTCTTCCCAATTGAAGAAGAAGATAGTTGTTAGCAAAGAATATAATTATATATATATATATATATATATTATTGAAAATAATATTTAGTGGAAGAATCTAATTAGTAATTATTGAAATTACAAAATTTATATATTATTGGGAACAAGTTTTTTAGTGATTAGTAAAACAAATTACATAATATTAATATTATTATTCTATTTTTTATTTTATATATAGTTTATATTTTCAGATGGGTTGGCCAAATTTAAAATCCATACCTGATATGATCCGCACAAGCCATAATTTTTATTTCAGTTTCTGATTTATTATAAGTTCAGACTAAACAAAACACAGCCGGATCAAACTGGATGGCAGCCGAGAGTTGGAAAGTGAAGAAGTGAACTCATAAATTGTTGGAGAATGTATTCGGATATTTGAATTAGAGAGATATAATATCTATTTAATATATTTTTATTTAAAAATTGAAAAGAATCTTATTGTATTTATAGGCATGAGCTTGGGTCAATAATTTTAACGGGTCTCTGATTTAGTCTTGATACTTATAATATAAAACATATGACATCATCATGTAGTTACAAGCTCCATGCAAAGGTCTTATGGTACAAATATGAACTTAACTTTACTTTAGCCTTTACATTTTGTACCAATAAGTAGCTCTTTAGTTCTTGTGAGATATTCAATAACGAACCATAATTTTGGAGTGTTTATTTCCTCGATATATTTACAATTTTCATTTTCCGAAATTTTGGTGAAATTTGTGTGACTTGTAGTCTTGAAGCTGAAAGTTCATATTCAAATGAGTATTTTTCGAGCCAAACTATTGAACCAATTATGGTTAAATTATAAGGTTTGTTGACCTTATACTTTCATCATTAAAAACCCTCACACCTCCTTAAATGATAAAAACTCTATCTTACGGAATGGAAAAAGAGTAAATATAAGTAAGATTTTCTCGGTTTTTGATTTACTAGTAGTTGGTTATCTTATAAACATAATATTTTACTCAATTTAATATTGGCATGAAGTTGAGAAAAAATGCTTTAAAATGCTTATGAATTATCTATGTAGGTGTAATAGTAGTCCCCCTAAATTATTAGAAAAGTATTAAAGAATGAATATAAAACAGTCTGATACTTCATGTTTTGATGTAGCTTAAACTTTCTTTGGTCATGAAATGTGTTTGCCAAGACTTCTACTATTTATGTTCCAGTTTGGCTGGAATTTTAATATTTTGAGAAAACAAAAATACTAACTATTGAATTAACTAATTGATAAGGAGTTTGAAATGCACACTTCCAGAACTTAGAGAGTCCCCTTATATATGTCGCATGCATGAAGAAATATCATTATTTTGTTACATGTGGTATCGCGTCATGAACTTATCTTTTTATAGTATTTAAGTTTCATTGAATCTAAGTCACTCATATGGAAAATAAATCGGACCATTTATTTTATATAAATAAAATAATGTGTTTTACTAACCTCTCTTTTAAAAACCTATATTTTTCTACATTCAGTTCTTTTTGAGTTTTCATAATTCTTTATTTTAATATTTTTTTCGCATTTTCATGTTTCATCTTTTTTTGCTAAAAGTTTATGACTTTAGCATTCCTCTTTCACTATTTTTTATAATTTATGTTGATTTTAACTCTTCAATCCCAAAAAATTGGCAAGTACTAGGAATACACACATTCATGACGATGAAGATGAAGGCTTTAATAGCCAGAATTTTGATTAAAACCTTCTTTTTGGAGATTTTTCCTGTATTATGTCTGATAAATACAATAGTTTTATTGGAGGATTTGTAGAAACATGTGAATGGGCTAAATAATCTATGACTATGGATGACAATTTTTTCCGGATCCGCGGGTACCTGACTGACCCGATGGGATAAGTTATAGGTTTTAAAAATTTCCTACGGGGTTGTGGGTTTGAAATTTTACTACTCGTCGGGTATGGGATGGGTTATGGGCATAAAAACTTTCCCACTATATAATACCCGACGGGTACCCGTTAAATTAATATTACATAAAATATTATATTTTTATATTATATATCAAGCTTTAAAATAAAGTTATTAATATTAGTATATGTATTCTTTAATACCAAAACCATATATTATTTACTAATATATACAATATATTTTTGCAAAATATTATTTTACATTTAAACATTAAATTTAGTTTTTCAATTTCTTTCTTTTAATATTTTTTTTTATTTTTCTCTACAAAAATAATACTATCTGTCTAATATTATTAATATTATCAATTAAATAAAAAATGCTAACATATACCAAACCATATATTATATGCTAATTATCACTAGATACTATATATTTTAAAAAATATATTTATACATTTAAACATTAAAATTGATTTTTTAATTTATTCTTCTTTAAATATTTATTTTTTGGTCTAATAATATAATTATTCATTAAATAAAAAAGTTACTAACATATACCAAAATCATATATTAATGATTAATAGATAACAAAATAGTATTCTACATTTATATATTGAATTTGATAATTTAAATTTTTAAAACATTTTTTTATTGTGGTTAGTATCAGACTCATGATGATCTAATAATATAATTAAATTAAATAAAAAGAAAAATATTTTACTAATATATACCTAACTATGTATTAATTATTAATATATATAACAATTAACATTAGATGAGAGTGTTTTTTTTATAGAATTGGCTTAGATCTAGATATTTGTAGGTAGTTTTTCGAGAAGAATAAATCCTAACTTTAATAGGTACCCGCGAATGGGTACCCAAATCCGGCGGATTTTGGTGTGGGGAAAAATATTACTACCCGACGGATACGGGTTATGGTATAGGTTCTGAAAAATATAGACGGGATGGGTTACGAGTTTAGTTATACCCGCACCCATTCCGACCCATTGTCATTCCGATATATGACAAATTACCATTCCAACCCATTGTCATTCCGATATATGACAAATGAGAATGAGCTTGCAAGGATGTCATTAACGGCCGAAGAGCGAGATTGCTTGAAAATTGAACAATATACATATATTAGTGAATAATATCTCTTTCGGAATAATTTTGAGTGGGTGATCGTTGTCGGTGTTGAGATTCGGCTTTGACAACAAGGAAGAAACTATTGCTCATGTTTGAATTGACCAATTAGTGATTTTTAATCATTTGTTAACATTAGGCTTCGGTTCTCTTTTAATGAAGACTTGTTATCCTTCTTTAAGATTACTCGTATGTGCATTGGATGGAGAACTTTGATGTTTTCAATTACCGTGTTCCAACTATTCTTTCATTATTTTAGCGTTGATGGCTTATTAGCGTTGGCGACCGTTGGTTGAAGAACAATAAGTGCTTATTATTACCTGACGATGTCAAGTGGTTATAAAATTACGAATAATCTTATCTCTATTATCAAACCATGTAAGAAATTTTTTGTTTATGTGTCTGGCGAGTAAGACCATGTTATAAGGAAAAAGATTGTAAAGTATCTCGGTGCTGCAAAACAAAAAGTAAGTATTTTTTAACTTTTTTGGTTAAATGTTTTTTCTTGCGCTTGGTTTTATTTAGTTATTCTATGCACTTATTATGCATAATTTGGGAAGCTCTATCGCGACCATAAAATTAATTATGCTTTCACCTCTTGAATTTGTTAGTAATGGCCTAATGACTATCACATAATTCCTGGTGGGTTAGAAATTTCTATCAAGCGAATTATGGCATGGTCCAACTAGAGATGTTGATTTTAAATCCTCAGTTGCTCTACCTGAGACTAGTGTCCATGCACCAACTAGGGCCATATTGGATAGGTTCAAAACTATTATAGTTTTTATTCTTTCGAGATCTTATCAGTTTAAGGTGCTTGATTTTAAGAAAGATAAAAGTGTCACTGAATGTTCTCATAGTAAGAAATTTGGGGCCAAACCGTATTATCATAAAACCAAAGTTGTTGAAATTACACTTATCTATTCACTAGAAGGCCAATATGAAGTGGTAAAGAAGACAATTGGTAACCAACTTTATACCCATGTGTGCCAACCATCCTTCCACCGAAGTTGTTGAAACTCAAGTGGTTGTTCCAAAGGTGAAACTTGTTAACCGTAAAACTACAAACCAACTTCTTCTATGAAGGTACCTTTTTCAGAACTTTCCTCTTTCAAATTTCATGTTGTTATTGAAAATATTTGTACCAAATATATTGAGTCCAAAGATGTTGATCCTAAAGACCATCATGTGGATAGTGAAGTTGAAAGAGTAAATTCTCCAACCAAGGTATGTTTTTTCAGATTCTCCAACCATTAAAATCCACCTGTTGTTTCTCGTGTTTTGAAAAGTCTTATTAGAGTTGTTAAAGTTTGTCGATATTTAAATGTTGGCAATGAAGTAGTTAATTAAATCCTTGACTTTATTATGAACCCTCATCCAAATGACCTCAAAGGGGCTATTATTGAGTGTGTTCCTCATATTGCTAAAAAGAATCATCTGTATGATGTGAAAAGAAAAGAAAATATTGATGAAACCTCTTATGCGCTTTGTAGCTCTCAATATAGTAAGCCATAGGTTATTTTCATGTAAGACAAGCTAGTTGTGACTGAAGCCGCTAAGATATTTATCGTTTGGAAGAAAATCTAGGTTGAAATGCCAAAACAAAAATGTAACCAGAGGGATCTAAAACTGATAATAGAGCATGTTGGTAGAGAGGAAATGCATGAGGCTAAAGTTTAAGTCATAAATAATGAAATTTCTATAAATCCAAATGATGTTAATAACATTTTTAATGTTACAGGAATTCCTCATAGTCAGTTAGTTGAAGAATCAGATACTTTTGATGTTTTAGATAGAAATTCATATGGATACCTATAATCATCAAGTGGTTATTAATGATCAATTATTAAAACTTCTACTAACACTTCAATTAATTTTTTTTCTTTGGAGCTAATTTTAGAGGTTATTAGCCACTTTACTACTTCATCGCGTTTGAGGTAGCTACCAACTTAGCTTTCATTTTTAGAGTTTTCCATAAGGCAAATAGATATAGTTGTTGAAGTAAGTCTTGTTTGCTTGTTTATTGATAAAATATTTATTTGTGTACACTATCAACTTTGATTTTTATTTATAGTAATTGTTAAAGAGTCTCGTTCTTGTGCACCGGTCTTGTGAAAGTGATGTTCCAGCCAATCCTGATCTTTAGCCAATCCTGATCTTTGGCCTCTGTTTGAAGTTATAGTTGATCCGTTTAAGAGTAGGTTAAAACTAAAAGTTTTTTAAAAAAGGAAAGACGATTGCATGCTGATATTCATGCTAAAGTTAAAGCCAACATAATTTTGAAAACTGAGTTGAATTTTGTGAAAGAATCGTTGGTTGCATCTTCAAATTACTTTGATCTCAAGGAAGATAAAGACCTAAGGGAAGTTGAGCATAAATGGAATTAGGAATTAATTAAGATTGTGAAAGTTGAGGGTAAACAAAAGGGAAAAATTACTGAAGAATATAACTAACGAGTGCAAAAAAATATAAGATTTTCAGAAGAATGGAGAGTGTAAACACAAAAAAAAGATTCGACAGACATATGAAGCTTGAGCATTTTAACATACTAAATTTTTTAAAAAAATTAGAAAATCGTTGACAGACAACTTTTGCCAATTTTGTAGATGCTACTGGAAAAAAAAGTTGATTCCTATAATCCATAGAGAATTTCTAAAAGTGAAATTGGATTATTTTTAGTCTTATGTTCTAGATCCTTTACACCATAACATCTTGACATAACATCTTGAATGAACATGTTTCCCTGTGAGACTAAACCTGATCGATTCGAATATTGTTCGAAGCAATATTCATTCTAATCACAATAATACCCGAAGGACTTTTTAGACAAACCAAATAAATTATAATGGGGGAACAATAGTAGGATTAGAACCATGAATCAGTTGTATGCTTAGTAGTTCGCCTACTGGGTCCGAGGGCTCATAGGAGTGACCCAGTCATAGGATTTGACCCATAAGGCCCATGGATCAAGAAAGACAATTATAAATACTTCAACCAACTTCATTAAGAGGGTGATTTTTTCTGGAGATATTAAATACTAGCACACACCTCTTTTATCTCTACCTGCTACTTAGAAAGTAAATAATCAACTGATAAACTACCCAAAATACCCTCCAAATATAAATCAACCACACCATATTGGGAACCACAGTGGGAGCGTGAGGTATCTGAATATCTTTATTCAAAACAAGTTTAGGAAAAATTGTAGTTTGGATACTATCTGAACATAAATATTAACATACACAATATTCAACCTCCTGAAAGCGAAGGAGTAAGGGAGAAAAATGAGAACACCACTGTGTCTCATGTAAATCACAACACAAATGAAAGGCAATTCATGCAAGATGAACATGATCAGTTGAGGGCCAAAGTTGAAGCTTTAAAAGCCCAAAAGCAAGTTGAAAATAAAATAAAGGAAACGTCTGATGCGTTGGTGTGTCTGTAGATGATCATGGTGATAGTGGTCAGTCCCTTAAAGTTTATCGTTATAAGTACACCAGACTCGTCAGATGATTCCTCCACTGATTCTGATTCTGATGAATATCAGTCGTCCAGTAGTGAAGAAGGCCGTCAGAAGAAGAAATTAATGCTGACTAAAAAACATTCAAGGAAGAGGGACATGCGAGGTAAAATGAAAAAGAATAAAAATCAAGGAAAAATAAAAGGTTAGTAGATTATGACATTGATAATCTGTTAAGTTATCAATTTTCTATTCAATACGAACTGGGTATTTTTTCCACTCCTGATGAAGATATATTTTTCAGCCGAACTCAAAATTAGAGGCAGTCACCACTATCCTAAAAAATACTCTCAGAAAATCTTCCCAAAAGATTTGACAGTTCCAAGATGGAGAAGTATGATGGAAGTAGAGATCCGGATAACCACCTTGAGCAGTTTAAAAAGTTTATGATGAACTTCGATGATGATGACAAATTACGATGCAGGGGTTTTTCACAAACCTTTAAATGAAGTGCCCTAAAGTGGTATAAGGGTCTCCAACAGTGATCTATTAAAAACTTTGATTTGTTCTAGGTGGCATTCATGAGGCAATTTGTGGGAATTAAGGAGCTCAAGGGAGATGGTGATATTATTATCCATTGTTCCCAGGAACCGAATGAGTCATTAAAGGAATATATTAGTCGATTTTTGAATATGGAGAATGGTTAGATGATTGTTTTGAACAAGTGGATATTGTCTCCTTGAGACAAGGATTGAATCTAGGTATGCTAGTTAATGCAGTAACTCGGAAAAAAACAATCAATTGGGGTGAGTTAAATCAAGTTGGAAAGCAGATTACGGTTGAGGAAACTAAGAAATCTAGAGTACCGCATCTGAACAGGTTTGCTGCATGCACAAATCACAACTCAATCCCAAGATATTGTTAATTATAGGCCTAAGGAGTCCGAACAAGGATCACATCAGCCCATGCAAAGTCAATCTAATCAAAACCAACAAAGGGTTCAGCCCAAATGGTTTTCCAAACTGGATGAAAGCGTAACTACCATTTATGACAAGACTAGTAGTGTTGTACACTTTAGAAGGCCAACCTCAATTCAGTCCCACAGGGAGAGTCGGAACACTAGTTTCTGTAAGTACCGCAATGATATAGGTCACGATATTCATATTTTATAACATTGAAACAATAAATACAGAACCTTATCAAAATGGGAAAGTTAGGCTCCTTTATTAAAAGGCAAGGGGGAAATTGACAAGATAATACCACTCCTCAGCCTAGTTATTATGCACCTTGAACAACTACTCCATGACAAAGTATGGGGGCATCCATGCAAGAAGATATCATGGTGATTTTGGAAAGATTTGATGTAGCTTCTGAATATCTTGATCCTGATCCAGATCAGAATCAAGTTGGGGTAATTGTAGATAAGGCTGCAACGTTTCTGATCTGCGTAAGTTTTTTGAATCATTGACTATTTTTGGGGAAGACACTGTGACAACACCCTCAAGTTATTTAAGGAAAATTCATTCTAATAGTTTAACCACTCAGATAGAAGAAATAATTTCCACACATCTTTACCAAATCCATGCTCCATTCATTGTTTTTTATGAAGATGATTTGAGAAATATTACGGGGCCACATAAAGATATTGTTGCGATAGGATCATCTATTGGGGCAATGATATACGTCGGATCCTTATTGATATGGGTAGTTATGTGAATATATTGTTCTTGACTACTTATAAGAAGATGAATAATCCATCAGTCATTTAACGCTTAAACAGAACCATTGTAGGCTTTACTGGGAGTTCTGTCGATGTTATCGGGAGTTTGAAGAGGAATTATTGTTGGGTAAAAGACCATTTAAAAAATGGTAAGGGTATTATTTGTTGCGGTTAATTTTCTAACGTCATACAATGCCATATTATGTAGATCTTGGCTCTCCAGGATGCATGCTGTAGCTTCCACTGTCCACTAGTGTCTAAAGTATGTTGTGGGAAGTCAAGTAGGTGTTGTCCGAAGCTGTCAAAAAATAGCTCGTGAATGATATGTTACTTCCGTTTCCTCAAAAACGTTAGAGGCAGGGAAAATTAACAAAGCATAGAATTTATTGGAGCCTTCTGCCAATACAAGTGAAGTAAATGATCCAAAGGAAGCTCCTAGCGCTATAATTCTGGTTGAAGAAGTTAAAACTCATTGTCTGGTAGAAGGCAAAAATGTTAGGGTTGGAGCCAAGTTACCTTTAAGTTTAAAACAAAAATTGTTATTTTTTATCTAACAATCTACATGTATTTGCATGGTGCAATGAAGATGTGACAGTGGTACCAGATGATGTGATTAGCCACAAACTATCAGTCTGATCCGATGATGGGCTAATGATACAGAAAATGAGGACTTTTTCTAAAGAGAAATCCAAAGTAATTGGGCAAGGGGTAGATCGGTTAACCAATTTTGGACATATAAAGGAATCCCAATACCCTATATGGACATCTAAATAGGAAATGACGTATGTGTATTGACTTTACAGATCTAAATAGAGCTTGCCCTAAGGATCATTTCCTAATACCCCGGATATACCAGCTCTACCTCAGGAAATAAGTTATTTTCCTTTATGGACGCTTTTTCTGGCTAAAATCAGATACGAATGAATCCAAATGATCAAGATCATACTACTTTTATTACTGATATTGGGCTCCATTGCTATAAAGTGATGTCGTTTGGATTAAATAATGCTGGAGCTACTTATCAACGATTGATGAATAAGGCATTTGCCATCCAAATTTGTATTAATATAGAAGTTTACAAAGATGACATGATGGTGAAAAGCCTTAAGGAATAAGATTACATACCAGATAGAAACCTTTTCTAACCTTGAGGCTATTAACTTGAAGTTGAACTTTGAGAAGTGTACGTTCAAAGTCTGATCTGGTAAGTTTTGGGGATATATCATAAGGGAAAAACGAATCCAGGTTTATCCAGATCAGTTAAAAGCTTTATTAGCCATGGATCCACCTCGTAATATTAAAGAAGTCCAGATACTGACTGGAAGATTAGCTGCTTGGAATCGATTTATTTTGAGATCATTGGACAAGTGCACTCAGTTTTTCCAAGTCTTATGGAATGTAAAAGATTTTAATTGGTCCCCATAGTGTGATCATGCTTTCCTTGAAATAAAAAAGCATGTGTCTTCTCTCAAGACAATGTTCAAGCATATTTAGGGAGAGAGACTTTATATGTATTTTGTTGTATTGGAGTATGCAGTAAGTGATGTGCCGGTAAGAGAAGTGGATACTTACCCCCATTTGGTATATTACATAAGCAAAAGTTTATTAGAAGCTGAGAAAAAGTACTTGAAGTTAGAAAAAGTTGCCTTTGACACTAGTAATAGTTGCTAGAAAAATGAAACCATATTTTCAAGCATACTCTATCACGGTTCAGACATCTTTTCTTTTAAAGAATGTGCTACAAAATGTAGACATATCGGGGAGGATGACTAAATGGTCAGTTGATCTTGGAGACTATGATATCGATTTTTCACCTCGAACTGCATCAAGGCTCAAGCTGTAACTATTTTATTGGTAGAATTTCATAATGGAATACCTTGCAAAAAAGCTCAAAGTAACAAGTTTCATGAAGAATGGGTCGTTCAGACAGATGGTGGGTCTAGTACAAAGGGATGTGGAGTTGGGGTATGTTTAACTTCACCTTATGGCTGATAAGGAAGAATAAAAGACAAGGAGAAAAGTGTAAAGAAGAAACTTGACAGGAGAAAATAGCAAAGGAAAAGTGTGATAGGAGGAAAACGCATAGAAATAACTGTGTGAGGACTGAATTGTACAAATTATATAAAGAGATAGCCAAAATAGGAAGAAAGTAAAATGTAGGGACAAAAAGATGTAATTAGTCCAAGTTAAAGCGTGTGGGGTCCGCAATTGTACTATAAAAGGACCACACACGCTTCACAAATCCCGAGATGAATAGTAAAAGACTTTCTCTCTCTACTTAACCTAATAATCTAGATTTTCTCTCTCTAAAACTGACACTAAGATATTTCTGTATCGCAAAATCGTCTCTCACTAATCCTCGTATCGCATAATCACCCCTGGACCATCTTAAAACTCTTCAGTGGCGCCGTCTGTGGGAAACGAGGATCGCTCTAACGACAATCACTTCCTGGAAATAATCCCTGTTCCGAGGAGAACTATGGAAGGGGACGATGTGGTCAACAATTGCGAGGAGAACTTGATAGGCGATGATTACCGGAATGATACAGAATACGAGGGAGAATGAGGTCAGCGAGTCGAAAACGCTTTTGATGACTTAGATCTCCTGGCTCGGAGGAATGAATTGCGGCTGGAAATCGAAATATTGAAAGCAGAAAAGGAAGCCGCATAGGAGAATCTTCGATCCGAGATAAGAAGAGAGGCTGTCATTGAAAAAGAGGAACGTGAAACTGAATTTCGTCCCAAAAATAGGGGCGACAGATATCGGGGGCGCGAGCGGCGATCTCCGAGGAGAAGAGAGAGGCGCCGTTCGGATTCGGCCGACTCAAGCGACTACTCGCGATACAGCACTTCGGAATCGTCTCCTCGAAAATAACACAGGAGGAAAAAACGTGATCATAGGCGAACCGATTTCTGAAGAGGAAGAAGTTCGGAGAGGAAATCCTCGAGAGAAAAAAGTCACCATGAACGAGGTGGTGATCGGTCTCATGAACAGGCAAAGTGTCCTGACAAGAAAGAGTATATGGGCCCTCGAAATTCAGAATGGCAGCAGCAATACACTTTACCTTCCGAGGAGGGTTTGTACTTTTCGAATAACGACAATTTGAGATCCAACATTTATCGTACAGGTCACAATTGAAGAGCCTCTCCTCTGTCCTCGGAGATCTTAGTGGGAAACCTCCCGAAGCACTTTGATATTTCGAAGTTAGAAAAGTTCGATGGGACACAGGATCCAGATAATCACATCGAGCAATTTAAGAATTTTATGATCAATTTCGACGACGCTGATAAGCTGCTATGCAGAGCATTCTCTCAGATATTCAAGGGAGTAGCATCTAAGTGGTACAACAGGCTACCTCAGGGCTCGATAAATTTTTTTGATATGTTTTGGAACATCTTCAGACAACACTTCATGGGGAGCAAGAAGTTTCGAGCCAACGGAGACACGATCATCTATTGTCTACAAAAGGTGGGGGAGAGCCTCAAAAATTACACTAATCGCTTTGTCAAGACAAAAACGGATATGGAATAATGCAAGGATTCAGTGGCGCTTGCAGCTTTCAGGATGGGTCTGCTCCCCGGGTTGTTGAAGGATACGGTGGCGGAAAGTCAGGCAATGACCTTCGGAGCATTGCTAGATCAAGTTGAGAAGAGGATCTTCGTAGAAGAGACCCAACCTCGGAGAAAGGAGATCAGTTGGACCAGAATCAATTTCAAAGGACTCATTCGAACACCCAGGGCCCTCGATCGAACGTTCAAACTAAAAGTACGGGTCAATATCCTCCAAGGCAAAAATCAAACCCTCAGTACTATGGCAATCAACAAAACTACAATCAATGAGCGAGACTCATGTCAAACAAATGGGTTCGACCCGATTATTTCGCGGAGTTGACAGAAAATGTTGCTGCGATATTTGATAAAGCTAAATCTACGGTCCCGTTCAGGAAGCCTTTTCCCATACAGACTCCGAGGGAAAGCAGAAGCGTCAACAAATATTGCAAGTATCATGAGGATATCGGGCACGACACCAAGGATTGCATAGCTTTGAATAAAGAGGTGCAAGCCCTGATTGAGAATGGAATGTTGTTGGAGTTCGTCAAAAAACACTCCCAGAAAAATGCCGTGGTAAAAGCTGTCTCAAAGAACATTGACACAGCCATGGTAATTTCCGAAGGGGTCGACGATTTTGACATCGAGCAAGAGTATTTGGACCCCAAGGTGGGGAGGAACAATGTGAACTTGGTAGAGGAAGAAATTCCGAGGGGGAAAGTGGACAGCCTTTGTGCGTTCTTCGATTCCTTGGCGATTTTTGGAGGAGACACAATTACGGGAAATTCCAACAGCTCCCGAAAAAGGCACATGGTCAACTTGACCACCCAGATTGAAGCGGGAGTCTCTGCGCAAATGTACCGATCGCCTTCCCCAATTATTTGTTTCGATGATGATGATATGCGGAATGTAGCAGACCCTCATGAGGACGCTGTAGTGATTGCGGCAGACATCACTGGGGATCAAATTCAGAAAATACTCATCGACACAGGGAGCTCCACGAATATATTGTTCATGAGCATTTACCGACGCATCTCTGACCCGCCGGTCGTTCGAAGGTCCGACAGGACTATAGTAGGCTTTACTGGTGCTACAACAGTGGTGGTTGGAGAGTTTCAGTGTGTGGTCGAGTTGGGCCGTGGACCATTTAAGAAAGAGGTGGAGGTACTTTTCATTGTGGTTGACGCGCCAACCTCGTATAATGTTATCCTGGGTCGCTCTTGGTTGTCCCGAATGCATGGCGTAATCTCCACAGTCCATCAATGCTTAAAGTATGTGGTCAGGAACAATGTTGGGACAGTCCGAAGTAGCCAGAAGATGGCACGTGAATGTTACCAGATAGCCCTGTCCTCCAAGGGGGTTCGGGGGGAGACCTCCGACCGAGCGTAGCAATTAAAGCCCCCTCCCCCCCCCCCCCCCCGAAATCATCTCCTATGATGATCCGAGGGATGCCCCCAGATTTCAGGTCCCAGAAGAAGATTCTGCGACACACGAATTTGCGAGTGGCAAAGTTCTGAAGATTGGAGTCCACCTCTCTCCAGAATTTAAGGAAAGATTAATTGCTTTTTTATCTGATAAACTTGATATGCTTGCATGGTGTGCATAGGATGTCATTGGAGTGCCGTTGGAAATCATGTGTCATAAACTCGCGATACGATTAGATGTCCGACCCATAGTACAGAAAAGAAGACATGTCTCCCCAGAAAAAGCCTCTGCAATTCTGTTGGAGGTCGAAAAGCTACTGAGCATAGGCCATATACGCGAGTCGCATTATCCCGTATGGGCGTCAAATCCAGTGTTAGTACGAAAGAAAAATGGCAAGTGGAGAATGTGTATTGACTTCACGGACTTAAACAGAGCTTGTCCTAAGGACCCGTTTCCCGTGCCTCGCATCGATCAATTAGTGGATTCGACCTCCAAACTAAATCGGGGTACAACCAAATCCGAATGGCCGTTAACGATGAAGTCATGCCATTCGGATTAAAAAACGCGGGGGCAACCTATCAGCGCCTGGTCAATAAAACCTTCGAGGGGCAGATTGGGCGGAACATGGATGCCTATATCGACGATATGTTAGTCAAAAGTGGGCAGGACAAAGACCATTTCGTTGACCTGGCAGAGACATTCCGAAATCTAAGCAGAGTCAATCTCAAACTCAATCCATGGAATTGCATATTCGAGGTGAGGTCAGGAAAATTTCTTGGTTACATGATCAGCGAAAAAGGTATCGAGGCTGATCCCGTGCACCTAAAAGCTCTGATCACCATGACCCCCCCCCCCCCCGAAATATTAAGGAAGTACAAATTCTGACATGAAGATTGGCCGCTTTGAATAGATTCATTTCGAGGTCTTCGGATAAATGTGCTCTATTTTTTAAAGTATTACGGAATGCGAAGCAGTTTTGTTGGACCGAAGAATGTTCGACCAATTTTCGTCAAATCCAAGACTATTTGACGTCTCCGGAAGTCTTATCCAAACCTTTGGTAGGGGAAACATTAATTGTCTATGTAGCAGTATCAGACTGTACGGTCAGTATCGTTCTCCTCCGCGAAGATAACTCTCTTCTGAAGCCAATTTATTATGTCATTAAGAGTTTGCTGGATGCGGAGAAGCGATATCTCACGTTGGAGAAGGTAGCTTTAGCGTTGGTAACGGCAGCTCGAAAGATGAGACCTTACTTCCAGGCCCACCCAATCATTGTTCGGACGGCTTTTCCTCTGAAGAGTTTATTACAAAGACCAGACATCTCTGGCAGGATGACTAAATGGTAAGTAGAGCTGGGAGACTTCAACATAACATTTGAGCCTCGAACGACGATAAAAGCACAAGTTTTAGCCGAATTCTTGGTCGAGTTCCATTCAGACAGAGGGGAACAGGAGGTATACGACGTGGTTGATGAAGAGGAATGGGTGATACGGACGGATGGCGGGTCAAACATTTTAGGAAGTGGGGCAGGTGTCCAATTGATTTCCCCGAAAGGGGTAGCTATGTTCCAAGCCATTCGTTTCGGTTTTAAGGCTACTAATAATGAAGCTGAGTAAGAAGCTGCTCTAGCAGGCTTGCGTTTGGCTCAAATACGCGGGGCTCGAAAGATTAAATTGATTAGTGACTCACAGTTGGTGATAAATCAAGCCTTAGGGGAGTCCGAGGCTAGAAAAGAAACGCTGATACAGTATTTGAAGCTGATGAAAGATTTGGCATCTGAATTTGAGGGAGTCAAGTTTGAGCATGTTCAAAGAGAGTTAAATGTTGTCCCGGATTCTCTTGCCTCCGCTTCACGGACAGAAGGTTACCCGTGGGTTTTGGTTCAGGAATGCCCTTCGATCTCCATTGGCGAAGAGCACGCGATGAACATCTCGGAGGAAAGCAACGTGATTTCGCACGATTGGAGAACGGTTATCATTGATTTTTTGGCCCATGACATTTTACCGGTCGAAAAATACGAAGCCAGGAAAGTTAGATTCAAGTCTCACGGCTACATTCTGCTGGGAGGATTGCTGTATAAAAGATCTCTGAGTCGGCCATTATTGAGGTGTCTGAGTGGGCCCGAGTCACAAATTATCCTCTCCGAACTGCACGACGGTGAAGGATCTGCCCATTGTGGATACAAGGCTTTAATCTGAAGGGTATTCCTGGCTGGATATTATTGGCCCACTATCGCGGCTGACGCAAAAGATTTAGTCAAACGATGCGACACGTGCCAGCGCTACGCTAATGTGATTCACAAACCTGGGGTGTTGATGGAAAGCATTTCAGAGGCAGTCCCGTTTGACAGATGGGGCATTGATCTAGTTGGGCCTCTACCAATGGCGTCTGGGGGCAGACAGACGATAATTGTGGTAGTCGACTATTTCTCTAAGTGGGTGGAGGCTGAGCCGCTCGCAGGAACAAAGGCCAAAGACGTGATCAAGTTTGTCATATCTAACATTTTTTGTCGTTTTGGTGTACCATTGCAGATCACCACGGACAATGGGCCTCAATTTGATAACAAGGAGTTCGAGAGCTTTTGTGTATCGAGGGGCATACGACAATGTTTTTCAGCACCATTTCACCCTCAGGCTAATGGGCAGGTGGAAGTGACTAATCGCACGATCCTCGATGGTTTGAAGAAGAACTTGGAAGGCAAAGCAGGAAAATGGCCCGACTATCTACAGGAGGTGTTGTGGGCGTACCGAACGACTCCCGGAACGGCCACTGCTGTGTCCCCATTTGCCTTAGTCTATGGGATGGATGCCGTTGTCCCTCCAGAGATCCTTTTCCCCTCACATCGTATAGCAACATATGTCTCGGATACAAATAACCAGAGTAGAGCATTGGCTTTAGACTTGGTTGAGGAAAAGAGACAGCAAGCACAGTTGACATCCCTTCATTATCAAACTCTCATGAGGAGTCGATATGCGTCCAAGGTAAAGCATAGAGATTTTCAGGTGGGAGACAAGGTTTTACGCAAAATTTTCTTGCACACTAAATACAAGAGTTTGGGGAAGTTGGGACCTAACGAGGAAGGCCCCTACGACGTCACCGAAAAGATAAAACCAGGCACATATCGGTTAAAAGATAAAGAAGGGCGATACCTCCGTCTACCTTGGAATATTGAGCATTTAAAATTGTATCCTGATTAAAAGAGCTAGTTGACATTGTATTTCTTTTTCCCTTCTCTGTATCCCCCAGAACAAACTTTGGTGAGGGCACACTCTTTCCTACCCTGTTAGGCACAGGAAGGTTTTAATGAGGTGTTTCGATGAGCCCCTTAAATACAAAGAGTTCTTTGCATTAACTATTTTTTGGGTCACAGTAACATGTGCCTCGAATTGTTGTCCCTTCGAACTATTTTTTGGGTCACAGTAACATGTGCCTCGAATTGTTGTCCCTTCGAACTATTTTTTGGGTCATAGTAACATGTGCCTCGAATTGTTTTCCCTTCGAATTATTTTTTGGGTCACAGTAGCATGTGCCTCGAATTGTTGTCCCTTCGAATTATTTTTTGGGTCACAGTAACATGTGCCTCGAATTGTTGTCCCTCCAAACTATTCTTTGGGGCACACTAATGTGTGCCTTAAGTTTTGGGACCTTCGAACTATTCTTTGGGTCACACTAATGTGTGCCTCAAGTTTTGGGACCTTCGAACTATTCTTTGGGTCATACTAATGTGTGCCTCAAGTTTTGGGACCTTCGAACTATTCTTTGGGTCATACTAATGTGTGCCTCAAGTTTTGGGACCTTCAAACTATTCTTTGGGTCACACTAATGTGTGCCTCGAGTTTTATTTTTACTTTATTAATATTTGGTTCATACTAATGTGTGCCTCGAATCCAATGTCACTTTATCATTATTTGATCACAATAATGCGACTCAAGATATCATCTCCTTAAATTTTCAAGTAGGTCACAATCATAGTTCGAAGGACTTGCCTCTTCGGATTTTTTGTTGAAAATATAACATATGCAAACTTATGTATAGAAGTAATAATTGTTCATTGATCTTACAAAAATCGACTTGTCTCATAAAATTAGCACAGTACAACATGTTCCAGTCATATTACAAAAAGAGGCCCTATTGGGCCATACACAAAACATTAACTCCTTCAGCTTCTTCCCTTAGTCTGAATTTTTTGAAGAGTCACTCCCCTCAGCCTCTGAATCTTCACTCTCACTTACAATTATATGGGGGGGGGCGAAGTTCCGAGGGGACAAGCTTCCAAAAGGCCCCCAGGTTATATTCAGGATGCTCAGCATGAATTTGGGTAAGCAAACCAGCTCGAGTAGTGGCATCCCAGCCTTGCAGCTTACTTGTGCATGTTGCTGCATAAGCATCCACAGCTTTGTCTTTCTCTTCCTCGACTTGTCCAGGAAAATTTTCGACCTGTCTTCGTAGCTGATCTCGGTCTGCTGTCACCGTTCGAAGGGCCTCGGTACATTGTGTGAATCCATCGCAACACCTCTCCAACATTATCATATAATTCTCGGAGGCAGAGAGACGCTCGTATAAGGCATCAGCTTGGCCCTCGATCACTGCATGTTGCTTCTTGGCCTCCTCGAGCTGAGAGGCAACCAGCAAGGATTTGAACTTGTAGTGATTTTTGCGTTTCTCGAGGTGACGCACCTTCTTGTCTCTATTTACTGAGGTATGCAGCAACTTCCGAAGGGACAGTGAGAACTAATCGTCCAAAGGAACTTTGAAGGAGCTCGATGGAGAACCTAATTCTCCAGAGTCAAACTCAGAGAACCCGCCTTTAAGAATCTCTGGGCCAACATGTTGAGGAGGATTGCTCCGAGGAATAGGGAGAGGAGCTAATCTTGGACGTATTTCGAGGGGGGCTGGATGAGAAGCCTCAGTAAGGGGCGAGTATGGGGATTGATGAGAATTTTCCCTAGGAGAATGGTCACCTCTGTTCTCAGGTTCACTTGCGCTTTCATGGACCTTTTCCTCAAGACCAGCCTCCTGGTTGTTTTCAGGCGTCTCACCTCCCTTGGATTGTTCTTCGATAGGTTTGAGGAGGATACCCTTACCCTTGTCTCTTTTCTTGGCATCCTTTCTCAAAGGAAGGATGGGAGCAGGGGGAGGAGGAACGGAGTCCAATGACCCAGTATTTTTTGGTGGAGGGGGAAGAGAATTCGACGCCCCAGCATCGTTCGAGGAGGGAGGCCTTTGAGTACTGACAGGCCCTTCGGGGTTTAGCTATTGGGTTGATAACACTTCATCTTCTGGAGGATCCCCAAGATGGCTCTGCGAACGGGAGCGCTTGGTCAGGTATACCATTACGTCTTTTTTACTGCAGTGCTCCATCACTTCTCGCTCCGAAGGAGGAGTTATCAACCCTCTCATACTAATGCGATCGAGGGGATTGAGCCTCCATAATCGACTCCTGGCAAGATTGTTGTCTGTAAAGCAGAGACGAAATCGGTTGTCCCAATGTTCCTTTGCCCACAAATGAAGGTTGGTAAACACAGTTGTAGCACCCTCAACATAATCAGAATAGGGCTTGGATATCCCAGTCATAGCTGCACCAAGTAGCCAACATTAAGACCAATCACAATTAAAAAATTCGAAGAGGCATACGAATTCGAAGCGACATAATAATTCGAAGGAGCATAAATATTCGAGGAAGCATAATGATTCGAGGAAATATAAAATTCGAGGAGGCACAAAAGTTGAGGGGGTACTTACATTTCATAGTCCACATTAGAGAAAGCTTGTGAGGATTTGAAGGAGTGGCCTCTGACCCGGTCTCCCAGCAACCAGAGAAAAAGAGAAACTGCTACCTCCATTTCTTATCAGCCTCAAGTAGATCCTTTAAGACTTTTTTTCCTCGATTGAAAGTCAGTGAATAAAAGGGAAAGTAAGGATTTATGGCCAAACCAGCAAGGCAAATGAGTTGCTCTAACGAAAATTTGTGACCTGAGAGCCTCGAGGCCATGATGCAGGACATCAAAGTAAACCACATGTTGGGACCAACCTGCGAGGGGCAAAGGTCTATCTTCGATAAGTATTCGATGAAGAAAGGGTTTAAGGGATACCTTAACCCCCAGTTCATGATTTCTGTGTATACCACCAACTCATTATCCCTCACTGATAAGGGTGTCTCTCCTTCTGAGGGGAATTCGATAGTAATGTAAGAGGGGATGTACCATCGGGTCCTTAGCATCGTCTCTTTCTCTTTCGAAAAATACTTGTATCTGATATTGGCAAGGGCTACCATATGCTTATTTTCGATGCCCCGAATATTGTGACCGACAATATTGTCCAGCTCCAAGGGCAGCACGATATCCCATTTTGATTTTGGAGCGATCCGACGGGCTTGCTCGTCGGATATTATCTGCGATGAAGAGGTTGCAATGTTCGCAGAACCTAAGGAGGGAATTGTAGGCACCTTTGGTTCGAGGGGCTTTGCGGCAGGTTTCTTCCCTTTGGCATCTCGACTTTCATCTCGCCTATTGAGCATGTCCTCCTCGGTAATCAGCGTTTTTGAGGGGGAAATTGAGTCTTATGAACGGTCATGGATGGAGTGGAAGGCAGATTTGACCCGTCCACTTCATTTCTTCGGGGAGGACTGGCAGAAGTCCTTTGAGGGCTTGTGGATGTTCTTGTAGAATTTCGTGGAGGACGGATAGAAGTTCGAGGAGGTTTGGTCGACGTCCGAAGAGGGCTCGTAGATCTTTGAGGGAGGTTCTCAAGAGCTGTTGGTGAAGTAGGTTCCCGAATAATTAGGGGCGCCTCCCTGGCATGTTTTCGCTCATGAGAGCCTTTCCTATCTTTATGGGACTTCTTTCTCTTCTCGGACGAGTGTTTGTGTTGCCTGTCCTTACCCATCTCTCTGAGGGGGGTCGACTCACTGTGCAAGCTTTTTCGAGCGATTGCGTGGGGGATAATTGTGGTCGAATCTTCTGAGGAGGCCAGGCACCAAAGAAGGTAGTAGTCGATGGTGGGGGATGAGGCCTCACGTCTTCACCGGCAGCAATCCTCTCTTCGAACCTTTTACTAATCAACAACCACTCAAGAATTAGACGGGGCTTATTCACTTGCTTTATCTCTCTAGAAATAATTGAACAGAAGTTGAGTTAATGAAGAGAGAAGGTTGGTATTTATCGATGCAGATGGGCTTTCCTGACAGATCAGGCCTGGGGACCTTTTTATGGTGTTTGCCTAGGGACATTATGGTCCATATAGGTGTGAATTGTTCTGACACTAGCCGCGGGGGAAGATGAAGGGTTTTTGTGTCAGAAAATGTCAGGGGAAGAGGAAGAGTTTTCTGACAAAAATGTCAGAAGAATTGGTAACGTTTCCCAAAGAGTTATGCTGACACAGGTGTTCATTAGATGACGTCATGACCAAGATCAATCCTGGCACCCCTTTTAGCATGAGTATGAAATCATTTGGGGGCTGATTTACCTAAAATGGTGCAAGGATTGGGGGGGGCTACTCGGTTAACAGGAGAAATTCGAAGAGCGATTTATCGAAGAGTTGGTTTGTGGCCTCGATGGTTCGAGGAGCTTTGTAGAAATTCGAAGAGTGAATCTTCGAGGAGCGACTTATGAAATTTGGAGAGAAAATGGTTTTTGCCTGTCAAAAGAATTATTCAGTCCCAGTAAAATAATTTTTACTAAGACTGGGGGGCTACTGATAAGGAAGAATAAAAGACAAGGAGAAAAGTGTAAAGAAGAAACTTGATAGGAGAAAATAGCAAAGGAAAAGTGTGATAGGAGGAAAACGCATAGAAATAACTGTGTGAGGACTGAATTGTACAAATTATATAAAGAGATAGCCAAAATAGGAAGAAAGTAAAATGTAGGGACCAAAAGATGTAATTAGTCCAAGTTAAAGCGTGTGGGGTCCGCAATTGTACTATAAAAGGACCATACACGCTTCACAAATCCCGAGATAAATAGTACGAGACTTTCTCTCTCTACTTAACCTAATAATCTACATTTTCTCTCTCTAAAACTGACACTAAGATATTTCTGTATCGCAAAATCGTCTCTCAGTAATCCTCGTATCGCATAATCACCTCTGGACCATCTTAAAACTCTTCAATGGCAATCATATGTATTAAGCTATATGCTTTGGTTTTTGGGCATCCAATAATGAGTCGAAATACGAAGCAGCCATAACTGGTCTAAGGTTAGCTCAATTATGTGGAGCAAAAACGGCAAGGTTAGTAAGTGATTCTCAATTACTTATTAATCAGGCTCAAGGGTAGTTTGAAACCAAAAAAGATAATTTGATAAAGTATTTACAAGTTCTTAAGGAAATTTCCTCAAGCTTTAAAGACATCCGATATGAACATGTCCCTAGATCGGGAAACACTATGGCGGATACTTTAGCCACCATAGCCTACTCTGAAGCATACCCTTGGATCCTAATGCAATAATGTCCTTCCATTGATTTAGTTGAAAGAAAAAAGGATGGGGTTGAAGAAAATATGAGCATATCCGACATCCAATCCAAATACCGTAGATATGAGATCCAACAGTTTATTACCAATGACGTTTTACCTTTGGCTTATATATTGGCTAAGAAAGTAAAGTACAAATCTTGGGGTTTTCTGATGTTGATATGTGTTCTTTAACAAAAGGTCTTTCAGCAGACCTTTCTTGTGTTGCTTGGTTTTGAAGAATATCAAAAGTGTTCTTACATACCAAGGAGAAACAATTCTGAAATCTAGCTACGAATTGGGAAGGCCTATACATAAGATATGAAAAAGTCAAGCAAGGAACATACTGACTTCAAGACAAGGAAGGCAACCTTTTAAAACATCCTTGGAATATTGAGTACCTCATGTTATATTTAGAATGATCTACTTTTTTTTATAAATATTTACTTTGTTTTGTTTCAATGTAAATATTTGGGGGCATACTCTTTCCTACCTTGGTGGCGCAATGAGGTTTTAATGAGGTGCACGGGTCCTAATTAATATAAAATTTGTTGCCTTTTTAATTGTTGAGTTTATGAATGCATCAGACAAATTAAACACAGATGTAGTACTTTGAAATATCTGTGGATGCATTAGACATGTTAAACACTAATTAAACACCTTGAAATACTTGTGAAGGGGTCGGATAAATTAAATACTGATTAAACACTTTTAACTATCAACTCGAATACTTTGGACTGGTTCGAACATATTAATAGATTATGAAGCTGAAATATTTGATTAACTTCATATATCATTAATGCTTGCTATATTTTAAGTATGTTCGGATTATAATGGAAGCATTTAAAATAAAGAATATAATACAAAATATATGAACGTACAGATAATGTGAAATCCTGATCGGGATCAGATTCATCTGATGTCATATTATATTTATCATTTTTGCTAAATTATGATAAGGAACTTCATCATCTGGGACATAAGCCCACTGCTTCCCAAGAGACTATTTATGAAGAGTTTCGTGGAACAAAATGACCATATCAGACTTGACAGATTCTTCCCTTCGTTCCATGGACTTTAGTACCCCTCAGCATATTCGTTCTTGGCAGCAGCTATATCTTGAGCCCTTGATTTTTTCAAAGCGGTGATTTTATCGTCTATTTTCTTGAGAAGATCGTTTTTCTCATTCTTCTATTTAGACAGTTGTTCGTTGGTAACATTTTCATTGGTTAATGCTTCGTTCAAATTTTTAATTTTCTGGAAGGTGGAGGTTTACAGTTTGGTGTAGTTAGATTGTGTTTTTTCTCGATCTTTTGTGGCTTGTTTTAACTCGGTGTTCAGTTGTTATTTGTCCTTAATTAAAGTCTCTACCTTGCTTTGTTCACATGCAAAGGAAACCTTTAAGCCTTGATTATCAGTTTGAAGGGAAGTGATGATATCTTTTGTTTGAGCTCTGACTTGTCTTTCGAAGTTAACTATGGTCCTGATATAACATGAGACTGCATAGCCCAAGATATCATACTCATCAGCACTTCAAAAGAGTCACCATCGTGAATCACTGCATTGGCTATGTTAGATGATTGAGTAAAGGCCTCTTTGTTGAACTTGCTAAAATATAAGTTCCCTAAATCATCTAAGTTAACCTCGACTTTAGTAGGAGGTTGATCAGCGCTAGGGAACATTAGAGAGAAGGATTAGCGTGAGCCTATTCTTCAATAGGAACTTCAGCAGGTTTTTTCAGGAGGAAGTATCTCGGTTCGGAGTATGATCTCTGAATCAGTAGTTATTCTTGCCTTCCTTATCATCGCCGCGTGTCTGGTGTCTCTTGATCTCTTTTTTCTTTTTGATAGTTAGGGAAGATGGGGCCACCTTTTTTCTTCACCAATTGTTACTTCCACCGTTTCCAACAATGCAACATTAACCTCTCCTGGCAACCCTGAACTACCTGCATCGGGAAGTCCCTGAGAGGAGTCTCCACTTTTTTTCTTCTTCTTTTTCATTTTGTCCAAATGACTAGGAGCCTTATTACGAGTTGGTAAGAAGAGCTTACCTTTTTTTTTTCTTTAGTGCGTCTGATAATCTCAACAGCTTCGGGAGGATTGGTGAATCCTTCATAAGAAAGTTTCCTAGTTTAGCTTGTTCTCCATAAGTGAGCCGTCACCATGTCAACTGCAGTAAAACAGTTATGTAAACCAACTTCCCAATTTGATATGGCCCACTGATTCAGTTTAATGAAGGGGGTCCGACCCTTTTCCAGATGTTCCAAGAACATTTTGGAAAATATTGAAAAGAAAATATGAGTTACGAGTTAATGTTGAAGTTATCCGATGTAAGAATTCAATATTTATGCACATTGAAAAGAATCATTTAATATTTTACCTGAGATTTTCCAGTATCTGGTTAGCATGCTTAGATTTTCTTTCTGTCTGATTCTTCTACCATTCTCCCAAGCGCACTTGATATAAGGGAATCGTCCCCTCCAAAGTTTGCCAGCTTCTAATAGGTTATTGACCACCTTGTAGTCATTCCGCATGTTGAAATAGTAGACAAGAATATTATAATTTCTATATAATCCGGCCACAGCTGCGAATTGTTCAATAGGCATTGGGATTTTGGAAAGCCTTGAAATAATGATGCTAGCTAATAGGGTATACCAAAGATTGAGGCTTAATTGACTTGTACATAGTTTTACTAAATGAAAGTATCTAACTATATGCGGGTCCAAAGGAAATCAAAATCCCTAGTTGAGCACTCTGGTGTATACAACCGGTTCCCGGATCTTACTATCCATCGAGTCTTATCAGGGATGTGAATTCTCACTTTGATAGACTCCGGAAAGCCCTATTTTTTTATCCTATTCCACTCTGCAGTATGGGTGTACACATAAGAAATTCGTTGGAGGGCTAGCAAGTACTTAACACTAACCTTGAAGAAGTTGAGCCCAACTCGCCCAACGACGCACTCCGGAAGTGGTTCTGTGTTAGTTTTCTCCAAATTGTTTTTCTTTTTCCCGAACTGTATTGGTGTCCCCAGTATGTTTGGAGGTCTCTATAAGGGTTTCTGATCTATTGTCTGCCATCACCTCTTCTATTATTTTTGGTGCTTGATCTCCCGATTTGTGTTCAGTATCTTCCTTCTCAATATGAGAAGATCTGATGGGAGAAGTAGATGGGTGTGGATCCAAAATTGGCAGTTTTGGAGATTTTATCATTGAATGACCTTTCTTGGGCTTTTTTGAACCTTTAACAGGTGTATTTGAAGCTTTGGCCCTCGATATCCCAGTAACCCTTTGAGATGGGTTGCTTTGATTGAAGAACTGATGTTTCTGGTTGTTTGGATTGATAGGCTGATGTTTCTCACTATGATAATCGAGGAACTGGTAACTCTGGTTGCTCTGATAATTCGAGATTTATTAAAGAGAAAGTAGATAATTGTTTCTTGGGAAATGTTGTTGGTCTGTAAGAAGATGAACTTCTATCTGGTTCCAACACTTTTTCAATGACCAGTCCACCAGGAGAGGCTGGCAGTCCAGCTACGATTGAGGCCTCTCTCTAGGTTTAAGGTTTGAATTTTTTTTTTTATCTAGAAATGAGAAACCGTGAAAAAACTTACTTATATACTAAATAATCTACTTGATTATTTCACCTAGGGAAAATGAATTGAATAAGGTAATGATTATAGTCTACCGGTTATAACCCCCTATTTTCGAAGTTTAGATGTAAATCCCTAGAAAAAAACGGCGGGTAGGTCCAACTGCAAGTTGACAGGTTTAATAAAAAAGTAGCAACCTTTGAGTTGACATACAGACCTTTTGAATTCACTTCGAATACATAATGATTAGTTCAGATATTATTTGATATAGTTAGCTCTTCCAAAAAAAAATTGAAATAACTAAGGGGGATATATGATCGGTTCATATATTCTTTTAGTTTATTACTTTATGATTATATCATTAGGAATAATCTTAGACCGTGGTACATATTTTTTGAAACCTTGGGAGTTTATAACATATTGGTTGACATTTTAGAAAAAATTTAATGTATTTTATAGATTTTGTTATCCTAAATGAAGTGATCAAATTTGAAAAAAACATATGAATTCTTTTATGTTTATGATTTTATCTTGGGCTGTGGTGCCAGTATCTAAAATCCAAGAACTTGTACTATTAAAACTAAAAGACACAATAGTAGATGGAATTAAACCTGCAACATTCGCATGAGCATCAATATTACCAGAGTTTTTGTGATTCACGGCACTAATTGCTTGGGGTAATTGTTGTATTTGTTTGGTAGTGAACCCCTGAACAGCACTAGAAGTATTGGAACCTGATAAGTTATGAAACTATGTCGCATTCGCCAAAGGTTGATTACCACGAACTGAAGATTTTTGTGCTTGGAATTGTCCTGGCTTGTTTTTGTTTCCATGTTTCAATCAACATGTATCTTCCTCTTATCGTAATACTTATAATGAAATTTGAAAGTGTGAAGTTCATCTATAGTATATCCGGATTCGTTACAGTGATCACACATTTTCTCCGTTGAATTTCCTCCTTTTCCCAAAGTGCGACTGTTGTAGAAAAGTTTTCAGTTGGCCCAAACATAAATTTGTTCATTGTGCATCCATTTGTGTTTTTTGGGTATCCACGTAGAAAAAGGCTACAAATTTCTTGATTTACATACATATAAAATTTCCATAAGTTGTTGTATTCTCTTTAAGTAAAAGTTATTTCAAAGTGGAGCATGTGAGTTATAATATAATTTTGTTTTGAGATGAATTTATCAAAGTATTATGGACTTCACGAATTCAGTATGAGTTTATTAAGATATAGAGTTTTATGATGACATGTTCATTTCCATAGCTCGTAGACTCTTGTTAAATGCCACCAAAAGTTTATGTTGAAACAATTTGATATAAAATATCGAGGTGAGGCGTCTCATATGTCAAAAACCCAGTTTTATGAGGATCATTTTTTATGTCCTAATAGCTTATCATGAAAGAAATATATAGGTTAAGAAAGTAATAGTATATTTGGTGTGGAAAACAACATATATATATATATATATATATATATATATATATATATATATATATATATTCTCTTGAGGTAAATAAAATAAGTATATCAGTTAATACCTCAAGATCGATTTAAATTCAAGAGATACAAAATATTATATATGTCTCGACAATTGGAAGTTTGATGTATACTTAAGTCTATTCAAGATATATTATAATGTTTATAGCAAGAATCCTAAGTAAGTAAGTAATTATTTTATCAAAGTACTATTACATAATATGATATGGTTCTCTAATATTTTGGAAGAACAAACATTGCATGCTAACACAAACAAGTCACACAACTAACAAAATTATTTATGCGTCATGACTTTATGGATTGAGTGGATGTTAGATCAATATGTACGATTTAAATCTACGTATTTGATAAGAATAAAATTTATAACACATTAAGTAACACCCAAATAAAGAGAATAAATTTAGTTCTTTATCGTCAATAAAATTAAGATAGAAGAAATTTAAATAAATTTTATGGTTTAATGTTAAATATTAAAGGAAATTAAACATATATTATTTCTCTTTTTATCATACGTAATGAATTATTTAATGGTCAAAGTCTTCCATGAACTCAATATTCTTATAGTCATCCTTAATCTAGAGGATATTCATATTTAGCGAAAGTTTGTCTTAAGTTCAAGTTTTTGTTAAGTTTTAGATTGAATTATTTTTCAGTTTTAATGTTTATGCACTCATTCAAGAAATACAATATTTAGATTTTCTCTTATTATTATTATATTTTTTTACGAATTAGCAATATCATTTTAGGTAAGCAGAATCACTTGGAAATCAATTTTTTTATATGGTCATGTGATTCCCATAATGCATGCCATGAGAAGTTAAAGTTCATTTAGATGATAGTTAGTAATGTGATTAATGTAGGAGTATTTATATTTTAAATGGGTTGATTTATTTATCTCTCTCTTAAATATCACCTAAACTTACATGACATTTTAGATTACATGTAATTATAATAATGTATTTCAATGTGATATTGAGCTGATACATTTAGTACATGTGGAAATTATAGTGGGAGATAATAAGAAAATTTTAAATTGAATGTCTGATCAATGTAAATTTAGAGTATCCTAATTATTGTAAATTATGGTCTAAAAAATAAAAATGTTATCATTATTTAATTAATTAGATTATATTAGGAGAGAGGGTTTTCTATGTTTATACATCGAGTGGGCTAAATTGGAAAATGATATGATTAAAAAAATGTGTAAATAACAATTGGACTAAAATGTATCGTGATAAATTTCTTTATGCCCAACATTAAATTATTAGGATATATAAACCTAATAGAGGTTATGTTCCTTATGGACACAATGATATTGTGTCTTGATACGAAATGAGCACAAAAAATCTAAGTAAGAAGAGTGACAAATAACATTTAATTTATAGAATAAAAGATATCGAGACATATTTTATAGAAACTTTATTTCCATAGGCGTTTCAAGCATTTTAGTTTTCAATATAGAGAAACAATCATCTTTTTTGAGATACTTATTTCCCATCATATAAATATTCTTAGATTTTATTGTTTATACTCGTTGAGACGTCAAACTCTACCATTCATTCACATGGAATTCATCATGTTGCAACTCATGAGTTCGTTGGAAGATCCATAGCTATGAGTTTGAATCTCAGCAAAAATCATCACAAGATATCTTCAGTTATTTTTCGTGCAATTGACTTTTGATATTGTCTTCTAAAGATATATGTTTATTCATGCATTCACATTTATAGGTATTGAGGTTTTATGTATCCTTAATTTATTTTATCTTAAAATCTTAAAGTACAACTATCATGGTGGGTCTGCATGGTCGAATGTTTGTTAAAATGACGTATCTATATAATACTACAGTCAGACTAACCTAGTAGTCAAGAAGCTATATTAGAGAACCCAAGTTTCACATCTTCTAACTACACTTCAAACAACGAGAAAATATATTGAGTAAAATAGTATAACTATAAAAAAAAGATGCATCATTCAATTTTTCATAATATGTTTTTCAATATAAAAAATAATATTTTTTTATCTTCTTTTAAATTCAGCTCTCATGCTAAAATAATATATTGGATCTTATACACATTGATGTTAAAATATTCTTTACACGCCATTCGTGAGTCTCAATACAAGTATTATATAAATTATTGAAGGACTTTAATATATTCTTATTATTATAAATTTGTTTGAGAAAAGTAAATTTGTTTGAGAATAATGGATTGTAAATTTGATCTCTCTACATAATTTTTATAAAAACATATACTAAAAAATGACGTGCTTTACAAATTGATCTAATCCATTTAGTTGAAACAAAATTATCCTATAAATACGAGACTAAAACATTTATGTGTGATAATAATAATAAAAAAGAGTTCATATATATATATATTCTCTAGAGAATAAGTCATTTTTAAAATATTTCATAAAATAAAAATATTCATTCAATTTTTAAACTTTTGGATAAGCTAATTATTTATAATTAGAAACACACAATCATATAAACTTCAATTATTTATAATCAAATATATATTCTGATACTCATAAAAGATACACATGTTTAGAATTTATTAGTAGATTTATTATTTTAAAGTATATAGTATTTAATGAGTTGAGTTAATTTGTGTACAAATTTTATAAAGCTCTTGAGACTATAATTTACTTTTAGAAAAAAAATTATGTCGGTAAACTACACAAGATTCCATATTATCTTAAATTATCAGAAAAATCTATGTATGATAGAGCAGAAAAAATTAGATAAAATAGATATTAAGTACTCTAAAATCGGTTCATGAATGTATTTTTTTCCCAAATATATTATAATATTTATATCGCCAAGACATATAAAACAACAAAGTAGATTTACTTTTTATGTTTTTGCTAAAATATGAGTTTATTTATTTTTTATTATAAAATTATAAATATATTATATATTATATTCTCTAACACATCCAAAATACATTTAAAACTTACTTAATAAAACTTCTCACTCCAAAACCATACTTAACTCACATAAAAGTAGATAATGTATTTTTCGCATGATGATTCTTTTAGTCTTATAATATAAGTGGTTGGATAAGTATCTTTTGTGGTAGTTTTTGGGTGGGTTTTAGTATTCAATAAAGCAATATGATATTATTAGTTCTATAATATGTTGTTAATAGTTTTATAATTTTAAAGTGGCACAAGTTCTAAAAAAACCGTTTCGTTTATTTAATATGGCTCTAGTCCATGTTAATAAAGTTTCCGTTTTGTTTATTTAATATGGCTCTAGTCCATGTTAATAAAGTTTTGATTTTATCTCGGTACATTCTTAGTTATCTAATCTCATTAGTTTGGTACAAATTCTGTTGCTATGGCTTGTATCATCTAACTTCTAAGATTCACTTTTTGTTTGAAAAAAAGGCTTTACTTGTATTTAATATTGTTTTAGTTATAAATTTGAATTTTTCATTTTTTATTTTTTATCTTTATGTTTCTAATGAACTAACTATACCAACCATTATAAATTGAAGGGTAAGCTAAATGAAACACTATTCTTCTCCCCTCCTCATTAATCACCTCTAAACAAAAATAGATATTATATTTTATTATTTTATCCTTGTTTATAACAAAAGGTGCTGGCCCACTTGTCATAAAGGGTGAAATTGCATATCTGTTTCTTGGTAAGGATTTACGTTTAATACAAATTTCATATAGGATAAGTTAAGGATTTTATTCTAAACATTATATTATACGGTGGAATTTGTAGTTGGTCAAATATTTATATAATTTGAAACAAAAAAATGTTGTATTTTTATTCCGTTATGTGTTTTGGATAAAAAAAAAAGTGATTTTAAGTATAAATTATGTGCGTTTGGATCTATTTCAATTCTAAATTTTAAATTAATAGATTTCAAAATTTTAGCACAAAACAAAGACTATATCACCTATAAATTGGGATAAAATATTTTAATTACTATTAGTTTCTCATTCATTGTTTAAGTGGTTAACATTGATGCAAGAAATGAATTCTACATTTATGCAAGAAATGAGTTCTCTTTTTGAATTGTGGTCTAAGAAGGAAATTGAAGTGATCCAAAAGTGCTATCATTCACACAAGGTTTTTGTTGATTTTTCAGGTTTTGATAATCCCAGTGATGGTTCGATTCCTCCGGCATGAGAAAGAACACCCTAGAAGGCACCATTTCCAGAGAGAACAGGAACAAACTTATTTACAAACAATACAAACCAAAACATATACGCTCCATACCCTCGAAATTTCCAGAATACCAACAGTTTTACTCCCCATAGAGATGGCAATATAGGGAGAATTTCTCTAGCAATTAATTTAGTTCGTGATGTAATAAGTGAAGAGGGTAGAGGCAAGAGATTCAACAAGATGGGGGAGCACCACTATACAGAGAGAATACCCTTGAACAGAATGTTGATTTCGTTCATATAAAACTGATGCGTAATAACACATTTGTTACAGTAACCGATAATAAAGGGAACGTTAAACTTAAAGCATATTCAGGGTGCTTAGCGGGAGTGAAAGGAGGACCCAAAGTTGCTGATGCAACTGCGGAACACATAGAGAGATTGGCTAAAGACATGGGATTAAAATCGGTTGTGATGAAAGTAAACGGATTTACCTTTTTTAAGAAGAAAAGATCAGCGATTATGAGCTTTAAAGAAGAGTTTACTAATTCTCGAGATTATCAAAACCCAAGACATGACGACACTATCACATAATGGATGCAGACTACCCAAGAAATGCCGGACTTGAGGTATTGACCGTAATCTGTGTTTCAATAATTTTTACCATAAAGTTTATTTCTTTCTGCTGGTTTATTTGGACGCGATGAAAATTTAAGGCCATTTTGGCTTGTTTGTTCTTGTTGGATTTTGTTATGTAGTTGTCGAATAGATCTCTATGAAAAAGGAAAATTACTTGGTATTAGGTGTTTATGTCGTAGACCCTCTTTTAATCTTTATTATTTGTTTGAGACTTGTTCTCCTTTAAGATTACTGTTATTTCATAGTTTGCCAAGTTAAATGTACATACATGGTTTGAAATTCAAATATATGGACTTGTAAATATGATTAAATTTATTTAGCGAAATGTTCTCAAATGTGACTAGTTTGTGGTTGGATTAGAACTTCATTTACTGGTTTTGTTTTTAATGGTTGATTGTTTTTAATGGTTGATTCATTACTATATGATGACTTAACACTAAATGCATTTATACAATTTTTTAGCGACTTAAAAGGGTTTATAAACGCAATTGGATTCGAGAAAGCGTTTCAAACTAAATATTAAGGTAGGATGGAATGGATGGAACATAAAGAAAATACAAAGTTAAATGCGACAAACAATTATGACAATCTTATTGATTGGACTCGAAAATACTTATTGAAAATACTTATTGATTGGACTACCTTATGAAAATGAACATATATATATATATATATAACATATCGATCCATAATTATTCCAACAATCTCCTAATTGGATCGTTATGTGTTACTCAAGAATATATAGTTAACTTCAATGGGGCCCTGAATCCATTGCCAATAGGTGAACGGTACAACCCCGTACACGATCAATAAAAGATAAAGGACTAAAGACCTATTTCTCGTGATGTGAACAATATGTTGTAATATTTATCACATTATCACCATCCATCAATTACTTGGGCCAATTATGGTGTGTAATTTAAGAATAACATGAAATGTAATCATACATATTTACTCTTAAATGATACTACATTGGAGATTTAATAGAGTAACACGTGTCAATAAATACATTGTGATAGTCAAACAAGATTAGGGAGAGCATACAATGGAATTTACAATGAGAAATCTAAACATATAAGCATAAGACATGAGTATGTTTGACAACTAATTCAAGGTGTACTTATATATGTCTCATACATACGTTCTAGTGAGAATTTAATGGATCTATTTATCAAACCATTAGCTCGATAATCGGTAAACTCTATATCCAGATGGATGTGACTATTGAAATAAATATTTTAGTAACTCAATTCGGTTATAGAGAACCTATACATCGAATTTCTAATGGATAATAACAAGTTATTTGTGAGGGTTTAACATATAAACAAATTAGAATTTCATTTTTTATGAATGTTAGATATGTTGTTTGTTACCATAGAGGGATAAGTTCAAAGAACTTTTAATACAATTTAGTATAAGCGTGACATGTGTTTATAAAGATAATAAAAATACTGTAAGATTGTAGCTATGAGAATCTAGATGATGCCTCCTCTCATGAGAGAATGAGTTCATCTCAAGATACGTTTCTTTGAATTGATAGAGCACAAAACTAAAGTAGTGCTAAAGTAAAATATGGACACATGTTTGCTAAAATAATTAGGTTTGTGAGACCGCTGATTAGGTCACATGAGATGTTGATTCAAAGTTGCGACTACCGATATTTTCTTATTTAACTTTGTTGTCCATGCACTAAGGTAAAATTAATATCGGAAGATATTTTATTATACGCGCAAGAAGAGTTTCGGTCATCAAAGAAAATGAAGGACAAGGTAGGCAAGGATAGCAAACGTGCCAAGACATCACGAGGACTTTGTCACGATCAACACACTGCTGATAGATGTGATCTTACCTAGAAATTATGAAATATTATAACTTTGTCGAGAATGTAAAATCATTTAAATAAATAGGTAAATCATTTCTGAACAAAAACACAATCTAAATAAAATATATCTTACTTCTCAGTTACTTGAAAACTCTCATTTTAATATTTAAAAAACTATTAATTGATTTAGTTTTATTTGTTTCTTGTAATCTATATATAAAGGCTTGTTACATCACGAAAGAATTTTTGAATATAGTATATCAAAATAAACATTTTTGGGGAGCGTACTCATATTCGTGTCTCAAACTTCACAGTTTTCGATAAATTGTCGGGCATCTCACATTTACTATAGAAAACGTTTTTAAATTTACAAAACTTAAAAAAAGTTTTGAAATCAATTTGTTTACGACTGAGCTAAAACGAGACCCGTTTTTCTTAGAATAAGACCTTTAACCCATCTTTTAAAAAAACTTGAATTGTCTAAAACTCCCCCCACCTTACAAAATCCTAATTTGAACCTAGTTATCCATATTTTACTCGAACCAGTACCATTACCAAGTAAGAAACACTAAACTTAACCAAATAACATACTTAAATCCATATAAACATTTAGATACTTTATAACTTTAAAATTATTTTATATATGTACATTTGTGACATAAAATACAATAAAAATATACATTTCCTATATAAATCCACGTTCTTATTAAAAATGCTATGAGTTTTATTTTCTGAAATTCAAACCCCATTGCATAATTTTAGCCCCGACTCGTTCACGTTCGTCGTCTAAATTTTTATGTTTAGGAGACGAACTAAAATAGTTGAAAACTCATCACACTTAGACAAAAAAAGGAATATATAGAGATGTAAACATACCCTATATATAAGCACAAAAAAATTACTTATGTGTTGTCACTTACCTACGTAACCAAAATTTGTTCTTAATTTGTCCTTGTGTTGTCAATAGCTCGCTTTTCACTAATAATTTCCGACAAGACATCACCAAAACTGAAACATTATACTTATGAATGCATCGTGCGTGAATCGGGTTGTTCTTCGCACCCTGGATGCGCGAATTTACATCGATAATAATTGCAGCCCACAATTCTTATATCCTTAATTACTTGGCCAAATCTAACAAAAAACGCAGATACATCGTAGATATGGAACTAACCTAAACTATATAACTCACTAAAAATAAAATAAAAACTACAAATACAGAAGAAAAAAAATTCATATATAATTTTATACTTTAAATATCATTAAAATCACATATCGAAAGTGAAAAATATACATACATTAGTAGCTAAATAATATGTATTTTAACAATGCATTGGAGTCGGATTTTGAATCTTGACTTTTCAGAATTGCATTTTGAAAGATTTAGTATATAATTCTATATATAACTAAACTTTAAAAAGATAAAAGTCTTATATAAATAACAAATTTATAAATAGTGGTGTCGTAATATAACAAAATCGGATTTCGTTTCACTAGGAAATACAACAAAAAAATCTCATCTTAACATAATTTTTCTTTTATATTTATGATAGTCAATATTTTGGATCTGTCCCGATAAAATATGGATGTGAATGGGCCCTTTGGGTTTAATTTTGTTTGGGGGCTTTTGTTCAGTTTTAGCCCAAAGCTTAAAATCTCGATCTAAACAAATGGGGAAAGGAAAACAAGTTCAATTCTTGAGTGGGAAAAAACCCTAGGACTCTGAAAGAGCAAACAATAATGAATTCTCTTTCATTATCTCGCCATTTACGCACTACCTCTTCGTCTTGCTCTTTGATTCGCAGTATCAACGTCCTCAATCGCTATTTTTCAGAATCAAATAATTTTCGAGGTAACCTTTCTCAATGTATTTCCATTTTGTTGGTTGTGATTTCACTTGAAACAGAGATGATCTTTCTCTCTTCGAGCTTCTGATTTGAACATTGCGGAATTTTTTTTTGATTTGCTATCATTTTTATCGAAATCGAATGTTGGTCTTACTTAGATGACCTGATTCGAATCGTCAGTACTGAGCTAGCTTAGGTGGGAAGTACTGTCTCATTTTGTTTGTGATTTATGAAATTGGTAAAATTTATCTCTTCGAGCTTCTGATTTGAACATTGCGGATTTTTTTTATTTGCTATCATTTTTATCGAAATCGAATGTTTGTCTTACTTGGATGATCTGATTCGAATCGTCAGTACTAAGCTAGCTTAGGTGGGTTGTACTATCTCATTTTGTTTGTGATTTATGAAATTGGTAGAATTTATCTCTTCGATCTTCTGATTTGAACATTGCGGATTTTTTTGTTTGATTTGCTATCATTTTTATCGAAATCGAATGTTTGTCTTACTTAGATGATCTGATTCGAATCTTCAGTACTGAGCTAGCTTAGGTGGGTTGTACTGTCTCTTTTTGTTTGTGATTTATGAAATTAGTAGATTTTATCTCTTTGAGCTTCTGATTTGAACATTGCAGATTTTTTTGTTTGATTTGCTATCATTTTTATCAAAATAGAATGTTTGTCTTACTTAGATGATCTGATTTGAATTGTCAGTACTGAGCTAGCTTAGGTGGGTTGTACTGTCTCATTTTGTTTGTGATTTATGAAATTGGTAGAATTTATCTCTTCGAGCTTCTGATTTGAACGTTGCGGATTTTTTTGTTTGATTTGCTATCATTTTTATCAAAATCGAATGTTTGTCTTACTTAGATGATCTGATCTGAATCGTCAGTACTGAGCTAGCTTAGGTGGGTTGTACTGTCTCATTTTATTTGTGATTTATGAAATTGGTAGAATTTATCTCTTCGAGCTTCTGTTGAACATTGCGGATTTTTTTGTTTGATTTGCTATCATTTTTATCGAAATCAAATGTTTGTCTTACTTAGATGATCTGATCTGAATCGTCAGTGCTGAGCTAGATTAGGTGGGTTGTACTGTCTCATTTTGTTTGCGATTTATAAAATTGGTAGAACTTATCTCTTCGAGCTTCTGATTTGAACATTGCGGATTTTTTTGTTTGATTTGCTATCATTTTTATCGAAATCTTGACCAACAATTGTATTAAGTACATATTTTTCAACAAAAAATACCAAACAACCATTGAGCCACAAATTTTCAATTTTAATTATCAATTCATCATTCACATAATTCATCCATGATAGAGCACTTGTTGTAAGTGCTACTGGTAAAATCAAAGACAACTTCACCAATTTGTAAACTGAAGTCTTATGTTTTTTTGTTCGCACAAGAGTTTTGGAAATATTCGAAAGTCTATTTAAATTGGAACAATTAACATCCATTTAGACAAAATTAAATTAACATTCAAGTTGTATAGAGAATTCTTCATTGTAAACATTTAAAAAATAATTTGGATATAATCTAGATATTCTTATAAGTAATTTAGTATCATAAGCTTCAAATGAGTCACAATGAATCAAACACGCTATACAATGCAACAACTCAATATTTTCAGATGTAAACCTCACATTTAACTCACTCAATATCAAATTTATGATATGAAATAACAACCATACTTGAAGTAATACAAAGTGCTTACGAAAGGTGCGATACACAACTTCATCATGTATTTTAAAGGCAACCATACCCTAACAAGATATTTAACAAATTCAAGAGATGTTTCCAAACGAATAACATATTCAGTTTTCTCTTTTTCATTGGGTTTTATATATGTAACTTAAAATACTTTGTGCATGACTTATAAGTGCATCATATTTGTTTTGCACAATTTTTTTATGATGACTAGTAGGATTAGTATCATTTCTTCTTCATATGATAAGATTTATAACCATCATTCACAAAAATAGTTTATGGGTTGGTTGACTCAATTTTTGTTTTGGTTTCTTGATTAAATACTTAAGTATCCCCATACAAAATAAGTATTAGTTAAAAAAATTAACCATAAAGTACGAAATGGAAAAATAAAAAATAAAAATAGTAGCCTTACGCCTCATATGAGAATTGTTTTTCCAAATATTATCACCGACGTAATTTGCAGATAAAGTTCAAACAAAAAAATGACTAAACCTATTTCATATAACCTATGTGCTTTGTACGCTCATGATATATAATTTGTAACCATATATTTTCCTTAACTGCTTCCATTCCAGACATGTACTCTTTTTGTTGTAAACAAAGCTACATTAGCTTGCAACTATGTTTTCCAATTGATCACACTTCTAACTAGAATAAACACATATCATGTAAAAAAACTTATTTTATCAGTGCATCATCATAATCAACAAAACCAACCACTGATCCTGCCATATCGTTTAGCAATCTATCAACATTGGTTTTGTTGAAACCAAGCCAACATTTGCATTACTCATAAGATACCAAAGTATCCATTAACTATGTGTCAATGTTATTTCTTATGACATCCCATGTACATGCTAACCATACTAATTACATGCGAAATATCAGGATGTATGCACATCATAACATACATGATACCACCAACTGCACTTGAGTATATAAACTTCAACATTTGTTCTAATTCAGCATCGTCATTGGTCAATCATGCTACAGAAAACTTGAAATTAATGGCAAATAAAATGCTAATTTCCTTGACATCAAACATATTAAATTATTGTAGCACTTTCGTAATGTAGCTTCACTTAGACAAGTGTAACGATCACACGCTTCTATTCAGGGTAACCTTTTCCTCCATTTTAGATTTGATAAATCTCTATAATTATGTCATTTAGATTAGTTTCTCCATCTCACCGTGTAGAATCGCATTCTTCACATCAACTATCAAGTTCCATGTCTTATAAAACTAATATGACTAACAAAAATCAAATGAACCTGTGTTTCACCATTAGATAACACACTTTATTGAAGTCGATACTTTTCATTTGAGTTAAACCCCTAATGACTAGTCTTTCCTTGAACTGAGGTGCCTTAACCCCCGGATCACCTTCTTTTTTATTCAATACCCCTTTGCAAACTACTCCCTTATATCATTTAAGAAAATCAATAGGTTTACATGCCTGATTTGTTTGAATAGATTCAGTCTCTTCCCAATAACACTGATCCATCGATCTTCTTCTAAACTTTCTATAACTTCCCTATAACTACTAGGTTCCTGCATCTCAACTTATTCTACAACTAACAAAGCATATGAAACTAGGTTTGCATACATTAGTGGTGGTTTAATCTATCTTGTTTCTCCGTCTAATGTATTACTATAAAAAAAATGTTCTAGTTCAGGTGCATCATTGTCACTATAATCTTATGTTGGTGCTCCACTTCCTGATCATGGATCCACCTCATCACATTTCCAATTATTGAACCTACTAGGAATCAATTCAATTTGAAGCTTCACTTATTTACTCATTATGTCTGTCTAGCAAAGCAGACTCATTAAAATTACGTAGATATTAATAAGAAAACTTAGAGATTTTGAAGGAGTACATCATAACCTATATTCCTTCACTCGATATCCTAGAATATAATAAATACAAATGAAGCAAAAACGCCAAGTTTATAAACATGTACACCAATCTAAACAAAGATACCCAAAACTCATATGATTAACAATCCAAAAGGACTAGACAACAATAATGTAGGAATCCTGAAAGTATCAATCGAAAAGGGAAAGATGGTTGCTTGAAAAGGGAAATATGGTTGCTTGAAGACTTGGTGAGAGTGGGAAATGATAAAAAAAAATTAACATAGATATCGTAAACAACTGCACCAAAGCAAACCCACCGAATCAGTCGGAAGCCATCCAAAAAATCCAATTGTTATTTTTTTTACCTAAAAATCCAATAGGGTGTGTATCTAAAATATTTTACTTATTTTTGTTCTGGAGAAGATATTTAGATGCAATGAATAAATTAAAAATTGCTCGGCTACTAAAGTTATTTTAGGGCTTTTGTTTGGCATATAAAATAGCAAGAAAATTAGATTAATTGCGAGTCTCCCGACTCTTCGTCTTGGATAGATTAGCTCGAATAATATCTATTATTTTCCTTCCTTTAATTGGAGACTTGCATTTTGAAAGACGAGATGTTCAGAAGTGTCTGTTCTAATTCTTGTACACAGTACCAATATTCATACACAGACTATTACGTATAAGTAAGTAAGAAGCGCTCGTTAATTCCATCACTCACAACATTTTAAAGGCAATAACGAACAGGTAGTACAAGAAGAATGTTCTACTTTCTTACCAAACTATTTCAATTTTGTGTGTTTTCAACTATTGTTTTATTTTCCAAGCTGTGTGTATCTTTTATATGAGCCACCAAGCCTCTATTTTTCAAGCTTATTTGATATTTTATATCAATTTTTTTTTAATCCAGCTTCCATACCACACTTATTTGGCTGGTCTGTCGCAATATCCCCATGGTGTAGCCCAAACGCAACACGGTGCGGGTATAAACCCTCTTGCACTGAATATTTTAAAAGGGTGCATTATACCATTGTAGGTAAATCATTTCAACATGTGTTTTCCACACCACCATATGGTCTATACCAGAGTACGAATCAGCTACGAAGTCATTATTAAACCATCCATTCTCCGTCAAGATACTATTAACAAATTGATCCCCTCAACCAGAAAATACATACCAAACCGCTACCCCTCAATCGGGAAAAAGTTACTAAGTCGCTCCCTCTCAGCCAAGAAACTAGTACCAAACATCTTTATCTCGAAGACCTCTCACCAACCCGAATCTCAGTTCTATAATCTAGGTGACACTACCGACCAAAGTGGGTTTTTGTATATTTTCGGGAGATGGGCTATGCAGCACAATATGTCCAGTTTAAATCTACGGTGGACACCTCAAGTTATTTATGCCGAAACCCCTTTCAAACTTTAATACATCCAAAAAGAAAAATTACGACAGTTCGAGAGACCTAGATAATCCCATTGATCATTTAAAGAACGAGATGTTATTATACTGCAAGGACAATCGTTTGTGTTGCCGAGGTTTTTGATGAATCTGAGAGACAATCCGTTAAATGAGTTCACTAGTTGTTGAGGGGGTATATTCACAGATTTGACGAGCTATGATCACCACATAGACATCGGTTCATCAACAATAAGGTAATTAAATGGGATGTACATTATAAACAAGAACAATGTGAGACTTTTTTTACTGCATCGACCTTTTTTGGAAACGATAAGTGATTTATAGAGTTGTAACAGGGTCGTACCTTTGGTAGTGTTTTCATAGAGATCTATTCGACAACTACATAACAAAATCCAACAAGAACAAACAAAGCCAAAAATGGCCTTAAATTTTCATCAAGTCCAAATAAACCAGCAGAAAGAAATAAACTTTCTGGTAAAAATTATTGAAACACAGATGACTGTCAATACCTTAAGTCCGGCGTTTCTTTGGTAGTCTGCATCCATTATGTGCTAGTCTCGTCGTGTCCTCAATATAGACAATAGGGTTTTGATCATCTCGAGAATTAGTAAACCCTTCTTTAAAGCTCATAATCGCTGACCTTTTCTTCTTAAAAAAGGTAAATCCGTTTACTTTCATCACAACCGATTTCAATCCCATGTCTTTAGCCAATCTGCCTACGTGTTCCGCAGTTGCATCGGCAACTTTGGGTCCTCCTTTCATTCCAGCTAAGCACCCTGAAGATGCTTTAAGTTTAACGTTCCCTTTATTATCGGTTACTGTAACAAAGGTGTTATTACGCAGCAGTTTTATATGAACGAAATCAGCATTCTGCTCAAGGGTATTCTCTCTGTATAGTGGTGCTCGCCCCATCCTGTTGCCTCTGTTGCCTCTACCCTCTTCACTTATTACATCGCGAACAAAATTCATTGCTAGAGAACTTCTCCCTGTACCGCCATCTCTTTGGGGAGTAAAACTGTTGGCATTCTGGAAATTTTGAGGGTATGGAGCGTATGTGTTTTGGTTTGTATTGTTTGTAAATAAGTTTGTTCCTGTTCTCTCTGAAAATGGTGCCCTCTGCGGGGTTCTATCTCCTGCCGGAGGAATTGAGCCATCATTGGGATTATCAAATGGGTTTGTATTGCTTGAAAAGAAGTTTGTTCCTCTTCTCTCTGGAAATGGTGACCTCTGGGGTGTTCTTTCTCCATCATTGGGATTATCAAAACCTGTAAAATCACAACTCCTAATTCTCCATAAAAAATTCATCAATCTAATTTTACACACAGACAAAATAACACTTTAGGATCATTTCTAATATCCTTCTCAGATCACAATTCAAAAAGAGAATCCATTTCTAATTTCCTTCTCAGATAACAAATTAAACAATGAATCAAAAAGAAAATGAAAATATATTGAGAAAGGTTACCTCGAAAATTATTCGATTCTGAAAAATAGCGACTGAGGACGTTGATACTGCGAATCGAAGGGCAAGACGAAGAGGCAGTGCGTAAATGGCGAGACAACGAAAGAGAATTCATTGCAATTTGCGCTTTCGGAGTCCTAGGGTTTTCGGAGTCCACGTTTAGTTTAGATCCAGCGTTTAAGGTTTGGGCTAAAACTGAACCAAAAACCCCAAACAAAATTAAACTCAAATAGGCCCATTTAAGGAAACATATTCTTTTTTAGTTTGTTGTTCCTTTCGGTAGATTTGTATTTTAGGGTTTTGAAGTATACTCATCTCGATTTGATGTTTGATTGAAATTTGAGGTCTTTAGACATATTAATATTGAACTAGATTGTGTAATGCCCCATCCATGTCTATGGATTCACAAGTTATGTTTTTTTGTTTTTTCAGGTCACTCTTGAACTTGAAAATTTGATCAGCTGTTTTATGTTTAATTAATACTTTGGGAACAAGTTTTACAAATTATGTATTCATTTCAGTGGAAAAATTGATATACAAAAAAGTTATATTTTGTTAATCAGAAGATCAAACAGGCAGAGACTTGGAAGAAAGACTAATTTCCACAAACAAACAATTTTTTTTTTCATAGACAGTGCACAAAAAAATCCCTGATATACAAGAGCATGTTAACATATGTGAATTATATAGTTCGAGTTTTCAAAATAATAATAAATATATTCCGATACTGTCATCAGAAACGAAATGATTCCACCTGATTGCAGTAGATTCTCATTGTATATAGCTTGCATATCGAGTTGGTTTCGTTTTGAGCCATTGCCTTTTTTATGCCAAAAAAAAAAGGTCACCGTTGTGTATTCTACTAAGATCACGGCAGTAACTCAAGCTGGAGTGTCTAACGCAACCGTGGTAAGTTTGGGGTGGAAAGGCCCATAGACTCCGCAAAGACTTTAGCCGCAAAATTGTCTGCTTGTACCTACGACATCAGGTACAGAAAAAAGTTATATTTCTCCCCGCAAAATCATTGGTTCATGAAAATGAAAAGTGAATTTTCATTTTATTAAAATTGGTAGTTTGAAAATGTACAAAGACCTGAAAATGTTAGGTAGGCTTAAGGAGTTCAGTCGCTCCTTGATAATATTTTTATAAAGTAATATAAACAGAAATTGAATTTTGTTTCTCACTAGATAGAAAAGTAAGATCAGTCGAGCCGTCGGATACCGCCAAAGAAATCTTGTAGCCCTAACAGCCCAGGTGTACAAAAATTTTGCTGCCTTCTGTAACTATAAGATCAGAGTTGCAACGAAGTCAAAAAGTATGATAAGGAACTACAAATTAGATTTTCTCTATATGAATCAAAATGTACCTGTATGCTTGCCCCAACCATATGACGATGATGCAAAGGAAGAGGCCTGTAATGATTACAAAATAATGAATAGATAGGCCTCGTTTGGTGCCATCAAACTTATATTGGCTTATTAGTTTATACTATTCATTTTTTCTTTTGGAAATAAATAGAAGATAAAGTACTTGGTCAATTTTTCCTTCCTATCTCTTAATCTCCGAGAGTATAATCCAGAATACTATATCATCGGATTGGAAAGAAACATTCACGGTTGCATTTAAATTCCATTATTGTCCAACAAGCGAAACTTTCTAAATATAATATAACATACTCAAGTGCCTTGATTTCAGAATCTTCTTCCCAAGATGATGATGGCCGACGAGGAACTCTACTTTTTTCCACCTCAACCTGATCGAAATTTAGCAGAGGATTTAAAATGAGCATTTCTAATTAGCCAGCAGTTCCCACAACAGACCTGTACTTCTTGAAGACGCATTAATTCCTTCTCACGCTGAAATTCTGCAGCAGCCTTTTCACTAGCCATGGTTTCTAGTTGTGTTTGCTTGTAGTACTGCATTATAGCTTAGCCAAAGAATTTAGAACATGTTCATATAATAATTATTTAGTTTAACTGATACAATGAATGTTCCGCAAGTTTCTCTTACCAATAAATCCGTCAATTCACGGTACCGTTTCTCCAGTTCCATGTGTTCCTGTATAAAGCTATAACCATCGAATTCATGGCTTGTAAATACTGTACATGGATCACCATCTATCACAGTCACCGAAAGATAAACTTCTGTGATTTTTCCACAATATCCTTAAAAGTACATCGTCTTTTAAGCATACATATTTGCAGATTATGTTTTTCTTTGCAAGTTTTGATTCTTCATTCAGATTATGTGACTTAGTTGCTCAAAGCTAACAAAAACTTTTAGCCTTGTTATAAGAAGTTAAGGAATGAAGGCTTTAAATGCGTCTATCTTTGAAACAAATAAATGCAAGATATTAAGTCTAGATGGAGTTATAAATGGACACTGCACTTAGGTTGGTCGATATATTCTTCAACAAAACAAGAGAAAAAAAGACTGAATATATTATAGACAGCACCTGACGTGAGTAGTGCTCACCATCCCTCCTCATGGCAGCGATTTCTACCCTCATCTTCTGCAGTTCAGCCTATAATCAAGCAAACAAATCCCAGGATAAGATGACTTACAGGTCAAAGATGTTTTCACAGCAGTTCAGCCTACAAAACTTCAACACATGTAATGTAACAAACAGTAAAACCAATATATTATTTCCACAAATCGCTCAGACTTGCCTCTGACGAAGATAGTTTGTTCTCGGCATCCCTTTGACCTTGGCGGGCACGCTCAGCTTCTTCCTGCCATGCCTGAATCTGTACATGATTCTTAGTTAAAATAGTAGCTGACTCAGCCAAAGGAAAGAATGTTACTTGGAATCATCAAATACAGAACCATATGAAAACCTATTAAATCTAAGGGTCGGAACATTCATCTACCATTGCCTCCAGATATTGTACTAAAAGAGCAAGAACAACCAAGTGATGTTACCTGAACCATTTGGTTTGCATCATCTGGAGACTTCTTTTGGCCTCGGCGTACACGAGTCTTCATATCTTGCAAGTTCTTGATTTAGAGATCCACATTCAACCTAAGTGATTATTCTAAGTAGCTTAAAAATGGAATAAAAGTAAAACAATGGCTCGAAACAAAACCTTCATAAGAATAATATTTGATAATGCATCTATTTACCTCCAGCAGTGCCGCCTTTTGCTCAAGCTCTGCCACCTTTGTTGTCTTCTCATCTGCAGTTCTCTGAGTAGGGAGACCAATAAAGAGTAAACACTTATTAATAACAAATGTAGGTTTCTGTGATTGTAAAATGGCAAAATTAAATAGCCTTACCAATAGTAGAGTGACATAAAAAAGTGAATATCATGAATGGTAAAGGAAAAAGAATGAGAGAAAACAGCAAGTTCAAGCAGAAGCATAAGCTGAAAGCTGAAAACAGTGACAAGGCAGTGCCTAAGCAATACTAAGAAATAATATGATTAATTTTCCCAATTCTACAATAATAGCAGGTAAATACCAACATCAGAACTTGCCAAGCTCCTAGACTGAGTTTTGAATTTGACGTAAGAACATTGTTCTGAGACTCTTAGAGCTATAAATGGCATCAACCTCTCTTCAACATGAGTGAAAAATAATGGGAGGTTTTCATGTTACCTGGATCCTTGCAAGGGCAGTGGATGCTTCCACAGCTCTATGCTCCAATTCCATTTCCCTTTCCATGGCAGCCTGTATTACCAAAAATACATTCTTATTATAAAGTGCCACGAGTCTTATACTTATAAAGAGACACGAATTGTTTGGCTAACGAACCATTTTAGTGGCATTATGTGCTATGCGCTCTTCTTCTGCTCTACGATCCGCAGAGGATGATTCTTCTCGCAAAGCCTGGCAAGAATGAAAGACAAAGACACACCTGATAAGTTTGAAATAGTATGTTCATGGAAATTATTAATACTGAACTATTACATGAGCCGACATATGATAACCAGATATACCTGCATCATCCTTGTTTCTGTTAGCTCCCTATTTCTCATAATAGACTCCATATTTGCCTGCAAAATGGAGGTTAAGTGTCACCAGAGCTCAGAATAATACCGTCTTTACATGAAGATTGGTCAACTATTTATTCCAAAAACATAAACTCAAGGAAAATAGAAAAAATCATTACTATCTACTCTAACACCCCCCAAGGAGCAAGTAGTTTGCAGCTCAGCATGTAAGTCTAGCATGACACTGCATAAAACCCCCAAAAAATCACAGGATGTAGATTAACTAAACAGGAGCGTGAATCCCACAGCCGGAGTTCATACTGTTTGCTTTGGTATTTATGTCATTATGTAAATGGGTGATGGGTAGTTAAATATCGAAAAAGCTTTAGCTAAGATTTGTTAATTATGACCCTGCTTACTGTATATGTTACAGCCATTATTACAGGAGAAAGCAAAAGTGGAATCCAATCCTGTTTTAATAGCCGAATATGGGGTTACAATATCACGAAAAAGCTGGAAGAACCCCTGGCTAAAGTGGATATATAAACATATAATTAAACATTTGACAGGGTGCACAGACAAGATGTAAATTAGAATATAATAGATGTCTACTCAAGACATAAATGAGCTGCTGCTAGCAAGTAGAGATTCACTAATTTATCTTTCAAGCATGGAGCTAGCTAACTATCAAAATTCCAAACTTATCAGGATCATACACTAAGTCTAAGCTTAAATAGTAAATAGTACATAAGGATGCTCTTGCCATAAGAAAATGCTAGACAAGGATTAGGGCTTACTCGAGTTAACCTCGCCTCTTTTGACTGGCCAGTAGAAACTGTGGTTTTAAGCAATCCTTGAGCCTGAACATCAACTAAAGAAACAAATGAATAACACCATAAAAAGAAGGCCCACGAGGCGATAAAATGCAGACAGAAAGTATACTATGCTTCCATTAAACGTTTACCTCTTCAAGTTGGTCTTGAATTTTCATTGGAAGAGTCTCGACTTTGGTTTCCTGTTGCTTCTTTTGATTGACATGGGTATCAACCTTAGCCTCAGCATCTTTCGTTTGAATCTCACTCTCACTACTAGAAGGAGGATTGATTTTTGCAGACTTTGATCTCTCTTGGTCAACCTCTGAAGGAGTATCTGCTCATAGAGCTTTGCTATCGGTGATCACATCTGATTGCAAATCCTCCACACCAATTCGCTCTTGTGAAGGATCCTTCTTGTTAGAAGACTCATTTGCAGAGAGTTTCTTCTGGGCCTGCAAGATGAACCACACACTATTTTTTTCTTTCATATGTGCATATGTATCTTAACTGTACTTTGAGGCTATGAGCAAGTCGGTACCTTTTTGCTTGTTAGCTATGGGAGTAAACATTTGTTAGCTGTGTACGTAATAATTTTATAATGGGTTATAAAAATAAAGAGTTGTGAACAAAATACTTATGTAATTAATTGCCAAATAACAATTTTGGTTGCATCGATAGACATCTATTATGAAAAAATATAATTGTAATTAGGCTATAAGATTATGGTTTAATTTATTGCAAAATTACGTTATAAATGGTTGCAGTGGTAAAATGACAATATATAAATAAATTGTGAAAGAAAATTAATATTCCAAAAAAAAAAACTAGATTGTGAAAGAAAAATAATACTCCAAACAAAAAAGAAATGTAACTCAAAGATTGTATATTGAATTTCTTTTTCAGTTTTCAAACATGATTTTTAATAATAACATTTGATTCTTCTAATTATTTAATATGTTCATTGTTTTTTGTTTCGAGTTCTTCAATTTGTTTAATGACGTGTTCATTTAGATCTGTATCTTCTCACTACAAAATAAAATGAAATACAGGGTTTGTCAAAATGTGGTTGCGTAATTACCTACAATTGTGTTGTGAAAATTTAGTTTTAGATCATTTAAACATGGTTGCGTATTTATGAGTAACTTGGGTGCGTAATTATGAGTAACTTGGGTGCGAATTTAGTTTTCTGGTTGTAAAAAGGATAAAAGTTACATGTTAAAATAGATTCTTCAAATTGTTTAATTCTTCATGAGCATTCTCTATTTCTTCTATGAGCTACAACGTATTTGGAATTCGTGATTTTTTTGCATTCTTTTAATCTACATTACAAAGTTAAAATACATGTAGATTAGTATTGAAACTAATTGTTAGTTTGGTGTTTAAATACGTTCCTTTGGGTTTCAAAAATGGGTTTTTAGTTTTGAAAAACTAAAATAGAAACTAGATATGTAAACTAACTGTAAGTCGGGAATGTAAATACGTTGAAGTTTGTTACAAGATAGGTTTTTTAGTTCGAAACACAGAAAATAAACTAGGCCTGGGAAACTTACCGCATTTACATGCAACTTAATTGTGAAAATAGAAAAAACAATAATCTTAAACCTTTAAAGAGGTACACAAGTAGTTCCTAGGTTATTAATTGTATTCTTTGTTGTGTAAAAAGATATACAAATTATCAAAACCAAACATGAATAGTTCTTAGGTCAAACATATAATTAATTGTATTTTTTGTTTGCTGAAATACTTCAGAGTTTATTAAAATTTATTGCAAGAATCTGTAATTTGAGATATTTTAGTGTTTCTATTTTAGAGAGAGAGATAGACAAGGTTCGCGAGCTGAAGAAGAAAGTGAAGTTCTTTGGGGGTTTTTGTACCCAATGGGTATTGTTGGAAGATTTTATGTACTGAGTGGTTACTGCTAAACTCAAAATTCTGGGTTGTTATTGGTCATTTTACTTTTAACTGGGTTTTTATTAGCAACCCTCTCTTAAATTTATCATAAAAATATTATTTTAAAACAATTTCAATATAATAGTTTTTGCCTACATGTTGGTTTTATATTTAAATATAGATAAATATGACTTGTGAAAGATATGTTTTATATTCATAGACTAGTTTATAATGTAAAAAGAATCGTATGCGATGAGATTTATTAGAGAGTCATTGTAGAGAGAGAAAGCTAATAGGAAGTGAATACTAAATAAAAGAATAGAATACTGGTCAAGCTATACATACCACAAACCAATCTAAGTTTACCCAATTTTGAGGTTCACCCACATTTGGTATAAGTGGACCATTTTTTGGAACAAAGGTATATTTAAGGAGTTTTTTTTTCTATTAAACAACGTCCACCCTATTTTCTCAAACACGTTTCCCCAACCTTCACTTCTTCTTGTAGTTTTGTTTAAAACACTAGCACCATAGGTGTTCCGTGTTGTGCACATCTATGGTGATGCTAGTGTTTTTTTTAACTATAATTTTTTTATAATAATTCGTTTCGAAAAATTATCAGTTTTTTTATTTGTCGAAATATTAACCTAGCCTATTTAGTTAGTAGTATTTTTTATGTGTTGAAATTTTAAAAGAACTGTTGATGTTTTTTGAAAATCTATTTTGTGGCCTAAAGCTGGCACCTCAGTGTTGACATGAAAACTCCTCCAGGTTTTGACAGAGGAGGTTTACATGAAAACTCCTCCAGGTTTTGACAGAGGAGGTTTACATGAAAACTCCTCCAGGTTTTGACAGAGGGCGCGAAGGACAGGTGTGTCACCTTCGTAAATCATTGTATGGCCTAAAGCTGGCACCTCAGTGTTGGTTTGCCAAGTTATTATATGCACTGAAAAGGTATGGGTTTGTCCAGTCTTATTCAAATTAAACTTTATTGTCTTAGTCCACGTGTGGTTTTCGTATACATGTTTTAATGTACGTTGATGATCTTATTTTATCTGGGAATGACCCTGGTACATTGGTGGAGTTTAAGAAATACTTGAGCACTTACTTTCATATGAAGGACTTAGGTCATCTCAAATACTTTTTTGGAGTTGAAGTAGCATGGATTCCCGCAGGTATCTTTCTCTGCCAACATAAATATACTTTGGACATTATTTATGAGACGAGTTTACTTGGCAGCAAGCCCGCACCATTTCCTATGGAGCAAAACCACCAACTCGGCAAGAGCGAGTCAACACTACTCATTGACAGGTCTATGTACCGCAAGTTGGTGGGGAGGCTGATTTATCTGTCGTTTACAATGTCGGATATCTGTTTGTTGGTACATGTTTTATCTTAGTTTATGCAGAAACCACAGGAGGATCATTGCCATGCTGCATTACGAGCTGTTAGTTATCTGAAAGAGAGCCCAGGTTAGGGAATTCTTCTGTCGAGTAGTTGTTATCTCACTCTGACAAGCTTGTATGATTCTGAGTGTGCTGGATGTCCTAAAACTCGGGGCAGTGTGAGTGGTTAGATGGTGTTCTTGGGTACTTCCCCTATTTTTCGGAAGACTAAGAAACATGGTGTTGTTGCATTGTCTTCCGCTGAAGCAGAGTACCGGTCTATGACAGGATTGACATGTGAGTTATAGTGGTTGCGCGGTATTCTCAAGGATTTTAGGGTCTCACACTCATGAGCTATGCAAGTTTTTTATGATAGTGAGTCGGCTTTACATTTTGCCCACAATTCTGTGTTCCAATAGCATTCAAAGCATATTGAATTAAATTGTCATTTTCTATGGGATGCGATACTTGATGGAGTTATTTGTGCATCTCACGCGCCCACTCAGTCTCAATGTACAAACATCTTTACAAAGTACTATGCAAGCAGTAGTTTGAGTTTTTGCTTGGCAAGTCGGCCATTCATAATCTTCATACTCGAACTTGAAGGGGGCGTTAGAGTGTGAGGATCATAATCAAATGTATATGGGTTGTGTTAAAATGTAAATGGGGTATTTAATATTAGTTTTTATATGGGCTAGGGTTTACTTTCTGCCACACTATATATATATATATATATATATATATATATATATTGTAATTGTGATATGCCGAAATAAGTTATTTGGCTTACGTGTTAAATGGTGAAGATATAAGAGACACATTCACTAAAAAATTTATCATTTATGTCTCGCATGATAAATATGAGATACGAGACATGAGACACATCCTTACCTGAAAGATATAAAAATATAGTAAAACTTATCTGAAACACACAATCTTTTTATTTCTCCAAACAATCTTTAATCATGAACCTACGAAACATATTCTAATTATAATTTTTTTGGTTTATCCCTTCGATAATAGTGCATTAAATTACAAATCGAGAGATTTATCAATTTATAACATAATTAATATCTTGTTGATTTTAGTTTTATCGACTTACAACATAATTGAATATGATTTCGAATAAAAGAGAGATTATGTTGAAGAGTAAACTTCATGTCATACTTGGTCAAGAGTCCCACATTGCTTAAATTGAAAATAATATAGTGTATATAAGTGCGAACCCACCTCAAATAGCAATGGACCTTTTGGGAGTGTACCAAAGGTAAATCTGTCCGGTCCTAAATGGGACAATATCTTGCTAGTCCATGAGTCACACCTACACATCTATTCTAACATTATAAATAAAAAGAGTTTTAGATATATTATAAATAAAAATCACGTGATCGTATTTAGGCTTAGGGTGTCTAAGTTATTGATGGGGATAGTACATTCCTCTGCTCATAGGAATAATGACACATAAAAGATGTCAAGTAGATAACAAAAAGAGAGTTTTTGATTAGTTTGATAAGTAAAATTTGTTTTCTTTTTGCTCTTATTCTCCTCCATTTGCATTATTGGTAAATGGAAGCATTATTCGGTTCTCCATATTGTTGTTATGAGGGGGGAGTCTTATTTGAACGTTGGCCTTGCTGTAGCTCCCATTCTTGAAAGTCCATCGTAACCAATATATACTTCGCCACCCTTCGACCAACACTCTTATTATTTGTAAGATTTTATTAAGGTGGTTACTATTTGTAAAATTTTATTAAGGCGATTAATACTATTTGAAATCGCGTTACAAGTTTAACATAATAAAATTAGAGGTAAAATTACGGGTGGTCACGAACACGAATAATAAAAAAACCGGTTGGACTTATCTCAACCCGTAAATTTTAAAACTAACAAAAAAAAGTTTCAAAATATTTTTAGATTAAAAATTGTTTTGGATTTAATAAACGTTTTATGTTTAATATTCTTTCGTCTTTAATAAATAATCAAAATATTCAAATTTAAACAAGTTTTTGAATCCAAACAATATTTTTCATATTTAAATAAAATTGCCGATAGATTTGTTGGATACAAATCGTATTTTGTATGGACTATTTTTCTTTTACCTAGATTCGAAATAACACAAACTTATTTTCATGTCTAAGTGTAAACTAACTTATTTTCACGAACTAATTTCGATTCGTTTGAAGTTAATTATAATGGTTATAAATAATCCAAGAATTTAATTTTGCACATGATTATATTATAAGTTCAACTAAATCTAAATTAAAGCATATGTGATGATATATGAAAATAATAAAAGGGGGTAAAGATTAATTTTGGTAGAAGATGCTTTGTTAGTATTAGGAAATCGTTTGTTCGAATACAGAATTTTCAGTTCTTCGATAAAAACAATAAACAAAAGAAAACATAAAAGAAATATCAAGCGCACAAGACAATATTTAACGTGGTTTAGATCATTCACGTGCAACGGATAATATGTTTTTATTCTCAAGGATGTTACACAAACACACATTCTCTCTCAATCACTCTCTATTATAAAATTCTCACATTTTACAAAGATAACGTCATTCACGATTTCTTTCTTCGGTGTTTATCTCTCACCTCACTACGTCTCATATGAAATGAAACTTGATATATACGTATTTAGCTCACTCATAGAATTCCAAACTCTTCATAAAGAGCACTAGTATTATCACTAAACAAACTCGCATCTTGCTCCATATCAATGATTTCACTCAAAAATCTCTTCATCATAATATCTTATTTCATGGATTCTGTAACAAGCATATATTTAGATTTCGTAGATGACAGTATAACGACCTTTTGTATAAAATACTTCAAGCTAATCATTCATCCAAGAATAGTAATCAGATGACCCGAAGTAGACTTCTTTTTGTCAAAGCAGCCTCCATAATCACATTCCACATGCCTTCTTAGCACTATATCAATCAGATCTTTCTAATTAAAATGAAACCGTATACCAGCCAAAACCCTTTAAGTATCTCATGAGGCACTCGAGTGCAGGTTAATTTTGTTTCCTCGAATTAGATAAATTTTATTTAAACACATATGTTGTAGGTAATATCAGGTCTCGTGCAAATCATAACATACATAATGCCACTAATAAAACTGGTATAAGTTATCTCTAATATATACCTCTTATTTGCATCTTCGGTTCACCACCTACACTAGGTTCATGTGTTGGGCCCCAAAGATACGAATGAACATACTCATGCATTTTACTTTTTTATGTTTGATATGCATAAAATTTACCCTCTTACTCTTACCAACACACCTCTTTTATAAAATCTTAGCTTTTAAACTGTAGTACTATAACAAATATCCTTTTTGCTAAGTTTCCTAAGGTGTTTTTCACTTGCATGCCCTAACCGAAAATGTCACAACCTGGTAAAATAATTTTTACATACTAGACACTCCCTCTACCACTATAAAGCCCTCAAGATTCAACATAACATTATTTTTATAAGCTTTCATAATGCAACCTTTCAAAACTTTAGGTCTTTCATCTCAACCTTTATCGGTCAATCATTCCTCAACTAACATCCCAATAGAAATAATTTTACATTTTTATTCGAGCATATGGGCATATACTTTATGTTGTTACTCACTGTATCAAGTATTGTAGAAAATTTGAGTCAAACAATTCATACTTTTTTTAGTTACACATGATTCATCAATCTTGAAGTTGAACTTTCCACCTTAAAAACATTCGAGGTTTTCAAACCAATATTTATTAGAAGTCACGTGGAATGATACGCCAGAATCCAATTTCTATTTATTATTGTGCCTTCAAGAATAAGATGTCGTTAACACATTAACATACTCACAATCATCAGACATCATTGCAATATCTCCGATTTCGAACTAATAGTTATTATTATTTCATTTCTCTTGGCAATTCTTACTGATATGCCATTTCTTCATGCATACCCAAAATGTTACTTTCAAACCAGTAGTAATCCCTCATGGGCTTAGACCGAGATTTTCCTCTCCTCTTTATTGAATCTCTTTTTCCTGTCTTACCATTCACACTTAATTTGTACCCTTCAGAGTCATCATTCAGAATAATACTATTTTGAAGACATTTGGTGTTCAGTGCGATCTTCACTTCCGCCATCGTAAGGGATTGTTTTCCATAGAGCATGTTTTCCATAAAGTGCATGTACACCTTTGGCAAAGATATTAAGAGTGTGATTCCTTGATCCTTTTCATCCACCTTTACACCTAGTACAATCTAGTCAATTATGTGTCTTCGATCTCTTTCTTAAGATACAAACAAATTATTAAGGATCGTTTAATGTAAATCACCTCTAGCCAATTCTATATCCCCACTATTTTAGATTTTCTAAATACCTCACACAACACTTCATCTCTTAAGCTCAGCATAAAGGTGTTATGAGCTTTGTACAGTTTCTAACATCAAACTGTGTAAATTTATCAGTGATAACAACAACCAATCACTTATGCACTAGGTAAGCCTTAACTTTATTTCTCCAGAGGTAAAGTGATTCGGTTCATCGAAGTTTTTAGACCAAGCTTTATGGAACTTATCTTTCGTGGCTTTTCAGTTTCCAGGTGAGATCTTTCTCTCCAACCTTCAGATCGTCAATCAATCTACGCTTGTCTTGCTTGTTGATTCGTGCTTACCATACCAATTGTTGGCAAATAGTTCATTCGAATATAGGACTTTCAACATGTTCAATGAATACAACAAATAAAAGAAAGCATAAAGAAAACCAAGCGCACAAGATAATATGTAACGTGGTTAAAATTATGGAAATAATTCTACATCTACGGGAAACAGATAATCTGTTTTTATTATCAAAGATGTTACAAAAAGACTCTTTAAACACAAATGGCTCCATCACTCTTTGTAACTAAACTCTCATAATTTACAAAGATAAAGTGAATCAGATTACAATCTATTTACTATTTATCTCTCACCTCACTTAACTCGTTAAAATACCATCATTTATTCTTCGTACTTTAGAGAATAAATACACATGAAATTGAATCGACACCTTATCTTCCATCGATTGTATTTTCGCGCCACTTAATTTATGTCACTTCTTTTATTTATAGTTTTCTCAAGCAAAGTCATGGCTTCAATTCAAATCGGATGGTTAAAATAAAATTCTAATACTTCAGATAATCCATATCAAAATAGTTTAATCAACGACTATAATACAACCCTAATAAAATAGATGTTTTGTTAGGGTGACGACCAAAGTCCTACATCCCACATCGGTTAAACATGGAATGATCAATGGTATATAAGTGAGAACATATCTCAACTAGTTTGAGGCCTTTTGGAAGTGGACCAAAAGCAAATCCGTGCGGGCTTTCGGGTGCCAAAATGAATAATATCATACTAGTATGTAGATCGGTTTTTCTTACTTATATACGGAGACGGAATATATGGTACCCACATTCCTAACAAGTGGTATCAGAGCTCCATGCCCAGACAGAACGCGATGGTGGTGAAATTCTCGGAAGTCGAACGTAGCCAGATGTCGTCCTCAAGGTGATCTGTTCTAGAGATCCTAGTTTGGAGTGCCCGTGACTCATCAAGCGGTGATACTTGATTAAAGTGAGGAACGGCGGTAATGAACAAGACAGTTTGGTCTAAGAGGAGTAGTGCCTTTATGGTCAGGTAGCCCCAACTTGATTAAAGTGGGCGAATGGAAGTCACTTGAGAGGAGGTTGAAGTGGTACTTTGTTCGAGAGGAGGATTTGTTAGGGTGGCGAACAAAGTCTCACATGGGAAGGATCAATGGTATATAAGTGAGAACATATCTCAACTAGTTTGAGGCCTTTTAGAAGTGGACCAAAAGCAAAGTCGCGCGGGCCTTCGGATGTCAAAGCTGACAATATCATACTTGTGTGGAGACCGGTTGTTCTTATTTATATACTAGTTCATAAAATGTAAGTTACTATTCACGGTCAGTTTCGACGTAGACCCTACTTTCTCCCCTTCATTGAAAACCTGATATATCCAACGTCAATGATATGGTTACTGGTTGGGATTGTCAAGTGGATTGATTCTACTTTGCAATACAAATAAATTAAATAAATGACCAGTTATGTTTCCTTGGGAGATTCGAACCTGACTTTCTGTAAAAAGCTCATCAGCATATTGGTTTGAATGATCAGTATCGATAACTGGTTAGCCAATCGGTTTATTTTCTAGTTTCTATAACAAAAATGTTATGATTTATATTTTAACTAAATTTTGTTTTTTTTAAGGTGATATAATTTTTTTGGGATTTATTATTTTTATTTTTATTAAATATTGTTTAAATATATTTTTGATATCGAATTTGTACCCATTTTAAACAGAACATATTACAAAATGGATATCAATATTATATTAATTTGTTATATAGTTGTATTCATATAATATTAAATGACGAATCACATCTTAATATAAAATAAGATATTATCATAAATCGTATGAATCATTTTGAATGATTTTGTTTTCGTTGGATTTAAATATATCATATACGAATTGATATCTTTCAAAATGTCATTCGATTTTTTTATTGAAAACATATATAATTAAATTAAATATTTATTTAGAGACACTTTTGGAGTCTTGTTTTGCTAGAATTGTTTTAGTATTTTATTTCCATACACGACTAAATACATTTTTCCAACCTTGAAATCAATTTAGATTTTTCAACAAATTATTTCCAAACAAAATATGACAAATGTTTGAAATATTTTCCAACATTGCAGACAAGACATGTCTTGATCTATTTTGATTTTTTTCCTACTTTGCAAATAAAACGTGATACATTTTAAAATTATTTTTCTCAAACAAGCCTAACAATTTTTATAAACATTTTTCAGCCTTGCAAACAAGATATGACATATTTTAAAGAATTTTCATATAGATCTGATAGTTTTTTTAACAGTTTTTATGTTTTCAAACAAGACATGATACATCTTTAAAAAATTCTATATTGTTTTCAATGCAAAATAGATTTTAAGAATATTCTTCAACCTTACAAATAAATAAAATTAAAGATTAACTATTAAAGGAATCTCTGGCAAAACATATTTTAATCCAAATACAAAACACCAAACACTAAATATAACTTATTTAAATAAATGAAGATATATTTTATTTGAAACAAACACTAAATGAATTTGACGAAACACAATCAATATATTGGAACAATACAGAATAAGATATATAAAATATGTATATCTAAATTCGAAAAAATATATTATCGAAAAGGAAACGAGTCTTCTCTCTCCAAGAAACCCAAAACCAAACACTAAATCAAGACTCGTAACTAGCTCAGTAACGAGAAACCACCAAATTCATGGCTTCGCCTTGCAAAATACCTTAGCTCGAGGTCAATCGATATCATCAACAAGAAGAAGCCATCCCCAAACCAACCAAGACTCTACCCAAATAAAAAATTCTCAACGCCCAAATCCAAAATCCACAGAAGACGACTTCTCTCATAGAAGACTTCCCTCTTTTGGTGTTGACTCAGAAGATTACCAACAAAGAAGGTGACTTATGAGTGCTCATCAACAACCCCACCTTTGACATGGGTCCAGCTAACACCCAAGGAAGATTCACATGATTCATCAAATTGACACATAAAACTTTTACAGACGTTTTCGGAATCTCAAAAAGAAATTCAAGCACAAAAATGTGATTCACGAAGGTAGAGGAGACTGCATATCAATTACTTTCCAGGAATCAAATAAGGACTTTCTTTATTCTCTTTTTAAAATTATCCTAATTTCCAATTCTCTTTCGGGAGATCATGTTTAGAAGATTTCAAATCACACTTAAAATCATTTAGATTTTATAGTGCATTTAGTATCTCACTCTGGGACTATAGGAATTTTTCATTGAGTTTGATCTTCTTGCTGATATTAAATCATTCTGGAAACGTAATGTTAGATCGGTAAGACAATATACACTTAGAATTTTTAAATGGTCCCCAGATTTCCATCATAGACTAGAGTCTCACCTGACTCCAGTCTGGATCTTTATGCTTAGGATTCCTGAAATATATAAAAATGATTATGGTACTCATATTGCAAAGCAATCATATTTCATTTGGCAGTATGGGTACCTTAAAAAAACCGTGCAAGCTTTAACCTTTGTAAAGCGTGGATAATACCTGATATTTCCAAAACTCTTCCAAATAAAATTTGGATCAATTTTGGCAGGATATCACCTATGGTGAAAAGCCACCTTATTAAACAAACATGTAAATATTTGGATCATAATGTTAACTTATGTAAAAAAGAATTTAACGATAAAGCTTTTAAATTTCAGAGAACCCTAATGTATGTGACCCAAACATCTCACTTGATAAATCTGTTACACAACCAAAAGAAATATGGGTCAAGAAATTAAATTTTGTGATTGTTGATTCAAAACAATAATCCTCCAACTTATCACTCGTTAAAGATAATCATGAATCATTTAAAAACTTAAAATCATCAAATACATAAGAATATGAAACTTCAAAATTCCTTAAATTTGTTTCTGTTTCAATTGAACCAACTTGAACCTCAAATCAACCTAATTCAGAAAATGAAAAATCATCTCAAACCCTAAATCCTCAAACCTCAAATAACAATGATCAATTTCTTACTTTTAATCAACATAAAAAACCTCATGATATCTCTGATAGAGAGGTGATTGAAGCCATTCAATCTATCTCTCTATGAAACTCATTTAACATATCCAATGAAAAGAAAGTTTTTGATAATGAAACTGAATCACCCAAGCTTAGACTAACCATTAGTCTTCCCCCTATCATGATATGAAAAAATCTCATGCTAAATAATAATCAGTTAAAAAAGATACTAAAAATCAACTAAACAAAAAATTAAAAGCCTTAAAAGCAATTTGATCTACAAGAGCCTATGATCTATAATATTAATATTGATAAATTAGCAAAAAACCTGGTTTTGAAACAAACTTTACAAATATTAGCAATAAAATATGGTTATTTTGGAAAAGCAAATTCAAAATTCAAATCCTTGAATATTATGATAAGTTTCTGCATATAATGGTGAACCGTCCTTCTTCTAACAAAAAAGTTTTGGTCACAATTGTTTATGCTAAATGCATCAGATCCCAAAGATTTCCTCTGTGGGATCACCTAAGACAAATCTCTGAAGCAGACCTTCCCTGGCTTATTGCTGGTGATTTCAACATAATCTATAAATCATTAAAACAAATGGCTTGCTCCACCATTTGTTTGACAAGCATGGATGAATGGTCTGAGCCAGTTTTAGCCAAGTGTTTCAACCTAGTGATGTCAAAATATTCACTTTATTGGGTATTGTGTAATGCATGTCAACTACAAACAAACCCAAACCATCCTTCAAATTCTAAAATATGTGGCTTCTTCACAAAGAGTTCATGAAAAATATTGAAACAAACTCACAAGAACCTATATATGGCATAAAGAGATCTCTTGCAATATTTTTGATAATATTGCCAAAACAAAAAAATATATTAAGATTGCTGATAATTAATGATACCTGAAATGAAGATCAAAACCAAATAGGTGAATCTGTAGTTAAGTATTTCAAAAAATATATTAAACTGTTAAAACATTGTCCCAAACTTAAGTATAATTAATGAAACTATTCCTAAGTTAATTACTTCTAAAGATAATGAAATCTTAATGACAAATCCCTCAATGAATGAGATAAATAACACAATCATTAATTTAAATCCAAACAGTATATCTGGAGTTGATGGATTGAACTCCAGATTTTTCAAAACATGCTGAACAATAATTAAAAATGACTATTTTGTTGGTGTTACAACTTATTTTAACAATATCTCATTTCCTAAAGACATCTTTGCAACTGCAATCTGCCTAATACCTCAAAATAATTCTCGAAATTCAGGGCAAGAATTCAGACCTATCAGTCTTTGTATAGTATTCAGTAGAATACTGTTAAAGATTATTAACAATAGAATTGCCAAAATACTCTCTAAAAGTATCTCAGATGAGCAGGGTGATTTTTTTGAAAACAAAAGCATTAAAGAAAACATTTTAATAGCTCAAGAGTTAACACATGATTTAAACAAAAATACAATGGGGTATTATTGAGTTATATAAAAAAAACAATGGGTATTATTGACTCAAGAAAATTTGTGATTTTCTTAACTTGTATCAAAACATGCCTGGTCAGTAAGTTAACAACATTTATTTTTCATTCTCACATGAGTAGAGCCAAAATCTCTGTCTTGGAAACTACCTTAAGATTTAAACATGGTTATCTTCCTCTCAAATATCTAGGTATAATAGTCCATTCAAGCATCAATTCTTGCTATTTTGACAATCTTATTGATAAAATAAGAAACAAAATATCAGAATGGAACTTTAAAACTTTGTCCTTTGGTGGGAGGCTGATGCTCATGAAAACAGTCCTCTTTGCATATCCAATCTATTATATGAAAAGTACTGAACTTTCGACAAATGTTATACCAATAATTAACAAACTTCTGAATAAATTTCTTTGGGGTCAAAATGAAACAACAAATCCTATAATATGTGAGAATGGACAAAACTTTACAAACCATATGATGAAAATAGCTTAAACAACACAAAAATAAAAGACATTCAAACAGCCATATCTTACAAACTATGGCTAACTTTTAGAGAAAATCAAACATTATGGGCTAAATTCATGCAATCCATATATTGCTCTAAAGTTCATCATTTACAAACTAGCCATAAATAAAAAGATTTCGATTTTTGGCAAAGGATCAACATAATAAAAGAATCAGCTGAGAAATTTATATATCAGCATCCTGGTAGAGGCAATATTAATTTATGGCTTGACAAATGGATTCATTCTCACCCTCTCATCACTCTACCCGCAAATGAAAACATATATCGGTATAATCAAGTTAAATTTCCAGTATATTGGTCAAATTATGATTGGAACATAACAAAACTCATTGAACATATCCTCTTATCTGACACTAACAAAATTCAAAGAATCTCTTTAAACCTTGATCATAATGATACTATTTTATGAAAAGTATCATCTGATGGTAAATTCACTCCGGAAGATACTTGGAATAAAATCAAGACTAAGGACCAAAAATCTAATTTACTTAAGAAAGTATGGAACAATATCGCTCCAAAAAAGTGCTCATTCACTCTTTGGAGGATACTAAATAAGTTAATATTAGTTGACTTCAACATTCAAATGAAAGAATTTTTCTTAACATCTAAATGCCAACACTGTCATAACCCAGATTACCTTAATCACACCTGTGTTCCTTGCTATACTGTTTGGGATGTTTGCAAACATTTTTTGATTTGTTTAGTATTATTATAGGATACCATATAACAATAATACACATGATTAGCTCCTGGTTCTTTTCATCTACTAAACAAACTCACATAAAAACTTTACTACCTTCAATAATTGTCTGGTCCATTTGAAATGCTAGAATCAAATCCAAATATAATAAAAATTAAATCCTCTTCCAAAAGTATAGTTGATAGTGTTGTATATATAATATTATCTCTTGATTCCTCAAAAAAATTCAAATATAAACACCGGCTATGAAACTTAAACATTGGTTATGATATTCACTGTTTTAATCATTTGTCAAACAAGAAACATTTCCTAATACATCAAATGACATCCACCATCATCTAATTGTTTCAAATTAAATTGTGATGCCTCTTGTCTTTCTAATGGTGAGGCTAGCAGTGAATTTATTCTGAGAAATAGAAATGGTGATCTAATTTATGCAAGAGAATCACTACTAGGAAAAAATAATCCCTTATTAGCTGAATCTAGAGCTATGCTAGATGTATTACTTTACTGTAAGCTAAATAATTTCAAGCATGTACACATAGAATTGGATTCTCTTTTGTTGTTTGAAATACTTAACAAATGCAAAGCTCCATGGTGTCTAAACTTCTAATTACATGTTGTCAAAATTTGATTTCTTCAAATATTATTATTTGGCATCTATTCAGGGAACAAAATTTTACCGCCAATTGGGTGGCTAAACACACAATAAATATAAAAGCAGATTGTCATTTCCCAGCTAATCATACACCTCCATCTCTAAGTGTTATTATCCTTCTTGAGAGTATAAATGTTGGATATCTTAGATTCCAACATTGATTGACTCAATATTCAACTAATAACCTAGCACGGATCTCCTTGGCCACCATGTTTTTCTTTGCTTATAAGAACAAGTATCCTCACAAGATCCCAAACAACAGACTCAACAAGGACCAACAACTGAGAAAAAAGAAAGATCCTACAACAAGCTACTTCAAAACACTAACCCAAACAAAAAAAAACAAGAAGAATGTTGACACTTCAAAGGAAAGAAAGACTCAAGGACCTCCACCAATGGCAAGCTATCTTCCGAGCAAAATCAAAGATTTCTTCTTATGGTCCATCAAACTTGAGTTAGAAATAAAATTCTCCAAGATTATTCTTAATCATATGTAATAATTCAAATGTCTCACAACATTTATGTTACATTCCTGTAACATATATTTTCCATAAATAAATTTTAATTCTTGTTAAAAAAAATCCGACATAATATAACATATTGTACATTGTGTATATAAAAAACAATTAGTATATTTAAACAGAGCAAGATATAATATATCGAATATATTATTATCTTGTTTAACTATTAAAAACTATAATAAATAAAATATATTATGTATTGTTCATATATATATATAAGGCATATAAAAGACATGCTATAATTATATATAAAAAATTATAATAAATAAATTATATCGTACATTTTTAAATTTTATATAACAAAATATGTAGAACAACACATAAGTAAAAATAATAATTAATATATTTGAATAAGAACCCATATAATATATAATATATAAGATATATTATATCTTGTTAACCGTACATAATAATACATGATATATTTTATATATGCAAAAAGAAAATTCGACCGTTCAACATAAATATCATATGATACACTATTATATATATATATATATATATATATATATATATATATATATATATATATTTATTTATTTATTGTCTGGTTTATATTGGTAAAATGTATCCACGATGCCTGACATATTTTTAATATGTTTTTTTTAAATACCTTAAAATAATGTAGATAAAAATATTCCATATATTAGTTTAAGTTTTTAACTTAAATATTTTTGTTGTTTATTTTTTCAAATAAGAAAATAAATTTTTGATTTTGTGATGTATTTTTATAAGCTTTGGTTCATATGGTTTCTATAAAAAAATCTTTAAAAAATCATAATGTTTCTTATAAAAGCTAAAAACAGTCACAATTTAAGTTTTGAAAATTAGAAAAAAAAATACACTTGATAGTTGGATAATATAAATCATATTAATAACTAATTGCGTATTTGATATTTTTTGTCATAAATATTTGAAGAATCAAGGTATTTTTATGTATTTTAATAATTATCTAATGTTAAAAACCTAAACATTTATATATATATATATATTTTAAATTTTTACATAACAGATATAAATATTATAAGTTACGGTTTTAATAATTTTAGGATGTTTGCTATAATATACAAACAAATTTAAATTTTTAATCTAATTTAAAGGTGATCTATCTATAAATATTTAGCCAAATCTCTCACTTACATATAATATCCAAAATTGATAAACTATTAATAAGTATATGGACCAAAGAGAAAGAACCACAAATAACCATCTTCTTTTTTTAACCAAACCTTCTATTTTTTTATGTTTTTTTATAATAATAAAAAGTTCGTATCTTTCAAACAATAGTTCGGAACAAAAATCTAAAATTATCATCAACTTTGTTTTTTAAGACGAACAAAACTAAATCTATGGATGATATGTTTTGAATTTTTTTGTCAGATCCGGGTACCTTGATCTCACTTTTTTACCATCAAGTAGTACATGTCTCGCATCTCTCAATTTCATTATGCATGGTCTCGCATCTATCCACTTCCATCATGTCTGGTCTCACATGCTTTAATAATATATGGTCTCTCTACTTTATCATGTCTGGTCTCACATCTTTATCATCAAATAGTTATTGTCTCGCATCTCTCAATTAATCATGTATTGTTGGGTCTCGCATCTATCCAATTCTTAATAAAATCTATATCAAACCAACATTCAATTTTACTTACGGAAACTTTTTTAACATGTAATTTTATTATAATCAATTAATAAATTAATGTAAATAATGTGTTTATGGTAGGTTTAAATAATAATATAAAAAATTATTTATATATACTAGTTTTAATTTTTTATTATTCGGATGAAAATAATAGTAGTTATATATTTAAAAAACTCCTAGAGAAATGATATTTTACAATTCATTTATAAATTTGTTGCAAAATCAATATTTAAGAGCTAAGAGTTTATAAAAAATTTACAACGCGGATGTTATTTTTACATGTAACCCATTTCAGGTTGGTAATTATCATAAAGTTGCGACAACTTTATCATGTTTTTGATAAAAAATATTATTATTTTACAAAGTTTTAATCACGATTAATATTTAGAAATTGTATATTTAACTTAATTGACTAACGAATTTATTTAAAATTTAAATAAATTAAAATTAAAACTTATTTATTTATTTCTAAACAATTTTTTTTTTAAATTTTTATCAAAATTAAAGCGGTCAAATTGATATTGAAGTCGAAATTTATTTAGGATTTTTTTTCTTTTTTTTTCTATAAACATTTTTCCATCAAATCTGAAATAATCAATCGAGTTTTTGTTCTATTAATTTTGACGTTTTTGTATAAATTAAGTTGATGAATGAGAGATTTCTTAAGCTTATTTTAGAAAAGGACATGTCTAGGGGAAGAGAATAAGTATGCAGTACACTTGGTATTTCAAAAGCTATCACTAATCTCTTTGGCATGAACTAGTGTGATAATAATATTTTGTGTATATGTACCTTTAGTTATTTTGTTACAAATATTGGAGGTTTGATTCTGCTTTGGGTTAAAATGATAGCAACTGTGTGTGACCACATATGGAGATTAAAGCCATTAGCGGCCCAAAAAAAAAGTAATATGACATAGAGAAATGAAATAACTATTATGGGTTAGTGATTGAGTTATAAAGCTTATAATATTACTCATTATTCAAGAATTCCATGATAGTGGTTCATACGAAATCATGAAAATCAAGCTCTGATATATACATGGATTTACATGGTCTTAAAAATCTCATTGCGATATTAATTAATATACTTGATCAGTTTTGCGATAAAATTTTTACATATGTCGACCGTGGTATAAGTTTTGGTGATGATGATCAATTTGAACACTCGTCATCTATTTTATTAGGATGACCTTCAGTTCGGCAAAACAATAGTTGAAGCCTTGCCAAAAATTGCTATATAAAGGTTCGGCATATGTGATATTTCTAATAAAGAGTAATATTTATGAATCTTTTTGCAAATTTAGAATTGATTTTTCTCTTTGTTATATGGTGCATAGTAACAATATTGGATACTTTTGAATATATTCGGCTGATGACTAAAACTTGATTTATATGGAGTAATTAAATACTTTTTATCTAGATTAACATTGTTAGAATATTCAGTGTATTAAGTTTTCTTGTATAGGCCTCTAAGTTCTCTATATATTGAGAGCTTTACTATTGGTCAATTCTGAAATTACATCTCTAATGCATCAATAAAACAAAAAATGAACATTTTCTAATAAACACAAAACTCTAGCCGCTTCCTGCGGCTACTTCTCTCTTTGTTTTTTTAACAAAGACAACAACTGAGATGCTACGTAGAATATGTGCATGTTAACATGGTATCAGAGCACGTGTGATTCTGGGAATTCTGAACATCCTCAACAAAGATGGCTGGCAATGAAGTCGTGGTCAGTCAAATCCCTGATAAATTAACAATGCAGATTGCTGCCATTCTGAGAAATGGTCTCGGAACACAACAACAAACAACTAACCCCGAGAATTTATCCCTAGGGATTAAACTCGGTGGCGACAACTATGCCCTATGGGCAAACCTGATGAAGAAAGCAATTGGGGGAAGGGGGAGAGGCTCTCACATTACAGGGGAGCCGACACTTCCATCCAAAACTGAGAAAACATATACAAGGTAGGAACAAGATGATCAATGTGTTTTCACATGGATTATCCAGAATCTTGAATCCAGCTTGGTGAATAATGTCTCGCAATATCCCACTGTAAAATCCCCCTGGGATGTGTTAGCCACCACATACAGTTCTAGTACAGACTTGTTACAGGTGTTTGACCTTCATAAGAGGGCTAATTCATTAAGACAAGGGTCTGATACACTAGAAGACTTGTGGAACAAACTACAGAACATCTGGATGTCTATAGATAGGCGAGATCCGAACCCTATGAAAAACCCAGAAGACATTCAGATCTACAATAAGAAGACTCAAGAACAAAGACTCTATCAATTGCTAATGGCGATTAATGATAAGCTGGAACCGGTCAAGAGAGATATCATGAAAAATGATCCTCTTCCTTCCGTGGAAACAACATATGCTACAATACAAAAAGAAGTGGCCAGGCTTAATATACTAAAATCAAGTTCTTCTGATAGTGACTCGATTGAAATTGGAATGGGTTTGGCTGCTAAAGATTCTGCACAGAGGTTTAAATTCTGATCCAAAGAGAAAGAAGATAAATCCAAGTTGTATTGCACTCATTGTGGGATGAAAAAACACACTAAAGAGACATGTTTCCAGCTGGTTGGCTATCCAGAATGGTGGGAGGACGGTCATAAGGAGAAAAATAACCAGTATTTTAGATCTAATGTCAAACGGGCTTCGTCTACAAGTGGCAGTGAAGATCCGACTAAAAATGAGCAAGGAAGTGGTACTGGTTTTGGAGGAATGGCGGCGAACTCCTATGAAAAACTTGGAGGTAAAGGGTTTGAGAAATCAATGAATTGGATCTTTGATTGCGGGGCTACAGACACCATGTCTTATGATCCTAAAGACTTTGGTGACATGTCATCTCCAAAGAAGTCTCATATTGAGACTGCTAGTGGAGAAATTTCTGAAGTCAAATGGGGAGGTTCAATTACTTTTTTGGAAAAATGGAAATTAAAAACTGCCTCTACATTCCTTCACTATCCTTAAAGTTATTATCTGTTAGTCAAGTGACAAAACAACTCAACTGTGTGGTTCTGATGTATCTATTGTTTTGCATTTTACAGGACATTCGTACGAAGGAGATCATTGGGCGTGGTATTGAACAAAGAGGTCTCTATTATGTTGATGAGGTAGTTCATAAGGGACATGCCATGCTTGCTCACGTAACAACCGAAATGCAACTTTGGTTATGGCACCGACGACTTGGTCATCCTTCTTTTAACTATCTTAAGAGTTTGTTTCCTAGTCTTTTTTTGAATAATTCCATTCATGAGAAATGTGAAACCTGCATTTTTGCAAAAAATCGTAGGGTCTCATTTAATCAAAGTAATACTAGAGTTGATTATGCTTTTTCGCTAATCCATTCTGATGTTTGGGGTCCAGCACCAAATTCCACTAACAATCAAATCAGATACTTTATTTTATTTGTGGATGATTTCTCAAGAATGACTTGGATATACTTCATGAAACATAAATCGGAAGTACCAGAAATATTTGTTTGTTTTTACAAAATGATTTTGACTCAATTTGAACAAAAATACAGATTCTCTGTTCTGATAATGGAACAGAGTTTGTCAACCAAACAATGCATAATTTTTTCAAAACAAATGGTCTTATCCATCAAACCACTTGTCCAAACACACCTCAACAAAATGGTACTTCAAAACAAAAAAAATCGTACTTTACTTGAAAAAACTTGTGCTATTATGATTGAATATAGAGTTCCTCATTCTCTTTGGCCAGAAGCTCTTGCTACAGCTACGTATCTTGCAAATCGTCTACCAACCCGATGTCTAGGAAATAAAACTCCATTACAAGTGCTTGCCATCCAAGTTACAATTCCATCTGTTATGACCTTACCACCTCGTGTCTTTGGTTGTTTGGTGTTTGTTCATATCCCTAAAACTAGTCGAAACAAACTTAATCCTTGTGCTGAAAAGTGTGTATTCGCTGGATACGGTGTTCATCAAATGGGATATCGGTGTTACAATCCGGTTACTCGTCGAATCCATGTCACCATGGACTGTGACTTCTTAGAATCCGATTATTTTTTTTACCACCAATCTCGTGCTCAGGGGGAGAAAGTAAGTGAATCACTCGACTGGTTGCTATATGAAAGTTACATTGAGGATGTGCCGACAAAGTCGGTAGATGGCGCCACCAAACACGCCTCTTCCAACATAAAGGAGACTGACGAGGCAGTTCTTACCACCAATGATTCTCCCGAAGACAATGTCCAACAAAAAATAAATGTCATGGATACTACCAGTAAATCAGCCGAAGAAACTGTCCATCAAGAGGTAAACAATTTACAATGCCATAATTCACAAAATGCTATTGACCATTACATTTCAGGAAGTTCATTTATTGAAACTCAAACTCCGGTTCTTCCCCCAAGAAAAAATAGATGGGTTCCTCCTAACCGGTATTCACCAGAACACGTTCCTCGTGCTTCTACATATCCGGTAAAAACAGACAGAAAAGGAATGACGAAGATTGCAAAGATGTTTTCAGCTACTATTCTCTCTGAACAAATCCCTAAAACAGCTCAAGAAGCAAAGAAGATGACTGAATGGCATGAGGCAATGAATACCGAAATGGAAGCTCTAAAAAGGAATGTACATGAGAGAATTGTGTGTTACCACAAGGGAAGAAAGCAGTCGGGTGTAGGTGGGTGTTTAATATAAAATATAAATCCGATGGAACCATTGAGCGACACAAGGCAAGATTGGTTGCCAAAGGATATACACAAACATATGGTATATACTACTCTGAAACCTTCTCTCCGGTTGTAAAAATTGGCACTATCAGAGTTTTACTTTCAATAGTCGTGAATAAAGATTGTCCTATTCATCAATTTGATGTAAAGAATGTTTTCTTACATGGAGACTTGGAAGAAGAGGTATATATGGAACCCCCACCAGGGTTCTCTGTTATTTTCAAGAAAATGAGGTATGAAAACTGAAAAAGGCATTATATGGGCTCAAACAGTCTCTTTGTGCTTGGTTTGGGAGATTTACAATGGCAATGAAGCAGTATAGCTACAAATAGAGTAATGGGGGATCATACCTTGTTTTAAAAAAGGAGAGGAGAATTAATCACTTGTCTTATAATATATGTCGACGATATGATTATAACGGGGAATGGCGAAGAAGAAATTGGCTCTCTTAGGAAAAACCTCTTCAAGGAGTTCGAAATGAAAAACCTTGGGGGATTGAAGTATTTCCTAAGAATCGAGGTTCTTAAGTCAAGAGGAGGGATTTATATCTCCCAACGAAAATATATATTAGATTTATTAGCTGAAGTTAGAATGGTGGATTGAAAACCAAATGACAGTCCTATGGTTGTGAATCACAAACTAAAGATAATTGAAGCGGCCAGACCAACGAATAAAGAAAGGTACCAAAGGTTGGTGGGAAGATTCATTTACCTGGCTCACACTCGACCCGAAATTGCATACACGGTGGGAGTAGTTAGCCAGTTCATGCATCATCCTCAGGAACACCATATGGAGGCAGTAATGAGGATTATTCGATATCTCAAAGGCACACCAGGAAGATGCATAATTTTTTTTAAAAATGGACACCTTGATGTTGAAGTATTCACAGATGCTGATTGGGGAGGGAATCCTAAAAACAAGTGATCAACTGCTGGCTACTTTACTCTTCTTGGAGGTAACTTGGTGACTTGGAGGAGTAAGAAACAGAAAGTAGTATCACTGTCAAGTGTTGAATCAGAATTTAGAGGAATCATTAAGGGGATTACCGAGATACTTTGGTTAAAGAAGATAATGAAAGAAATCGGATCCCCTCTAAAGTGTCCAACTCAGTTAATGTGCGATAATAAAGCTGCGATTAAGATTTCAGAGAACCCGGTACAGCACGATAAAACAAAGCACGTTGAAATGGATAGGCACTTCATAAAAGAAAATATTGAAGATGGGACAGTCGAACTTCCGTTTGTTAGATCCGAAGACCAACTGACAGACATCCTGACAAAATCGATTACTATGAGAGTGTTAGAATATTCAGTGTATTAAGTTTCCTTGTATAGGCCTCTAAGTTCTCTATATATTGAGAGCCTTACTATTGGTCAATTCTGGAATTACATCTCTAATGCATCAATGAAACAAAAAGGAACATTTTCTAATAAACACAAAACCCTAGCCGCTTCCTGCGGCTACTTCTCTCTTTGTTTTTTTAACAAAGACAACAACTGAGATGCTACGTAGAACATGTTATCTGGCTTTGGGTGGTCAATAAAACATATTGGTATTATAGAAGAATATGATGTTACTGTAGCATGTAAAATATATTGTTCAGTTGTAACATTATAATATTTCAGAGTCATGTACATATTATAATTTTTTTTTGACATTTTTTTTTTCATTATGAGATTCAGTAATGGTTGCATAGAGATGGATATATATAGGTATATTTTATTATCGTTTAACAATAGATTTGCCCCACTATAACCCGTTTTTAGTCGGATTAAATTAGCAACGAAATCCTGTTGTAAAATTGTTACGATATCTGTTATGTGACTGTTGGGAATATGGGTGTTGTGAATATAGGGGTTCGGTCTGCATATTCCGCCTCCGTATATAAGTAAGAACAACACGATCTCAGCTCTAATATGATATTGTCCGCTTTGGCACCCGAATTCCCTCACGGCTTTGCATTTGGTCAACTACCAAAAGGCCGCATACTAGTTGAGATATGTTCTTACTTATATACCACTGATCCTTCCCATGTTTAACCGATGTGGGATGTGGGACTTTGGTCGCCACCCTAACAGTGACAAATTAGATGCAAACAATATTTGTTAAAGACTGCACATATGTAACAGGGGTACCCGTTGCAAGACAGTTTCTATCAAGAAATATCAATATATTAATAATGATTTGTACAGTTTTCACTCAGTTGTAAAAAATGATTTCTCGAGTAGTGCACATTCCAATTATTTTTAAAAATTTAAAATTATCTTTACCAAAATTTTATATTCATTGTCTATTTTTCACGATATTTGTTTTATCTTTTTGTTTTATTTAATTTGAAATATGTTAAAATTTTAAAACAATAAAAAATAATCAAAGAGTATCGACATTTCATTTAATAACAAGAATTAAACTATTAGTCTTTTGATTATTTTTAACAAACCATAATAATTTTCAAATTAATATATTTTTTTATTAAAATTTCTCGAAGTAAGTGAGAATCATGTGAGAACTTGAAATATTGATGAGAATTTTAAAGTCTCAACTCGATAATATATTTGACCATTTGATATCTATGAGATGTTATACGGAATATAATTATGACTAGTGGAAAACTTTAAGACCATATGAGAACTTTGAAATCTCAACTTAGTAATATTTTTGACCATTTGAAAACTACAAAATTCTAGATTGGATATGATTATGACTAGTTGGAGAACTTTGAAAATTAACCAAATGAAAATTTTAAAAACCATTTGAGGATTTGAAACCATGGAAAAATTTAAAAATTAACCATTTGAGAAATTAAAATAAGGTAAGAACTTCGAAGTTCTTAACTAACATACTAAGTTTCTAAAATATATCAATTGAGAATTTTAAAAACCAATCGAGAACTTGAAATTCAGTGAGAATTTTTAGTATCTCAACTTGACTAGTTGAAAGTTTTAAAAACAAACTAATTGATTTAAAAACTAGTTTATCAAAAACTAGTTAATTCTTTTTAACCAAGTGCAAACTTTAGAGTTCTGAGTTAGGCTAGTTGAAAATTTTGAAACCAAAAAAGTTGATAACTTCAAAAATCGGCTGAGTATTTGTAACTAGGTGAGAATTTTATAGTTCTCAACTGGTCGTTTGGGTATTTTTCTTGTAGTTAAAAATTCATTAAAACCACTTGAGTATATTCAACTAGGTGAGAGTTTTACACTTCTCAACTCGTCAACTAGATATTTTTCTTCTATTTGAAAATTAATTTTTAAAACTTTGACAAGTTAAGGAGTTGAAAAGTTCTCAATTGATTAAAAAACATTACTCAAAACTATCGAAATGTCAATTTTTCTAATTCATATACTTAAGAAAAATATTATTTTAGTTTTATTTTTACCTTAAAATTAATACAGAATATTTATTTTAATAGAAAATAATTAACTTAGTTGGATTTTTTATCATATAGGTGTAGTAGGTATTTCAAATTCAATTGTTTTAATGGATAAAATATTTTAGACTCAATTTATATAACATATATTCATATATTTTTCTGCCATACGTGTACATCATTTGAAACAAAAATATATAATATTTTCATCAATTCCAAACTAGTATGAAGCATAATCAATAGTAACAAGTAATAATATATCTCAACTAGTATTGTGTTTTTTGGGAGTGGACTAAAAGCAAATTTGTGTGGGCTTTCTAGTTCAAAACACGCAATATCATACTAATGCGGAGATGAGATTGCGAAGTCTCCTCCCTATCACCTTTGGATTTTCCATGATATCAATGGCCTAAAAATCTACCATTGGTAGAAATATGGGATCAATGGTATAAATATGAGGTCATATGCCGCTAGAAAAATAAAACTTTTAAATACAAGCATGGATCTATACGAGTAACGACATTTGACAACTCCCCTCACTAACTTAGCATAATAAGCTTTGATATCTGGTACTTTCTCCAAGAGTGAATCACTCGTAACGGTTGAAACAAATAAGAAATCTAGTCACAAATATAAATCATATCCAATATCAAACTCATAATTTAAGAAAACATAACGGTGGAAGACTCACTTTTCGAATTCTACGTGCGAGAGTAGAGCCAATTATTCTTTTTGACCTTAGTCTTTCAATTTCCAGATACATATAAAAAATCATTCTTATAAATCTTACTAAAATTTGGAAGGAATTCAAGAATCTTAGCATTCGCGTTTATCATCCAATAATGAAATTTAGTGCCAAGAATCTCCTAACACTTAAGTGCTTATAAACTTTACGATACATAAATATGGGTGTCATTAAAATTCTCCATGCATTCGACATCCATTGCTTGGGCCAAATCTAGGTATTTTAAACTAATTTCAACTTGTCTCTACTTTAAAAAAAACTAAAATTCCACGTCGAGGATATATACGAAGAACAATACCTCATCAATGTATGCATCAAAAGGAGTTTCACCATTTTTGGGGAACCAAACCTCCACATTCATTAAAATTTCATAATGCTCTTACATTCGACTATAATCAAGCTCATTGATGTATTTATAAGTATCACGAGTGATATTTTAGGCTTCGATGTGATTTAAAAAATTCTGAACATACTTTGTCCTGGTTGGTTGCCTCGTATTGTAACTATAGTTGTAAGAGTTCTAAGTGACATGTCGGAGCACATGTAAGGAACTATTCTTATCTATAGCTGGGATGAAAACGAGATGAATAACACATTCATGAACTACTCTCTCCTCTAAAGACTTAGTATTTCAGATTTTTGTTTACAATGTGGGCATGCATATATTTTCTTTTGATCGATTGGGCGACGACGAGCCGAATGATGCGTTTGTACTTGGATTTTGACTACCAAAATAATCCCCTTCATAATGGATCTCAGACTTCGGGCTTCTCTCTCTCTCTCTCTCCATTTTTACTTACAATAAAACTTTCCTAAAATTGATCAAATTGATAATTAAGAAATGATTAGTTATATGGAAGGACTCTTTCATGTTTTGGAAATTAATAGTGAGAGAGACAAAATGAGAGTTCAACTTTATAAGAGCCACAATGGCGAATAACGAAAAAATGGATATTGAAAAAGACGAATGTATTTACACTTTCATGTACTCAAATCATAACTTTACATATTCTTAAAATTCAATGGCCAATATCTAATCACATGATAAGAGTTTAGATTCACCCACGTAAAAGACTCCAAAGTAAGTAGGTGAACAGCCTGCACGCATAGAAGTTCAACTCACTACCCACGCATTTTCCATATGTTATTACCCCAAGGTATTTCCAACATTATTTTTTCATCAATTGCATGCACCTTTAATTTAAACAATAAGTCCAATTACGTGTATGTACCATTTCACAAGTAAAATAGATTTGAGTATCCATAATCTCTACATGTATTTACATTTGGCCAAACAATTAGTGCATAAGTATACCTTCTTTCTTACTTTTTCTTAAAGATAACAACGTCTCGACCATTAATTATGATTTGAAAAATATAATAAAAATGAACATAAAAAATAGGTGCAACAAAACAATTAGCAACGCAGTTATAAGATTAATAATATAATTAATATATAATTTTTTTCCTAAAATAATTTTGTAAAATATCACATTACAATAAATAACAAACACGTATATGTACACATTTGTTTTCTACATAACACAAATGTTACCGTACTATGTTAAATTAGTTTATAATCTTATTATATCCCTAAAAACTATAACATTCGTATTCCTCTACTTAAATTTTACCACACTAAAACCAACTTACAATAATGACAGGCACAATAAATTTTACCACTTTTAATTGAAAGAAGTGTGATTATATATATTACCTTAAGTAAATCATATTCATTTAGATAAGGGCGAAATGAAAAACATTAAGGGTAGAAAGAAAAAGAGGAACCGAGGAACCTAAAGTAAATCTCATTTTATTTTCCATTAAATATTATTAACGGCACACAGCCGATTTTTATATATTATTAATCTGGAAGTCGTAGAATATAACGATAAAAGAATAAATTGCAAGCATGAGAATCAAGTTGTGTTTATTTAATTATTAAATTGATGCAGTGACATCAAAGATTATTATATCGATTTAAAACAATCTAGATTCCAGTTTAACACTTTTCAAACCAGGTCTTCCTTCCTCAGCTACGCCCAGCGTCGTCTCGCCGCGATACTGTTGTTCTTTCTCTGACTTCCTACGAGGCAGGTCATTCGGAAACATTATGACTGGACTCTCGACTATAAATCTTGAGTGTTTAGGCCAAAACTATTTTTTGGCGAATTTTTTTATTTCCTTCATAATTTGAAATCTCTAAAATATTTAAAACATGATATTAGTAGTTTGTTTTTATTTTGTTTTCAAATTTAATATTACGTGCTATTAGTGAAATAGATTGTTTTCCTGTGTAAAAACATATCATTAAACCCTTTTTAATTATACATATGTGGTTTTTGTAACTAAAATTAACCCTAAACCCAAAAAATATCAGTTTTCTTGAAGATTGAATACAGATTGACCATGAAAAATAAAGGTTCTCATGTCAATCAGGATAACAACCCTGATGCACCGAATAAGGTATTTTAATGTCGTTTTTCGTTTTAGAATACAGTAATTTGAGCACTTCCAGATTTCAGCATTCTCGATTTCAGCATTTCTGGGCAAAACACATCTGATTCCGAGGCAGTATCTCGGAATCAGTTGTTGTTTACAAACGCAACTGATTCCGGGAGAATGTCTCGGAATCAGTTGTCTTACACAAACAGTTGATTCCGAGATACCCTCTCAGAATCAACTGCGCTTTCTAAGAACAACTGATTTCGAGACATTCTCTCGGAATCAGTTGTTATGTTTCAGTAGACAAGTGCAAAATCATTAAAACATTACTTTTTAATCATGCAGGAATTTCAAATGTCTTCGGAACCTGAAATTGCATCCCCTTATCATACTGACGATGATGTTATATATCCGGATCTCACCGACGCATTCACTAGCAAGCGTACTACACTAAATCTGAACTTACAGAATGAGTATTAACAAAGGGTCGAGAGTTGAAATATTCTATGACGGTAAGTAGGTACGAATCTGGAAATTATGGGAATACTCCTCGATTATTTTATTCTTGTAAAAAATATGGGAAACCAAGGTTAAAACAAAAGGCACCTAATGTGAAGAGAAGAAAGTCAAGTACAAAAAAAAAACAGATTGTCCGTTTCTACTAAGAGCTCATCCTTTTGATAATGATCTATGGTATTTGGTAGTTTCATGTGGTAGGCATAACGATCCTCCATCCGAATATTTAGAAGGTTGTCCTCAAGCAAGGAAACTAACTTCAGACGAAGAAGATTTGGTGAAGAAATTATCAATACGCGGTGCCACTCCTCGTAACATTTTACCCGCCTTAAAGGATATTAATCCTCATAACGTGTCCAACATGCATAACATTTACAATACTTTAAAAAACATGATACATTGGAAAAGTGCGGTCAATCACAACTTCAATATTTGTTGGGTAAGATGAAGGAGAAAAATTACATTGAATGACATAGAACGGGAAGTGAAGGGTCTCAAATAATCACCGAATTATGTTTTGTACACCCGACGTCTATCGATCTTCTTAGGAGATTTTCAGAGGTCCTTATTATGGATAGTACGTATAAGACGACGAGATACAAGATGCCATTGTTCGAAATAGTTGGTTTTACGTCAACCAACATCACATTTGCGAACGCTTTTATTTTTTTGAGTCACGAAAAGGTCGAAAATTACATGTGGGCATTGGATCGTTTGCGGTTGCTTATGTCGGAAAACCATTGTGCTTTACCTAATATTATGGTGACGAATAGGGAACTGAAATTAATGAAAGCAATTGACATTATATTTCCGAAAGTGACACACATGCTATGTAGATGACACATTGAAAAAAACATCGCAATGAAGACTAAAAAATATTTTACGGACGAAAATGTGTTCAACAGATTTCAAGCATCTTGGAATAAAATTGTTTATTCGGACACTGTAAGCAAGTTGAACTCAAACATCGAGTGTATGAAAGAAGAGTACAAGGTATACCTCGGAGCCCTCGATTACACTTAAACATGGCTCAAACCTCCTTACGGTGAAAAGTTTCTCTATGCATACACTAACAAGTTGAAGCATTTCGGCAACAACACAACGAATCGGTAAGCTAAAATAGTTTTAATGTAATGCAATTATGATAATATTTACTCATTTTAAATAAACATATGTTGTCATAAATAATAGGGCGGAGAGTTTGCATTCGACCTTGAAACGGTACCTCGGGACGGGTTTTCTAACATTTGATGCATTTTGGGGGTAAATTCGATTCCTTACTAGAGATGCAACACACGAACATAAAAGCATCGCTTGAAAAATGTACGTTTTTCTCCCAATTTGAGTATGATGCTTGGATATTCGAGGTTATTAGACGTTCTACAACGGAATTTTCTCTTAAAATTATGAAAGAGCAATATGAGAGGGCGAAATAAATAGGGAATGATAAAGCGGAATGCGGTTGTGTTATTAGAAGCACTCATGGTTTTCCATGCGCATGCGAGGTCGGTTTATTAATAATGCAACACCGTATGTTTGATCCAAGTATGGTCGGCAAGAGGTGGACAACGCTAAGGATTATGAAGCACAATGTATATAAAGAAGATGATTTTGTCGAGGAAGAAATAACAACTATTGGTTCTCTAATCCGTGGGTACGATCGCGATCGTCGACTACATATCATAAGGAAAATCCGAGAAGTTCTAGAACCTAGAAGATCCGACGTCATTCCACTCGTAGAGAAAGCTAAGACTGAAGGTAGTGATAGTAAACGTGCTAAAGACAATTCAACGCAGAGGGAATTATCGTGATTCGAACATGCGAAGCTAGGAAACAGTTCGAACACAACGTTGTATGTAAGTGATATTTCCCCGGCTTCAATCCAAAACACCGTTCGATCATTACTGAGTCAAACAAAAAGTACACCAAATGTTCCAAAGAAGGCTACACCAAGTGTACCAAAGAGTACCAAGACTCGTAATACTCCTACAAATATCAATTCTCGGAAGGCAAGAACCCCAAATGATACAACAATATTTTTGCAACATCTCCCCAAATATTTTACGCCCATTCATCTCCGAATGCAAAAATGTAGGCTCATATGGTCATTGTGGTTTTAGAGCCGTCGCCCATGGACTTTATTACGACGAAAATGTCTGGCCGCATGTTAGGACCTCACTACAAGAAGAAATCTTATCGGACCTACCTCTCTATGACAAACTTTACGGTGGACATGAAAGGGTTGATGCTGAACTACGTTGCCTAGATTGCTATGCCCTAATTGCCCTTTATAGCAATTGGACGACAATTCCGGATATTTGTTATGTGATTGCTAATGTTTTCAAATGCATCATATATACAATTTCCGACGACATTACATATACGTTTCTACCGCTAAAAGGTGTTCCACCCCATATGAACGAAATAGAAGACATTGGCATCACACACGTCCATGGCAATCATTACATTAGCGTACGGGTACCTTTCTACTACTATTTGGCAAACATAATTTCATACTGGTATACTAATTGATTTGTTTTTAAAGGTTACCATATCTTCGGGTGGATCGTTGCCATTAGTTTATCCAACGTATATGAAACACGTTTCCGAAGAAGCTAAAGCGTGGTTTCCTCCGTTTCAAAGAAGGATTGCGTTCTTTGTTGGTATCCAACCTCCAAAACCTCCTACTACGCGAGAACCAGAAGTGGTGGATTTAACGATTGATTGAATCAAGGGACAAAATTGTTATGTTAATGTTTGTAATATATTCATCTTCAATATCATTCAACACGAATTGTTCAAGTAAAGTGTCTCTATTATTGTGTAATTTATAGCATCTTGTTCTTATCCAACCAACAAATTTTTTAAGTGTTTAGACATTACGAAACAATCAAATTAGACATATAAACTGGGGGTTTGCACTTGATTCCGAGATGGCCTCTCGGAATCAGGTGCATCGTTTTTTTACCAAATTATCACCATAATTTGGAGACAGAGAGTTTGCACTTGATTCCGAGTGGCCATCTCGGAATCAAGTGCAAAACAATGTTCACAAATTACATCTGATTCCGAGTTGGCCACTCGGAATCAGATGTAATTTTTCAAAAAAATTGTGCACCTGATTCCGAGATGACCACTCAGAATCAGGTGCAAACTCTATGTCTTCTTATTTTTGTGATAATTTGTTCACTGGGACATTGCACATGATTCCGAGTGGCTATCTTGGAATCATGTGAAATGTCCCAGTTTACCTTAAAATTTGTTGGTAATCACATGTCTAAACACTAAAAACAAAGCAAAATAAACAACATAGCATATATCATCCGTTAAACAAAGCAACAACATCCGATAAACAAAGAAACATCATCCGTTAAAAAAAGCAACAACATCCGATAAACAAAGAAACATCATCCGTTAAACAAAGCAACAACATCCGATAAACAAAGAAACATCATCCGTTAAACCAAGCAACAACATCCGATAAACAAAGAAACATCATCCGTTAAACCAAGAAACAACATCCGTTAAACCAAGCAACAGCATCCGGTAAACCAAGCAACAACATCTTCATATTGTGTACGTCTTGCTTATATGAATGCAATGTCTTAAGGCGACGCGACACTATTCACCGGTCATATCTTCCACATAATCTTTGTAGGTGTCGAAAATTTTAGCATAACCTCCGGTGATATTATCTTGGTGGGTTGAATGTTGTGGTTCTTCCCTTATAGAAAAATCTTCATCTCGAGGTGCATTAGGAACTACGTACCATAGCGTTTGAAAAACCCAATCATCATAATTTGGTACGGTCGTACTTATTCCATTACCTTCCTCGATAAGAGTTCCTCTCTCTTCTGGTGGTATTATGTGTTGGTACCGATTTTCCCACACATCATTTTTAAAGTCAATCATCGTATTTGACAAGCGACCGCGCCTAGGAGTAAGTTTTGTAAATAGTTCATCAAAGCGTTGGATGTATCCAAACTGGCGGGTAACTCTAAGTGGTTGGTACGGCTCAGTTTTGTCCATGAATTTCAATCCACCGGTAAACCCCGCAAGCTCGTGAAGGGGTTTCAACATTCGACAATACTCGTACGGCTGAAAAATAACCTGAAATAGAATACAACCGAACACGATATATGAAAATGTATTCGAAAATATAACCCGATAATTTAAGTTAGGATATAAACATACCGTGTATATATCGGTCAAGTGTCAATCTATATGATTGAAGTAGATCTCCAAACTCTTCTATCGAGTGGCCACGTTTGGGTGTTTCCCATGTACGAATGAGCGGCATATAGGGATAGAATCCCTCCGAATGAGGTGGCTGAAAGCGAGTGAAATGGTCAAAAATCCAGCATTCGAGTAGTTGTACAAATCCACTCATCGTCTTCGTAGAATTTTTGGAAGCCATACGTAACCCACTATAAAGCTCCGCAAGGATATGCATTATGTGAAAGTAGGTTGGTTACAGGTGCTCGATGACCTTGATTCGTTGGGATCATATGCGTGGGGGATGCATATCCACTCATCGTCTTCGTAGATGTTTGGAAGCCATACGTAACCCACTATAAAGCTCCGCAAGGATATGCATCCCCCACGCATATGATCCCTACGAATCAAGGTCATCGAGCACCTGTAACCAACCTACTTTCACATAATATCCGCTTTTGTCTACAAATAGACAAGACCCAAAGAGATAATGTAAGTAGGCCTTCGCAAACGTTGAACATCAATACTCCTTAATCGACCTACGTCTTGAAAATGCTCGTTGGAGAAGCGATCCCTTAGCCAAGTTAACCGTAGACCGATACCTTTACACGGTTCGAGCGCCGCTAAAGCTTCCCCTATGGCACACCGAGAACATCATGTATCAGCTTCGCACGTTCCTCTACATTGTTGCTTCTACGCACCTCCAACAATCTACCCCATATCGGTAACCCGGTAATGATGGCTACATTGTCTAAAGTGACGGTCATCTCACCGAAAGAAAAGTGAAATGTTGCCGTCTCATGATGCCACCATTCTACAAAAGCGGCTACCCAAGGTACCTCGGCATTCCAACGATGAAGGCCAACCAACAATGGTCCAAAAAGGGTGGACTCGACAACCTCACGCACACTGGTTTGGTTGCTCAGCTTCCAACGATCGACCGCATTTCCCGCGGTGAAAAACCCTAAAGGACGTCCCTCTTTTTCCTAATACATTAAAGTGAAACGTTATTATAGAAAAACAAAATTAACCATTGTATTCAAAATAACTTACTCGACCATGGTAAACATGGTATGCCGTATAGTTTGTAAAACCTTTGTAGAAGCGTATGTGCGGAAAGCGTGCTAAAAATGACTATTTCTCGACTGCTGATGTTGTTTCGTCATCGCCTTGCCCAGTTTCATCATCTTCCGATTCTGATTGAGGTATTGCAACCAGAGATGGTTCCCTCCTTGCATCGCGCCGATTACGTCTAACCGAACAGGACGCAGGATCAAGGGATACAATTTGAAGAAGTTGTGGCGTCTCAACAATATCCGAATCTTTTGCGACATTTGGAGCGGATGATGAAGAGCCACGCAACATTCTCTTGAGTAACTTTCTTGGTCCCATACTACAACATAAAACAATATCTACAATGTAAAACATTTCAAACCACAATAAGGTACCACAAATCTTAAAGCAATTAATAACACTATATTTTTTTTAAATTGAAAAACAGGTGATTCCGAGATGGCCACTCGGAATCACTTGTTTTCCAACAACACTGTTCTGCTGTTTTTTTAAAAAAAAGAGAATGTGATTCCGAGTGGCCATCTTGGAATCATATGCTCTCTGTTAAAAAAAACAGCAGAACAGTACTGTCGAAACCAAGTCGAAACAGCAGAAATTGAAACCCTAATCGAATCTAACAGCAAAATCGAACCCTAATCTAATCTAACAGCAAAAAAACAGCAGAACAACCAAGTCGAACCCTAATCTAATCTAACAGCAAAATCGAACCCTAATCGATAGCCTAATCTAATCTAACAGCAATACAACCATACTCAAAAAATGAAGAAAAAGAAAAACTAAAGAGCCCTAATCAAGTTGGCCAAAGTTAGATAAACTAAAGAACCCTAATCGAAAAATGAAAAAACAAACAAACTGAAGAAATCTTACCTTCTCCAAGGGCTGCTCTCTCTCTCTCCGTTGTGGTTTTGTAAGGTACTGAAAAAACAAAAGGTAGAAACTGAGGGTAATGGGTCTTCGTTAGGGTTTTGTTTTCTTTTAATTTGTTAATGGGTAGGGATAATCAAATGGGTGAAGGAAGGTAGAATAATGGCGTTCTTGAAAATAAAAGAGGTAGGATAAATGATTAGAAGGGCAAATGTGTAATTTCCTTTATGGAGGAAATAACAACATGGAGTTTTTTTTTCAAATTATGGAGGAAATAAAAATTCTCATAGGAGAAATAGCTTTGGCCTATTGTTTATCTGTATCATGTATCTATTATTCATGGTTGGTGGTGTTACTGTCACGGGTCAATGATGCGCAAGTTATTTAACAGAATTGGAACCGGTTTTTAATTATTTTTATTTAAATTTTAACTAAAATTAACACATTTTTTAAATACAACTTCAAATTTATGTTTATATACCATTTTATCTATATTTTGTATAGGTATATAACAATATTTTCATATTCTATCGAATACTTATTAAGTGACTTTTCTTCCAAACACATAATATTTTCATATTCAATCAAATATCTAATCTAACATTCTATTCTCTTCATTTTATTATTTACAAAGCAACTATATTCATAAACTTCTAAAATTAAAATCCAAAAAACCCAAAAAAGTAAACATAAATCAAACAAGATTAAGTTAATGGAAGAAAAAAAAACAATGAATCAACACTGAAAAATGTCACTCAAGCTACTAACAAGACCTGTTAATCTTGATTTAAGTCTTAGATTCATTCAACCTAAAAAACTTGATTTCTAAGATTTTTTTTAAAAACCACAAAGTATAGGTTAGAAAAAAAAACTCGATTTCAAAGAGCTCATCTTGGTAACTTTCCATGTTTTATAAGGGAGACTCAAATCATTAACCTCAAAACCATAAACAATATTCATCTTCTAATGGGTGTACTGTTAATGAAAGAATAAGATGCAGGTAATTGGCAGGGCTATATTCAAATATATAACGGGATCTCTATGACGAGGGTTGAATTCTGAATTAAGACGAGAGATATATGAAGATGGTTAAATTCAAAGGTAAGATGAAAGCCATATGAAAAAGCACAACGAATGTCATATTTAGAGATATGACAAATGTTATATGCATAATCATGACGAGATACACATAAATATTTCAACCGAGCATTATGAAAGTTTGTTAGACGATTATAAAAAAATCACACATGTAAGTTAATGATTGAGAACACATGTAATTATGTGATTTGTTGGATATTTTATGTGAATTCTATAAATATGGACCAAAACCTTCGTTTGAAGACTCATTAAACATTTTAATAAAAAATAGGAATTACAGATTTCTCATTTCTTTCTCAATGTCAATACATTATCTTGGTTAAGTCATTTGAAAAAGATTTTTTGCTTAACACTACATCCATTAAGTTCAAAACAAATGTCTAAATCTTCAGCTGAGCTTGAACTGATGGCGTGACGGAAATTAGAAGAAATAAGCAATGATAAAACCATAACCCTAGGTTAGAGAATAAATGAGACTTCCAGAGATAATTTCGAAATTCTATTAATCAAAGTCTGACGACAAAATAGGTTATATGATATTTTATATAACAAATACCCAAAACCCTAATCCCAAATTAGGAAAGTTACATAAATATCATAAAATAAAATATTACAATAAAATAAAAATAAGAGTTAAATATTTAAAAAACATGTATATATAAAAAATGGGTTTTGAAGGCTTTACCGGTCGAATTTGGGTATCAAACTTTGTGACAATATTAAAATTTTAAAATATGACGGGCTCATCAAAATATTAGATTTAAGTACTTTGTTTGACCCCATTCCAATACTTGAGCGAGAAACCAGTATGTCTGCATTCTTCGCTACATCATCTTTCTCCGATTGGGAAGAATTCAATCTCGAATTCAAAACGACAAAATATTAAACGAATTGTCTCCTTACCACCCATTTTCTAAGAACAGTAGCACCCTTGCGCATGTAAAAGCTCACTTTCTGATACAGCTGCTTCACATCTGGTGGAGTACTAGCTGCATCTAGAGGAAAAGCTACAAAGACCATCTTCAGCAAGGAGCACAAAGACTTTCCAGCATCTACCATTTTGTATTTGAAACATGGTTCAAGAATCTGAGAAATCTGGGCGGTGTTATTTCTGACAAACAAATGTGCTTGCTTCCTAATAACCTTGTTCATCACATTCAAACCCTTTCCGAAAGGAATAATTCATCTTTGTTGAATATGCGAATAACCTTCATCTAGCACAACGAATGTTTGTCTCATCTCAATGATACCACTATAAACCATACCAAAATTATTAAAGACACTAAAATATGGCTCAAGCAAATGAACCGATACTTTCTCAGGACCTCCCATAGGTTCTAACTGTAAATCACAATTTTAATATATTAAAACACTATTATTTTTTATTCTTTTTTTTGATATTTTGGGTTTCCTTTTTATTCTTAATCCTAGATCATATTTTGTTCTTAGGGTTCTTAAGGTGAGATAAAGCAATATCAACCAAATATTTAACAATTTAGTCGGTAGAAATTGAAACATAGGTTTTTTTACGTTGCTGAAATACCGAGAGACTTTTTTTGGTGTTATCCAATTTTTTTGGTATTTAAAACTTATTTCACCATCATCTTCGTATACATCATAAATCGAATCTCCCGATTCCGACCAAGTTTCATCCGAAATTTCACCATGGTAGTCAGCTTCACATTCATCAAATAGTGGATAGTCGAGTATGTGCAAACCCTCCATGTCGCCATCAACTATTGAATGGACTCCCTTCCCCTTTGGTTTTTCCAAATTGTACGTGGTTGGATCATGTGAAAAAGACTTTCTCCTTTGAATTTCCGATTGGAGTTTGAAATCTGGTGGTGGTCAACCTCTCAATATCTTCTATCAATTTCTTCATTTAATGTTGCAGCGAATTCATGCATTCACCCATCTGGCCAAATCGGTCTTCCATCTCCTCCCGACTGAATGGTTCTGCGATTGGAAGAGTGAATTTCCTGCGAGCGGTTCTCTTAGGCGACATATCTCCTTAAACCACGTCGTAGGAGCTCTGTTGCTCTGATACCAACTGATGATATGACAAAAATTAAAAGAAATAAACAATGATAAAACTCTAATCCTACGCTAGAGAATAAAAGAGACTCGGAAAAATAATCTCAGAATTCTATTAATCAAAGTTTGACGGTAAAATAGGGTGTATGATGCTTTATATAACAACTACCCAAAAACCTAATCCCGAAATAGGAAGACTACATAAATATCTTAAAATAAAATATTCGAATAAAATAAAAAAATATATTTAAATAATGCGTAAATATAAAAACTAGGTTTCGAAGGTTTTAGCGGTCAAATTTGGGTATCAAACTATGTGACAAATGTCACACTTTTAAAATCTCGTGGGCTTGTCGAAATCATCGTTTCGAGTACCTATTTGACCTAATTCCGATACGTGAGCGAAAAACCAGTTTGTCTGCATTCGTCGTTATATCACAACCCCTTTGAAGATTTGGACGTTCTCGCTTTTTATTATTCAGCTTTTCAACTGTGTGACCTTTAAAATCTGGTTGAACTACACCATTCAGTTTTTTCTTACAATTGACCGTTATATTTCTTATATAAACATACTAAAAAGTGATAAAAAAAAATATTTTGTTCAAATATATAAAAATAAGTTAAGATTGTATTTTATAATAAAGAAAACTGGTTATAAACATGTTTATTCAAAATTTTAACGCAACATATTTTAAAGATTAAAGATATATATATTTATGAATGTTCATTTAGATTTATTTTTATAAAATACACTTTATCTTTTTTTTTATATATTTTACTTGTTATATATATATATATATATATATATAATCTCACATGTTTTTTTATTTGGAACAAAATAATAATATGGTTTTTTATAAACTAATTTGTACTTTTATTTTCTATTTTATTTAAAACTAAATGGTAATACTGTTTTTATTGGAAATAATTTTGGTTTTATTTCATATTCTACTTGAAACTAGATAGAAATATGATTTTTTAGAAAAGTAAATAAGTTAGTATCTCACATAAAAAATATACTTGGATAAAAAAAAATTCAAGTTACAATAACACATAGATAACATAAAACATATTAGATAGATGTAGAAGTAAAGATAAAATAAAAAACCCGGATCAAGATAGGTGTAAAATAAGATTTAACCATGATAAAATTAAACCCAACTATAAACAACAAAACTTGGTTGGGTAATATAACAAAAAATACATATTCTTAAAAAAATAATAGATTAAACGCGAAGTAAATTTATGAACCATCAAAGAGTAGGTATAAAACCGACTACAATGTTGGACATGGTGAGGATAATAACCGCCTGAGGGTAGGCTAGTAATTTCAACTGGAGTTTTAAAGTGGTGTATGGGTGTTTAACAGTGGTGTGTGGGTGCTTAACGGTGGTGTGTGGGTGTTTAACGGTGGTGTGTGGGTGTTTAACGGTGGTGTGTGGGTGTTTAACGGTTAGAGTAGAGAGTAGAGAGATGATTAAGCAGCTTGGTAGCAGTTAATTCTCATTACCCATAGTTAATGCTGGTGGTTGGGTATTTATAGTATGATGTTTGGGCCCTTATGGGCTTTCGGGTCATGTTTAATGGACCCGGGTCATGATTAAAGACCCATGAGCTCTAAGCAGGAGAGCAAGTAGCTTAGTCAGGAAGTGTTTAGGTTTTTTTTAGTACTTTAGTCATAGTTCGAACAGTCTTAAGTTTATAGTGTCCAAAGTAATCTATCCGGAAGTGATCTGTTCGATTTATGTCCTTGTAGCCTGTCCGGTTTTCGGAGAGACTTAGACTGATTTACCCTTCCGGGGAGCGTGCTGAATTCGGATTCATCAGGAGCCCTTTTTTTAGGTGTTTGAGCAAGTGTTCTTGTCAAAGAACTGAAAAACAGTCCGATGTATGAAGTGGTTCTCAATTCGGACAGAACTGTGGGTATACCCGGACAGGTTAAGCTTTACGAATTCCAAACGGTTTTTGCCAGAGTTAGTGGGACACGTGTCGCTCTCTGATTGGCCACTCCAGCCGTTTTTTCACCTTGAATTTCGCACCACCTTCTTCAACAAGTAACCTCTTTAATTACCAATAATGACATCAGCGCCGTCTTTTAATCATTGCCCAACTTTTCGGATTCTCCTAGGAATCAACTCCTTTTTTCAAATCTACTATAAATTCACATTCATTTTCCACTGTTTTACCATCTCTTTCAAATTTCACTCTGCAAATTTACTCAGAGCTTTCTCTCTCTAAAACAAAAAATTTCCTTGGCTGTTTATGTTTACAGCAAGAACAGCATTGATCAAAGGTGGTTGGCTCAACCTTTCGGAGTTGGAGAAAGCGCAAAAGGTCGAGAAAGAAAGGCGAATAGCAGCGGGGCTACCACTATCACCTGTCGAGAGACCAGTTGCTTCTGTTACAGAGTCGGATCGAGGCTCATCCTCCTCCAAAGGTACCAAACCCAAAAAACTCTTTCAATCCACCCTCTCACCCATAGTCTCTGGTTCCTCAGTCCACGAGTCAATACCTGTTGTTGAGCCAGGAGTCACAACTACAAGTGTCAGGAAACCCTCCCCTTTTTTAGCTATGGGATCTGATTTTGATCACTCTCCAGAAAAGTTAGTTATTAAGAGGCCAAGCCGGTTAGTTAAGGGACTAACCTCCAAGAATACTCCCTCAAAATCGGGGGCAAAAAATAGTGATTCTGGGTCTGAAGTGCCCATTAGAGCTCCCCAATTGGTCCGGAGGCCAGCAGCCCGGTACCTCCAAGAGAGACTTCTGCCTCCGAGCCCCAACCTGAGGTGAGAAGTCAGAAAAATACAGACAGTCAGCAGTCCAGAGGCCAGGCTGTGCCAAGCCTCAACCCTCCCCGGATCACTACCACAGAAGCTCCCCCAACGGTTATGGAGGAGAGAATGGACGACTCTGCTGAAGAGGTCCCTTTTGAGTCCGAGTCCTCCGGACAGGCTGATACTACTGCTGTTGCTGCCAAGAAAGGCAAGGAGAATCTGTACTTGAGGCATCCGGACCTGCCGGAGTGCCTTGAGGGGAGAGTGGGGCCGTGCTTTCACAAAGTTGAGCTCAAGTACCTCTTGGCCTTGCAGAAGACCAAGTATGCATTCATCCATACTTCAGACCTGGGTCGAATGCGCACAAAATGGGGGATCCCCGAAGATGTAAAGATAAGGATCCCCATTGATCCAGAGACCCCTATAGACTACAAACGAAATGAAATAGTCTTCTTTACAGAGCTATTTAATTGGGGACTCAGGTTCCCATTGGACCCGGAGATCGTACGGTACTTCCACCTGGTCAAGCTATGCCCAACTCAGCTGAGTCCCAATGGCTGGTTCACCTTGATGTCATATATCATGGCATCTAGGTTGTCTGGGATCCCTCTTCCTATGGAAGAGTTTGCAGCAGTGGCCAACCTTTGCAAGCACCACCAATTCCCCTTCTATCATTTCAATATGGGGAACGATCTCAAGGCTGTTGATGACCTCTTGGAGTCAGAGAGCAAATGGAGGAGCCAATTTCTGTTTGTCAGTGGCTCCTGGGAAAATGGCAAGAGAATCAAAGTCGGTGAGAACCCAAGCCTCCTCAGGAGTAGGTGGAAGAGTGATCGTAAGTTTCTTACTTTAGATTTCTGTCCGTTTCTCTCTTTTCTTTTTTCTTTAAGTTAAGTTTAAACTAACCAGTTTTTCTTTTGTTCTAGCAGAGCTGCCAAAGGAGTTCGGGGACTACTTGAAGGCCGGACAGACTACCTGTGGCAAAATCAATGCTTGGGCCGCAGAGAACTGGGAGAATCGATTCCACAAGGCCTTCACCCCTGGAAATCTAGCAAGGTCTCACCTGTGGAACACCACAGGTCGGAGAGACCTAACTTGGGAGGAGCTCGCCACCCAACCCGATGAAGACACTGTGCTTAGATGGTCCCACGAACTGGATGAAACACTCTACCTGCCTGCCCGGGCTAAAGCCCCAAGCAAAATGAAAGGCAAAAGAAGAGGCAAAAAGGTGGCGGGCGATGCTGAGAAGGATGCCCCAATAGATCCAGAGGGGCGGGCCCAGGTTCAAATTGATGCAGCCGTCTTGCAGGTGGTGGAGCAGGAGACCGAAAGGCAGGAAGTTGACCTCCAAAAACCTCCAAGGGCTCCCAAGAGAACTCGCAAGCAAGTAGGTGAAAGCGCTGACCGGGAAGCCAAGAAGAAAAAGACTTCCCAAGGAGATGAGCTCGCTCTCCGGGATCCGGAGCCTTCCTTCCCCACTGACCCCTCCGATCCAACTCTGGCCGAAGAGATTCCAAGAGACTTTCACACTGATGAGGTAGAAGGGGGAGATCTCAATCTCGATAGAATGGACATCACAGGTCTAGCTGGGCTTTGTGAGTATTTCCTTGGCCTCCCCAGAGATGAATTCGTAGGGCCCTATGTTCCTCCAAGTAGCTCCAATACAGTCAATTTCAATGGTAAAACCTTCATGGTTTCTAGTGAAAAGGACATCATAGCCCATTCCTTGCTTAGTAACGTGCAACCAGTTCTTACATTGGAGAGGCAAGTCCGGAGTCAGGCGGACACCATCAAAGACCTCAAGTCTGAGAAGGAAAAGTTGTCCGGAGACCTCCGCACTGCTACCACCAACGCTGATTTGCTCAAGGAAGAAAACGAGGAGCTGAAGAGGAACCAGGATGAGAGCAACACAAAAGTTGCCACCCTAGAAAAAACCATAAAAGATCTCCAGGAGAAGCTGTCTGGTATGGAGAAAGACCTTACGGCCTCAAGGGGAGAAACTATTGCAAAGGAGAAGATCATCACCAACTTGACCACTGATAAGATTTCTCTAGAAAATGCAGTGACCTAGGCTGTTGAGGAGAAAAAAGCTTTGTTAAAGGATCAAGAGGCCACAATCAAGGCCAAGATCAACGCCTATGCCAGGGAGATGATAAAAAAGCGAAAATTTAATTGTTCAAAGGGTGAAGTCTGATATGGTTCTCCTTTTTCATGAAAATTTCCGAAGAGGACCCTGGGGGACTTATGGCTCTATGTGGACGATGATGACCTTCCATTTTACACAATGGTCGACGAAGGATTTTCCGGTGAGTCCTCATCTGATAATGAAGAGAAGACCGGAGAGAGCCCATGCGAAGAGGAGAATGGCCCCAAGGGCAAGAAGGTAATCGAAGGGGGGAGCGACATCAAGGGTAAAAAAGCAGATGAGGGTGAGCCATCTTCAAAGGCTCAACCTTAATTTATGGTTTACTTTGTTTATCTTTCATTCAAACTAAAGTCCTTGGAAGGCCAAGGCACTCTTTTTGTAATGGTGTCCGTATTTGTTCGGACAAGTTTTTTTTTGTGCTGTATCCTGACTTATCCACAAGTCCTTGGAAGGCCAAGGCAATCTTAAGTTTTCCAATGAATATTTTTATTTTGCACAACCATCATCTTCCTTTATTGTTTGCTTTAGTTTAGATAGCTAGAGTTTAAGTAGCTTTTAGTTGTTGCATTGTGAGAGTGTTTAAATTCTCTGGCTAGAGTTTAAATAGCCCTTAAATATTTCAGTCCGGGTAGTATAAGAACTTTGAAAATACTTAGGAAATTTTGAAAAAGGCATCGAATTTTATTGAACCATCCGGACACCTCATTAAAACCTCCCCGTGCCACCAGGGAGGAAAGAGTATGCCCCAAATATTTACATGGAAGTTCAAACAAGTAAATATTTACACAAGTGTTATTCCAAGTACATTCGAAGGTGCTCAATATTCCAAGGGTGAGTTAAAACCCTGCCATCTTTGTCTTCCAACCAATAAGTCCCAGGCTTGATTCTTTCAACTACAGTATACGGACCCTCCCAGGTTGGGGCTAGCTTTCCGAAGAGCTTTTCCTTAGTATGCAAGAAGACCTTCCTTAATACTTTGTCTCCTGGTTGGAAATCTTTTTTTTTTAACTTTAGAAGCCAACCTACTTCTCATCAAGCCCTGATAGTGTGCCACTCTTAGGCAGGCTTTAACCCGTCTTTCTTCTATTAAATCAAGTTGATTTCTGATGGCCATCTCATTAGCGTGTCCGGAGAAGTTGTGAACACGAAAGGAAGGGAGTGTCTTCTCTATGGGGGCTACTGCATCCATTCTATAGACCAAGGCAAAGGGAGACTCTTGTGTTGCAGCCCCAGGTGTTGTCCGGTAGGCCCACAAGACTTCTTGTAGATAACTAGGCCACTTCCCAGCAGCCCCTTCTAGATTCTTCCTTAAACCGGACAGTATAGTCCTATTAGCCACTTCAACTTGCCCATTAGCTTGTGGGTGGAAAGGCGAAGAAAAACAATGCTGTATACCCCTTGAGGCACATAAGCTTTCCATTTCTCTATTGTTAAACTGTGGCCCATTGTCTGTGGTTATTTTCTGTGGGACACCAAATCTGCAACATATGTTGGACAGAATGAACTTTATGACAGCTTTTGATGTTGTCCCTGCCAAGGGAGCTGCTTCTATCCATTTTGAGAAGTAGTCAATGGCCACAATTATAGTTCTACGCCCTCCAGACGCCACAGGGAGAGGCCCTACTAAGTCCAACCCCCATCGAGCAAAAGGGATGGGCTCAGAAATTGACTCCAAAAGAATGGCTGGTATATGAATTTCATTGCTGTACCTTTGGCATGGGTCACACCTCTTCACCAATTCCTTAGCATCTTTCATAATCGATGGCCAATAATATCCGGAGAGTAATACTCTTCTTGTTAAAGCTCTAAACCCACAATGGGTTGATCCCTCACCATCATGTAATTCGGAGAGGACCACTTGTGACTCATTATTCCCTAAACAACGTAGGAGAGGTTTACTATAGGATTTTTTGTATAACACTTCGCTCAACATAATGAAACCACGAGCCTTGTGTTTCAATGTTCTGGCTTGTGATCTATCTGAAGGCACAATACCATCGGACAGATATTGTATGAGAGGAGATCTCCAGTCTTGAGGCCGATTCACTTGTATTTCAAAAACTTCCTCTTTTTCACCCTTACTAAGTTGAATAGAAGGGCTTTCAAGCACATGGATCCATGGGTAGGACTCCGTATATGCTATTGTTGCCAATGAGTCTGCTAGCTCATTTTCTGCCCGGGGAATGTGCTCATAGACAACAGCTTTAAACTTTAGCGCTTCATTTTTGAGGAGGAGTAAATACTTGACCAACTGCTCCTTTCTAGCCTCAGATTGGCCTAAGGCATGGTGGACAAGCAGCTGGGAGTCACTTAGTAGCTTGACCCTTTTAGCCCCACAGATGTGGGCCAACTTTAACCCAGCTATAGCTGCTTCGTATTCGGACTCGTTATTAGATGCCCTGAAAGCAAAACAAATAGCTTGATATATGATGTCTCCATAAGGGGAAGTTAAACATATTCCTGCACCACATCCCATAGTTCTAGATCCACCATCTGTTCGGACGATCCAGACTTTTTTGTTTTTTTGTATCAGTAGCTTGCTCCGAATCCCTATCAGAGTGGAATTCAACCAGAAAATCAGCCACTGCTTGGGCTTTTACCGCTGTCCGGGGAGCAAAGTCTATGTCGAAGTCCCCCAACTCTACTGACCACTTAGTCATTCTGCTCGAAATGTCTGCTTTTTGAAGGACATTCTTTAAAGGGAAAGATGTCCGGACGATGATAGGATGAGCCTGAAAGTAAGGCCTCATCTTTCTTGCAGCTATCACCAGAGCTAACGCCAGTTTTTCGAGTTTCAAGTAACGCCTCTCAGCATCAATCAAGCTTTTGCTGATGTAGTACACTGGGTAGGGAAGCCCATCGACCTCTCTTACCAACACAGCACTGATGGCACAACTTGAAACGACCAAATACACAATAAGAGTCTCCCTATCAACTGGTTTGAACAAAGTTTTGGGAGAGGAAAGATGTTTCTTGATTTCATTGAATGCATCATCACACTGCGGGGTCCACTCGAACCCCTTCGCACCCTTCAAAGTTTGAAAGAAAGGAGCACACCTGTCCGAAGACCTCGAGATGAATCTGTTTAAGGCAGCTAATCTCCCTGTTAGCCGCTGTACTTCTTTGATGTTTCGAGGAGGTTCCATCTGGAAAAGAGCATTCAACTGATCCGGATCGGGCTGTATTTCATGCTCACTTATGATATACCCTAAGAATTTCCCGGACTGTACTTCGAAAACACACTTTTCAGGGTTTAACTTTAAATTTACTTTTACCAAGTTGGCAAAAGTTTCTCGGAGGTCGGACAAGTGTAGCTGCTCATCCACACTTTTTACCATCATATCGTCAATGTAAACCTCCATATTTCTTCCAATTTGATCAGCAAATGCCTTGTTGACTAGCCTTTGATAAGTAGCCCCAGCATTTTTTTAAACCAAATGGCATCACTTTGTAACAGTGTAGACCCCTATCAGTGACAAACGTGGTATACTCTTGATCTTTTGGATCTACTTGAATCTGATTGTACCCGGAAAAGGCATCCATAAAGGAGAGCAGCTTGTTTCCAGAAGTAGAGTCTACTAACTGATCTATCCGGGGGACCGGATACAAATCTTTTGGGGAAGCTCTATTGAGATCGGTGAAGTCGATGCACATGCGCTATTTGCCATTCTTCTTTTTTACCAGGACAGGATTGGCAGTCCACAAAGGGTATTGAGATTCTTTAATATGCCCCATCTTTGTGAGTCTGTCAACCTATTGTACTATGACATCAACCTTTTCTTTTGAGAAAGCTCTTCTCTTTTGAACCACTGGTGCCACATCTCTCCGGACAGATAGGTGATGGGATATCACCTCTGATGGAACTCCAGTAACATCAGCATTGCACCAAGCAAAAACGTGCTGATGGTCTTTCAAAAATTTCAACATCTCTTCTTTCAACATTGGTGGCATTCTGGACCCTATCTTGACACTCTTCCCTTCTTCCAAACAATGCGTTTCAACCTCTTCAATTTGAATTAACACTCCAGGGGTCTCTCTGGGGTCATCAATTTCACCCTCACCCCCAGAAAGGCCCTCAAACTGCTATTGATCATTTATTCGGACAGCCCCCAGCGTTCGAGGAGCCAAGGCAGTGGCATAGCATTCTCTTGCAATCTTTTGGCTGCTCCGGACAACCCCACCCTGTCCCTGAACAGCATACTTTAAGCACTGATGGACTGTTGAAGCCACTGCATGCATCCTAGAGAGCCAAGATCTCCCCAGAATAGCATTATAGCAAGTGGGACAATCCACCACGATAAAGAGTATTCTAACCATTTTCTTGAAAGGGCCCCTGCCCAACAACACCTCTTCTTCAAATTCTCCGATCACATCGGCTGAGCTGCCTGTGAAGCCCACGATTGACCTGTCCGACTTTTGAATCACTGCTGGATTTTTCATTTTCTTGTAAGTGGTTAGGAAAAGGATATTGGCTGAGCTTCCAGTATCCATCAGAATTTGCCTTATTTCATTGCCCCCTATAGATGCTCCTATGACAACAGCATCCTCATGAGGGCCAGCAATGTCTCTCAAATCATCCTCATCAAAGACTATGAATGGGAATGAGTTTGGTGACTGATAAGATGTCATGTCTCCTTCTAGTTGGGAGGCTAAATTATGAACATGCCTCTTTCTCGAAGAAGCAGTAGGAGCTGTCATAGAGTCCCCTCCGAAAATTGTAAGTGACTCAAAGAATTTAATGAGCCCGGAGACCGACCTAGAACATTCCTCTATAGCACCCACCCTGTTTCGAGTTGGATCAGGATCCAAGTACTCAGAATCCACATCAAACCTTTCAACTATGACCATGGCCCCCTCTGGGGCAGCATTACTTGGACCAACCCGGTGAGTGTTGTCAGGCCTATTGCCTCCTCTTCTCTTAACGTATGCTCCCAACTTTCCCCTTTCAATCAAGTTCTAAACCTCTTGCTTCAACGCTATGCAATCATCAGTGGTATGGCCAATATCATTGTGATATTGGCAAAAAGAGTTGTTACGATGCTCTCTGGGAGACTGCAAGGTTGCCGGTCTCCGGTAATGCACCTCATCTTTTGTTTTATCGAAAATGGTGGCCACACTTTCTTTGAGCTCTGCGAACCACTCCGGTTGGACCCATGGCCCTCTTTTGTTTCTGGATTGTTGACTTTGAGCAGGAGCAACTGGCTGAGACTGAGCTTTTTCCCTACCATGCCCCTGTCCGGTTTCTTTTACTTTGTTCCCGGACTGGTTTTGATTTGGAGTTGGTGCCACCGGGGTGGATCTCACCTGTCTGTGCACCTGGTTTTCTTTGTTTCATCAACGTTTATTTGCTTGCCAACTTGATTTAGCAATCCTCCCCAGGTCATAGCCTTCTTTCTAGTCACTGAATCAGCCATATTGCCTGGGTTCAAACCTTGCCTTAGGGATTCTATTGCCACCTGTTCGAAGCAATCAGCCAGCCCATTCTTTGTGTTCACAAAACGACTTATGTACTCTTTCAAGGACTCATTTGGCTCCTGGGCGCAATGGATTATTGTGTCTCCATTGCCCTTTAGCTCCTTACTCCCTACAAACTGCCTTCGAAAGGCCACCCAAAACGTATCAAAATCTTTAATACAACCCTGAGGCAGGCTGTTGTACCATTTCAGAGCACTCCCCGTAAAAGATTGGGAGAATGCCCTACAAAGTAGTTTATCATCGTCATCAAAGTTCATCATGAAGTTCTTGAATTGCTCCAGATGATTGTCCGAATCAGTACTGCCATCGTACTTCTCCATTTTTGTGCTATCAAACCTCTTGGGGAGGTTTCCGGACAGAATTTTAGAAGATAGTGGAGACTGCCTCCAATTCCTTCCACGACTGAACACAGTATCCTCGTTTGGAGTGGCAAAGATACCTAGTTCATCGTGGAAAGCAAAAGGATCCATCAGCATCTTGTCCGTATACCTCCGGTGGTGAGATGACCCCTTTCCAATATGCCTTTTCATTCTTCCATGGTGGTCTCTTTTTCTTGAATATTTCTTCACTTGCTTTTGCTTTTTCCTGGTTCGACCCTCATCGCTGCTAGAGGACAATGATTTTTCATTTCCCTCACTGTCCGAAGAGCTACCTGAAGATTCTGAGCTTGAGTCAGAGCTCTCCACATGCTTGGACCGGTGAGACTTTTTAGAACTGGCATGTGTCTTTTTGGTGCTCACATGAGTTTTCGAAGCCTCAGGCTCTCTAGGGTTGTCGGTATGATGAGCAACTGATGCTTTGAATTTTTCTTTCACGCCTATCTTGGCCTTTTCAGCCCTCAGAGCTTCTATTTCAGCCCTCAGCCTGTCACGCTCTTCGATAGTGTACTCGTCATTCTCTCCCACCACTTCGAGCAAAGCTGGTGGCACTTCTGGATTGTCCGGATTCATTCGGACAGAGTTTTTTAGCTGGTTTTGAATGCTTGATTCAGGCACCGTCGCCTCCCACTATGGTCACCAATTTGGTGAGGATAATAACCGCCTGAGGGTAGGCTAGTAATTTCAACTGGAGTTTTAAAGTGGTGTATGGGTGTTTAACAGTGGTGTGTGGGTGTTTAACGGTGATGTGTGGGTGTTTAACGGTGGTGTGTGGGTGTTTAATGGTGGTGTGTGGGTGTTTAACAGTTAGAGTAGAGAGTAAGAGATGATTAAGCAGCTTGGTAGCAGTTAATTCTCATTACCCATAGTTAATGCTGGTGGTTGGGTATTTATAGTATGATGTTTGGGCCCTTATGGGCTTTCGGGTCATGTTTAATGGACCCGGGTCATGATTAAAGACCCATGAGCTCTAAGCAGGAGAGCAAGTAGCTTAGTCAGGAAGTGTTTAGGTTTTTTTAGTACTTTAGTCATAGTTCGAACAGTCTTAAGTTTATAGTGTCCAAAGTAATCTGTCCGGAAGTGATCTGTTCGATTTATGTCCTTGTAGCCTGTCCGGTTTTCGGAGAGACTTAGACTGATTTACCCTTCCGGGGAGCATGCTGAATTCGGACTCATCAGGACATATAGAGATTATATATTTTTGGACATATAGAGATTATATATTATGCTTTTGTATATATGTATACAAAATTCAATCTGTGTACTAATATAATTTTCTCCGTTTTGAGTACAAAGGGTTGTACGGTTTTGCTTTTGGTCATTTCGAAAACACATCATATAAACTAAGATATGTTTTTACTTATATACCATTTATCATTCTCATCTCTAGTCGATGTGGGAATCTGAATGCAGTTAACAAATCACCTCTCGAATAAATTACCACTTTAACCTCCTCTAAATTGACTTTTATTTGTTTCATCTAACCAGGTTGTGCATTGGTTCACCATCTGAGTGGTAAAACTTTACAGTAAATCTATTTGGGTAATTCTAATCAAATAATTATATCCGAGTCATAGAGCTTTACGATAGATCTTTTATTTTGAGAATGGATGGTCCTTCTCTCAATTGGCTTGCATTTCTGTTCACTCTAACCAGGTTGTGACAAGATTCACCAATTGAGCCATTGAGCTTTACAACATATCTATTTGCTCACTCTAATCAGACCATAATCTATGAGTCATAAAGATTTATAACAGATCTTTTACCTTGAGCATGGTTGGTCTATCATGCTCAACATCTTAGAATTTCACTAACGCAACACTCTGTTTAAGCTAGAGCTCTGATATCAATTTTTGAGAATATGAAGAGGCACATATTTTTCTTCCATATATAAGTATGAACAACACGGTCTCTGCATTAGTATGATATTGTCCACTAGTTAAGATACATACTTAGAAAGTTTTAAAGCTTGGACTGATACTTAAAGTTGATTGGAAGAAAATACACATAAATATCATTCTCAGAAAGCCTATAGTGGATGGAAAAACTCGAGTACTCGAGCGAAAAATGGAAAGAACCTGCATAATATAACAAATCAAGTTAGTGGTAGTGTTATGTCATCCAAGGGACTTTAGTGACATGAAATCTGTAAAGAATGTCTATGGTGTGTTGTTAAATATGTTTGTATTTTTTTCCATGTATGGTCAGCCACAACATTGGGACTCAATGCGCCAAAAATGGTCTTGGCCATGAGAGGAAAGAATCCATGAGTTGGTATTTCGTAGCCAGATAGGCCAATCAGAGCATGGTATGAGAAAATAAAGCTTCATGTTTATGGTTACCCATACTTTACAAGACAATGTATTGTCTAGAAGAAGATTCTTTAGTGATTTTTCCAAACTATAGCAAAAAAACACAATTTTTGGGGGTATTGAAACTCAAAGTAATTATTTTTTCGCTAGTTAAGAGTTTTCCTTAAATGGTCCATCATATAATGAAGGACTGTGCCATGATATTGTGCTTATTCCATATATGATTGGTCTATTCGATTGTCGCTACATTTGGTGACTAAACTTATAAGTTCTATTAATACTAAATTAAAAACGTTTCTACTTCGGAAGAGAAGTAAAACATATTCCTTATCATTAATTGAGGGGGGGGGGGGGAGGCAAGTTCCACCCGTCTTCAGAAGAGATCACATTATCAATTTCCAAGAGGGGGCTTATATGTCTTACGCTTCATGACCTCATTCGTGTAGGCCAGTCCCACCCACTTTCAGAAATAATATTAGATACTTTACTATTGTTATTGGGTAAAACCATCATTCGACAGATGTATGAAACAATATATTGATTAACCGGTCATTTATATTAATTTTGTCTTATATTAATTGGATCTACTATTTTTTTTTTGTATTTTTATATTATTAGACTTCCTATTAATTGAATCTACTATATTAATTAGGTCTTTAATATCAATTGTATTTACTACTTTTAGTCTTCATATATTAACTAGATTTCATATTAACTGAGTCTTCTATATTAATTAGGTTTTTTTTATAAAGTTTCTATAATATTAGATTAGAAGTTATCACAACGGTTCTATAAATAGAAGAATATATTGTTATGCAATGTGTGAGGAAATTTGTGAGCAACATATTCCCGATGTTAAATAAATAGCTTTAATTTTTATGAAATAAAGGAGATAAGAGATAAACACTCAAGAGGCTGACGATTTTGTCAATCACATCACTTTTTATTATAAAGAGTCTTTGGGTTTTTTGTGTTTGAAAATCACAATATGAATTACGTCTTGTATGCTTGATTTTATTTACTTTTTTTATTGGTAGTCTTGAACAAAGAAAATTGTTTTCTCCAAAAATTTGTTAATTGATAAATCGATTGTTTGTTCGGCCGAACGGTAGTTCTACACAATAGTATCACATTAAAACTTTTTAAATCTTATGTTTATAATGCGGGTTCATTTATCAATTTATTTAATTTTTTGAGTGTTTAAAATTATTTTTAAAATAAATAATAAAATAAACAACCAAAACATATATGAAACAATTATAACTACATCATTTACAAGATTGAAATGAAAAAAAAACTAAGTTTTGTAATATTTAAATTATACCAGAAAATGAAAAATGAAATATTTTTAATATACAAAACATACCCACGAAAATCCAATCTATAATATTCTTTTTACTATTATGCATTTTTTAAATAGTGATGCAACCAAAATTTTAGAACAGGGGTTTCACTCAAGTTATTATTAATAGTAATATTATATTAGAATGAAATTGATTAACAATAACAATAATAATAATAATAATCAAAGTCTACTAAATTATATGAACATTACCTAGTCAATGTTTAATGATCAATCGAACAATTTCAAATTTATTTGCATTATCTTTGTTTCCATTCCTTAAAACCTGGTATTTGTCTTACTTAGATTATCTGATCCGAATCGTCAGTACTGAGCTAGTTTAAGTGGGTTGCACTGTCTCATTTTGTTTGTGATTTATGAAATTGGTAGAATTGATCTCTTCGATCTTCTGATTTGAACATTGCGGATTGTTTTGTTTGATTTGCTATCATTTTTATCGAAATCGAATATTTGTCTTACTTAGATGATCTGATTCGAATCGTCAGTACTGAGCTAGCTTAGGTGGGTTTAACTGTCTTATTTTTTTTTGTGATTTATGAAACTGGTAGAATTTATCTCTACGAGCTTCTGATTTGAACATTGCGGATTTTTTTGTTTGATTTGCTATCATTTTTATCGAAATCGAATGTTTGTCTTACTTAGATGATCTGATTTGAATCGTCAGTACTGAGCTAGCTTAGGGGGGTTGTACTGTCTCATTTTGTGTGTGATTTATGAAATTGGTAGGATTTATCTCTTTGAGCTTCTGATTTGAACATTGCGGATTTTTTTGTTTGATTTGCTATCATTTTTATCGAATGTTTGTCTTACTTAGATGATCTGATTTGAATCGTCAGTACTGAGCTAGCTTAGGTGGGTTGTACTGTATCATTTTGTTTGTGATTTATGAAATTGGTAGAATTTATGATGAACGATTATAAGGATAAGATTAATAATCGTGGATACATTTGTATGGAACTTATAGTTTAATCAATTTTGCAATTGTGAGACCTTAGTGTTCTTATTTCATGGTGTAGCTCGAAGTTACTATTACTATTAGTTTTTGATTCATTGTTTAAGTTGTTAACCTTTATGCAAGAAATGAATTCTCCTTTTTAATCGTGGTCTAAGAAGGAAATTAGAAGGGATCCAAAAGTGCTATCATTGACATAAGGTTTTTGTTTATTTTACAAGTTTTGATAATCCCAATGATGGATCAAATCCTCCGGCAAGAGATAGAACCCCGCAGAAGGCACCATTTGCAGAGAGAACATGATCAAACGTATTTACAAACAATACAAACCAAAACACATACGCTCCATACCCTCGAAATTTCCAGAATACCAACAGTTTTACTCCCCAAAAAGATGACGGTACATGGAGAAGTTCTCTAGCAATGAATTTTGTTCGTGATGTAATAAGTGAAGAGGGTAGAGGAAACAGAGGCAACAGGATGGGGCGAGCACCACTATACAGAGAGAATACCCTTGAACAGAATGCTGATTTCGTTCATATAAAACTACTGCGTAATAACACCTTTGTTACAGTAACCGATAATAAAGGGAACGTTAAACTTAAAGCATCTTCAGGGTGCTTAGCTAGAATGAAAGGAGGACCTAAAGTTGCCGATGCAACTGCGGAACACGTAGGGAGATTGGCTAAAGACATGGGATTGAAATTGGTTGTGATGAAAGTAAACAGATTTACCTTTTTTAAGAAGAAAAGGTCAGCGATTATGAGCTTTAAAGAAGGGTTTACTAATTCTCGAGATGATCAAAACCCTATTGTGTATATTGAGGACACGACGAGACTAGCGCATAATGGATGCAGACTACCAAATAAACGCCGGACTTAAGGTATTGACCGTCATCTGTGTTTCAATAATTTTTATCAGAAAGTTTATTTCTTTCTGCTGGTTTATTTGGACTTGATGAAAATTTAAGGCCATTTTTGGCTAGTTTTTTCTTGTTGGATTTTGTTATGTAGTTGTCGAATAGATCTCTATGAAAACACTACCAAAGGTACGACCTTGTTACAACTCTATAAATCACTTATCGTTTCCAAAAAAGGTCGATGCAGTAAAAAAAGTCTCACATTGTTCTTGTTTATAATGTATATCCCATTTAATTACCTTATTGTTGATGAACTGATGTCTATGTGGTGATCATAGCTCGTCAAATCTGTGAATATACCCACTCAACAACTATTGAGCTCATTTAACGGATTGTCTCTCAGATTCATCAAAAACCTCGGCAACACAAACGATTGTCCTTGTAGTATAATAACATCTCGTTCTTTAAATGATCAATGGGATTATCTAGGTCTCTCGAACTGTCGTAATTTTTCTGTTTGGATGTATTAAAGTTTGAAAGGGGTTTAGGCATAAATAACTTGAGGTGTCCACCGTAGATTTAAACAGGACATATTGTGCTGCATAGCCCATCTCCCGAAAATATACAAAAACCCACCTTGGTCGGTAGTGCCACCTAGATTATAGAACTGAGATTCGGGTTGGTGAGAGGTCTTCGAGATAAAGATGTTTGGTACTAGTTTCTTGGCTGAGAGGGAACGACTTAGTAACTTTTTCCCGATTGAGGGGGAGCGGTTTGGTATGTATTTTCTGGTTGAGGGGATCAATTTGTTAATAGTATCTTGACTGAGAAAGGATGGTTTAATAATGACTTCGTAGCTGATTCGTACTCTGGTATAGACCATATGGGGTGTGGAAACACATGTTGAAATGATTTACCTACAATGGTATAATGCACCCTTTTAAAATATTCAGTGCAAGAGGGTTTATACCCGCACCGTGTTGCGTTTGGGCTACACCATGGGGATATTGCGACAGACCAGCCAAATAAGTGTGGTATGTCAGTTGTGCTGTTGGCACGTCGTTCCCTTCACTCGGGACAACACTATGAAATTCTAAAGGAGAAGTATGTTATTGTCTGACCCAATTCGTGATGACTACACCACCGTTGCCAAGGGCTTGTTTGGATTGATAAGTGGAGGATCTAGGCTTATGATCTTGTCTTTTAATTCTTAGAAGAGAGTGCGTTCTAATTGGGAATCGATTTTTGTTGTGCCACCGATTTCTTACCATAGTGTCAGATTCTGAAACTTAAAGGAAGGTACACAGTCACTGGCGGAGCTGCAGTGGTGTCCGTGGGTTCCCAGGAACCCACGAAAGTATACTATATACTATAATAAACATTCCTAAATTCTAAAGTGCACCTGTCTCGGTGGAATAACCTGAGGCAGGAACCCAGAGGTCTTGGGTTCAAACCTCAGGGAAGGGAAAATTTCCAACCTTTTATTTAAGGTTAAAATGGAAATACTCCAATTAATATATATTTAAACATTTATATTTTTTACCCGACATTCTTATGACCAAAAGTTCATGAGTTCGAGTCCCTCTACATATGCTTTCTCGGCTGAGCCTTTCACCTTGTGTGGTTTACCTTCTGGTGTTGGTTTGCAGGCTATCGCGTCAGACTGAGGGTTTACCCTGTGCGCACTCATTGCACTCTGAGTAGCGGCTGCGGGTTCCCTCCGAAAAAAAAAACATTTATATTTCAATATATATTTAATTCCTTCTTTGTTTTTTTTTGCAATATATATTTAATTCCTTATTTTTAAATATATATTTAAACTTTTATTTTCAATAATATATATTTAATTCATTATTTTTAATAATATATATTTAATTTTTTTAAACTCTTATTTTTTATATATATTTTAAGATTATAACGTTATAATTTGGTGTGATGGAATGTTAAAACGAGGAAAGGAATGACTACTCTAAAACATTTAAATAGAAAAGTAAGTTAATAAATATAAATAGAGTTAACTTAAACTAACTGTGTCTTAGAAAATTCAAAGGATTGCTTTAAATCTTTTTCATGTACATTTTTTTTGCTAATAACAATAACCTAATTTCAACACTAGCTAAGTAAGTTAAATTCGAGTAAATTAAAATTCGAAGGTCAAAAGAAATTTTTTTAAATCCAACACTTTCAAGAACATTGACTATATCATAGATTTGTCGTCTTTGGACTCCTACAGATCTTAAGAAAATCAAATACGTGTCAAGATACACACATTATACGAAGATAAGTAAAAAAAGACTAGGATAAAAAGACCTAAATGTGAGGCAGCATAGTCAAGCCCGATAACTTTGGTGTGGTCATGATTATAGATTGACAAAATATTTAAAGAAAATCACTAATACGTAAGGGATTCATGAATACAAAAAACACTAGTTAACCAAACAAACCAAAAAAAACATACTTAGTGCAAAAAAAAAATTAAAATTTATATTGTTTCTATTTCGTTCTTGGACGATAACCAGGACCCCATAGGGATCAAATCCTGGCTACGCCACTGTAGAAAGTACGGTTGCGAGGCCATAAAGCTCTTATCGGCGGAATGTACGAGAAGCTGGTCGTGCGTCATTGCGAGAAAGTGACTGGAAATCCAAAATAGCATAGACTTCGTAAGATGCAAGAGTTGTTAGGAGACGTAACGCTCTCTACCACAAGGGAGTAACAACTTCTGTCGCTCAAGCTCGTCTATTCTCTTATAGAGGTCGGTCACCTCTCAAAATATTCATTCATGTCTCATCTGTTCCAATTATCGTACCGTTTGGTCCTTCATGAAATTGAACTATGTATTGTTTTCTTTAAATATTCTTCATAACAACAGATGGTATCTATCTATATCATACGAATCCAAACTAAACAAATATAAATATCTGGGTTGCGGTTGTGGTGAATATTAAACAAATAAAATTAAAAAATTAAAATAATATAATAATTAATTTTTAAAATTAAAAATGGATCGCTTACTTATAATAATGAGGATGAATTTTATTGACATGACAAATCAAATCTAAACAAATTAATACACTATAAGTCCGTTATATCCTAATCCGACTAAAATTTCTTTTATGATAGATTGTAGTCTATACGTACAATTCATCGTCTTTTTAGTTTTGTGTTTTAAATTGAATTGTTTCTAAAAACAAATCGGAAGTAATTGTATGCAAATTGAATGGTTTTGTGCTTTAAGAGTTATGTTGAACAAATAGTAAAACACCTTCGTAGTTAAAATCATACAGTTTTAGTAAATCTAAAACATATTCCTACTCACATCTGTCTGGTTTCGTCCATAGCCTAGCTAGCTTCCATAAATTAAGAATATCCAAAATCCAAAACCACTGCTTTTTATCTTTGCTTTTGATTGCTGGCTTAGGATGCCGATTCTCAAAAGTATTATTAAAGCGGGATAGCACATTTCTTCGTCACACAGTGTCTAATTTTTTTTTTTTTAAAATATTGGATCTACAATTTAAATAATCATAAAAATTCATAATATATTTTATGGTTTAAGTCTGACGCAATAGCCTGCAAACCAACGCCAGAAGGTAAACCATACAAGGTGACAGATTCAGCCGAGAAAGTGTATGTAGAGGGACTCGAACTCATAACCTTTAATCACAAACATGCATTACTCAACCAACTCGGCTACCTTTGGAGATTTGTGTTTTACGGTGTATTTTGTGTTTACAATGTTTTTTTATATTTATTGCATGTCTTTATGTTTCATTAGATTGTTTATAGTTGATAATAATGTGTGAGTTTATTAGATCGGTTATTTAAAAAGCTCACTTTATTCTTTAGAAATACATTACTGAGGTTATACAAAATTGTGACCTCTTTTTTATTATAGTGAATTTCTTTTGGTGACGTCCGTGGATACATGTATTACTGTCGAACCACGTTAAATCTTGTGTTATTTTATTTTCATTTTTTTAATTTGGTTTGTGTATGAGTTGTGAAAACATTTAATCTTGATTTATAACAAATTGGTATTAAAGTGTATGTTGTTGCAATTGGAGGTTAACAATGACGTCTACATCAACAAAATGCAAAATCAAAAGATTTTATGGGAGATTCGGCTTTGTATCGTGGAAGATTAAGTTGAGATCATCCTGTATTGCAAAGGTTGTGGAAGGCTGGGGAATATAAGTTACCGACAGAGATGAAAGAAGAGGAGAAGAAATATCTTAAAGAAAGGACTTTATGTTGGATTCTAATAAGTGTAAAGGACAATGTTCTTTGCGAGATTAGTGGTGAAAAGTCTGTTGCACGCGTATGGAAGAATTTATGGGAATTTTACTCACAGAAAATAGTTGTGAGCCACTTATACTTGAAGAAATGCTTGTATTATTTCAGATTGAAAAACAATATACGTCTATAACCGAACATCTTGATAATTTAAGATAAATTATTATAAATTTGGAGAGTATTGATATCATAATCGATGATGAGGATCAGGTCCTATTTGTTTTGAGATCGTTACCAACTTCCTATGAGAATTTTGTGGATAACATCACGCTTGTAAGGACAAACTGTCTCCGAGGGATGTCAAAATTTTGCTGAAATAAAATGATTTTAGATAGTTGTAGCTAGACAATCAAGCGAGAGAGGAAGATCTTATGAAAATGAGAAGATTTAGAAACAACATGAGATCTTCAAAGAAGAATAATTAGAGGCGATCCAAATCATAGGCCAAAAATACAAAATGGTATGAATTTGTTGAGCATGGTCATTACATGAGAGATTTTTCAAAGTTGAAAGGTAGGAAGAGAAATCAAAAGAAAATTATTATGAACCTAACAAAATATGTGAACGATTTTGATGATAATGACAACAATGGTATGTAAGATTTGTTCGTTGTGAGTTCAGTCAGTGGGAAAAGCTCTTGGGTACTCGATACAGGCGCTACACACCAAATGTGTCAGTTCAAACTGTGGTTCGATACTCACAAGCTAATACAAGGAATTATTTGTTTAGGGATTATCTATTTGTTACTTGTTGGTAGGATCAATAATAGTACGATCGACATGCTTGATGATATTACATTCACTCATACCTTTGGGGCTCAAATTAATTTTTATCACAGATTGGAGCCATATACTAAATGATTCTGGTCGATGATTATTCAAGAATGGTGTAGGTTTATTTTCTGGAAACCAAAGATAAGACATATTCAACCTTCGTCAAATGAAAGATCAAGCGTCTTAGGAAAGATAATTGGTTAGAATTTTACAATCGTGAGTTTAACAAGTTATGTGTTGTTGAGGAAATAGTACGTCATCACACTTGTCTAGAACATCATAACATAATATGGTCCCAAAAAGAATGAAATAACATTTTCTGACAAGACACAAATAATTCTCCCATATTCTAGTGCGAGAAATGAGTTTTTTACGGAACCTATCAATATGACGTGTTACGTAGTTAATCGGTCTCCATCAATGGTAATCGATTGTACAAATCCTTCTAAGATTTGGTCTGGATCGTCGATTGATTACAAATAGTTGAGAGTGTCCAGTTGTCCTGCGTACGCTCATATGAGAGACGATAACATTGATCTGTGGGAAATAAATGTGCATATTCTAGGATACCGAGTGAAGGAATATAGGTTATGATGTACTCCTCCAAAATCTTTAAGTTTTCTTATTAATATCTACGTAATTTTAATGAGTCTGCTTTGCTAGACAGACATAATGAGTAAATAAGTGAAGCTTGAAATTGAATTGATTCCTAGTAGGTTCAACAAAAAAATCCGCAATGTTCAATTCAGAAGCTCGAAGAGATAAATTCTACCAATTTCATAAATCACAAAAAAATGAGACAGTACAACCCACCTAAGCTAGCTCAGTACTGACGATTCAAATCGGATCATCTAAATAAGACAAACATTCGATTTTGTTAAAAATGATAGCAAATCAAACAAAAAAATCCACAATGTTCAAATTAGAAGCTCAAAGAGATAAATCCTACCGATTTCATAAATCACAAACAAAATGAGACAGTACAACCCACCTAAGCTAGCTCAGTACTGACGATTCGAATCTGATCATCTAAGTAAGACAAACATTCGATTTCGACAAAAATGATAGCAAATCAAACAACGAAATCCGCAATGTTCAAATCAGAAGCTCGAAGAGATAAATTCTACCAATTTCATAAATCACAAACAAAATGAGACAGTACAACCCACCTAAGCTAGCTCAGTACTGACGATTCGAATCAGATTATCTAAGTAAGACAAACATTCGATTTTGATAAAAATGATAGCAAATCAAAAAAAAATCCGCAATGTTCAAATCAGAAGCTCGAAGAGATAAATTCTACTAATTTCATAAATCACAAACAAAATGAGACAGTACAACCCACCTAAGCTAGCTCAGTACTGATGATTCGAATCAAATTATCTAAGTAAGACAAATATTCGATTTCGATAAAAATGATAGCAAATCAAACAAAAAAATCCGCAATGTTCAAATCAGAAGCTCGAAGAGAGAAAGATCATCTCTGTTTCAGGTGAAATCACAACCAATAAAATAGAAATACATTGAGAAAGGTTACCTCGAAAATTATTCGATTCTGAAAAAAAAATTGTGCGTAAATGGCGAGATACCGAATGAGAATTTATTGCTTTTTGCTCTTTCAGAGTCCTAGAGTTTTTTTCCACTCAAGAATTGAACTTGTTTTCCTTTCCCCGTTTGTTTAGATCGAGATATTAAGTTTTGGGCTAAAAGTGAACAAAAACCCCATACAAAATTAAACCCAAAAGCCCATTCACGTCCATATTTTATCGCGACAGGTGTTTTAGATCCAAAATATTGACTATCATTTTTTTTCAACTGATTTAGTAATAACCATTTCCACTATAGAGATACTCTAGTTCATGATTTCAACATCTGATTACTCTTACAAAAATTTAAACCTAAACTTGGCAATTCCTCGAACAACAATACGGCATCAATAGAATACAATAAAGTAGTGTATAAAGAAACATACTTTTGAATTTATCAAGGAACAACATAAACTTACCATAAAAGAATCGGGAGTATCTGACGAGGCTTAAATCAGGAAATAGTCCCTCGACTATCACGTTTTCTTTCATTTAGTCCCTCGATTAAAAAATTACCGTTGCGGGTCCCTCGACTATCCCATTTTCTTTCATTTAGTCCTTCGACTTTAAAATCACCGGTGAGGGTCCCTGGACTTTGCAAAAATCTATAAATTTAGTCCCTCATTTGGGGTTTTTTTCTTAGATTCAGGGACTAAATTTATAGATTTTGCAAAGTCCAGGGACCCTCACCGGTGATTTTAAAGTCGAAGGACTAAATGAAAGAAAAAAGGATAGTCGAGGGACCCTCATCGATGATTTTTTATTCGAAGGACTAAATGACAGAAAACGTGATAGTCAAGGAATTAGACAACGATTTAAGCCTATCTGACGATGTCTTGCCGTTTTGTTAAATCAGAAACCCTAAACCCTAAATTGATTCGCCCTTCGCCTTCAGCTTCGTTATCGCAATTTCGACCCTTCGATTTGAATCCAATTCAACACATGTAAAACACCAATTCAACACAATAGAAGAATAAAAGAATAGGTTGCTCCAAATCTAAAGACATTGATCAGTTTATAACCCAAACCAATACAGGGAGATTGAAAAGTAAAATTTAAAATAAAAAACAGTAAAATTTAGTTGCTTGATTTTCGAATTTAGCTGATGAACTTCGTCTTTTATCTTCCTATTAATTTATTCGTAAATAAAATATTGACTATTATAAATATAAAATAAAAATTATGTTAAAATGAGATTTTTTGTTGGATTTCCTACTGGAACGAAATCTGATTTTGTTACAATACGACACCACTATTTATAAATTTGTTATTTATATAAGGTTTTTATCTTTTTAAAGTTTAGCTATATATTGAATTATATACTAAATCTTTGAAAATGTCATTCTGAAAAGTCAAGATTCAAAGACTCCAATGCATTGTTAAAATACATATTATTTAGCTACTAATGTATGTATTTTTTTCACCTTCGATATGTGATTTTAGTGATATTTAAAGTATAAAATTATATATGAAAAATTATTTTTTTTCTGTATTTGTAGTTTTTATTTTATTTTTAGTGAGTTATATAGTTTAGGTTAGTTCCATATCTACGACGTGGCTGCGTTTTTTGTTAGATTTGGTCAAGTAATCAAGGATATAAGAATTGTGGGCTGCAATTATTATCGATGTAAATTTTCGCATCCAGGGTGCGAAGAACAACTGGATTCACGCACGATGCATTCATAAGTATAATTTTTCATATTTGGTGATGTCTTGTTGGAATTTATTAGTGAAAAACGAGCTATTGACAACACAAGGACAAATGAAGAACAAAATTTGGTTACGTAGGTATGTGACAACACCTAAGTAATTTTTTTGTGTTTATATATAGGATATGTTTACATCTCTATATATACTTTTTTTATCTAAGTGTGATGAGTTTTCAACTATTTTAGTTCGTCTCCTAAACATAAAAATTTAGATGACGAACGTGAACGAGTCGGGGCTAAAATTATGGAATGGGGGTTTGAATTTTAGAAAATAGAACTCATAGCAGTTTTAATAAGAACATGGATTGTATAGGAAATGTACATTTTTATTGTATTTTATGTCACAAATGTACATTTATAAAATAAATTTAAAGTTATAAAGTATTAAAATGTTTATATGGGTTTAAGTATGTTATTTGGTTAGGTTTAGTGTTTCTTCCTTGGTAATGATATTGGTTGGGGTAAAATATGGATAATTAGGTTCAAATTAGGATTTTGTAAGGTTGGGGAGTTTTAGACAATTCAAGTTTTTGAAAGAAATGAGTTAAAGGTCTTATTCTAAGAAAAACGGGTCTTGTTTTAGATCAGTCGTAAACAAATTGTGAGATGCCCCACAATTTATCGAACACTGTGAAGATTGAGACACGTATATGAGTACGCTCCCCAAAATTGTTTATTATGATATACTATATTCAAAAATTCTTTCGTGATGTAACAAGCCTTTATATTTAGATTACAAGAAACAAACAAAACTAAATCAATTAATAGTTTTTTAAATATTAAAATGAGAGTTTTCACGTAATTGAGAAGTAAAATATATTTTATCTAGATTGTGTTTTTGTTCAGGAATGATTTACCTATTTATTTAAATGATTTTACATTCTCCACAAAGTTATAATATTTCATAATTTCTAGGTAAGATCACATCTATCAGCAGTGTGTTGATCGTGACAAAGTCCTCGTGATGTCTTGGCACGTTTGCTATCCTTGCTTAACTTACCCTTCATTTGCTTTGATGATCGAAACTCTTCTTGCACGTATGATAAAATATATTCCTATTTGAATTTTACCTTAGTGCATGGACAACAAAGATAAGTAAGAAAATATTGGTAGTCGCAACTTTGAATCAACCTCTCATGTGACCTAATCGGCGGTCTCACAAACCCAATTATTTTAGCAAACATGTGTCCATATTTTACTTTAGCACTACTTTAGTTGTGTGCTCTATCAATTCAAAGAAACATATCTTGAGATGAACTCATTCTCTCATGAGAGGGCATTATCTAGATTATCATAGCTACAATCTTATAGTATTTTTATTATCTTTATAAACACATGTCACACTTATACTAAATTGTATTAAAAGTTCTTTGAACTTATCCCTATATGGTAACAAACAACATATCTAACATTCATCATAGATGAAATTCTAATTTGTTTATATGTTGAACCCTCACAAATAACTTGTTATTACCCATTAGAAATTCGATGTATAGGTTCTCTATAACCAAATTGAGTTACTAAAATATTTATTGCAATAGTCGCATCCATCTGGATGTAGACTTTACTAATTCTCGAGCTAATGATTTGATAAATGGATCAATTAAATTCTCACTAGAACGTATGTATGAGACATATATAAGTACACCTTGAATTAGTTGTTAAACATACTCATGTCTTATGCTTATATGTCTAGATTTCTCATCGTAAATTCCATTGTATGCTCTCCATAATCTTGTTTGACTATCACAATGTATTTATTGACACGTGTTAATCTATTAAATCTCCAATGTATTATCATTTAAGAGTAAATATGTATGATTACATTTAATGTTATTCTTAAATTACACACCATAACTGGCCCAAGTAATTGATTGATGGTGATAATATGATAAATATTACAACATATTGTTCACATCACGAGAAATAGGTCTTTAGTCCTATATCTTTTATTGATCGTGTACGGGGTTGTACCGTTCACCTATTGGCAATGGATTCAGGGCCCCATTGAAGTTAACTATATATTCTTTAGTAACACATAACGATCCAATTGGGTGATTGTTGGAATCATTATGGATCGATATGCTAAATATATATTTCTTTTTGCTATGTTCATTTTTGTTGAAAGAAACTTTTTTAAAAAAAAACATATATTTCTTTTTGGTTAATTTATTACGGGTGCGAAATTATGTGTATTCATGGTGCGAAAAAATAATTTTGTTCTACTTGCCTATTTAGGTGTAAATTTGTTAGGAAAATAATAAGAAGATGGTTTAGTCAATAGTATTATTTGTTGTCAAATAAGTCTGATTATGTGAAAAACAAAATACAACTTTTTATATGAAAATTGAATGAGAAACAATTTTTTTTAGTTGCTAATATATGTGCAATTTTGTGTTGGAAAATTTTGTTTTAAAAAAAAGATTGTGTTGAGGGAAAAAAATTACGTCTAATTAGAGTGCGAAAAATAACTTTGTTCTAGTTGTGTAGTTAGGTTCAAATGTGTTGCATAATTAGGTACAAGTGTGAAAGAACAAATTCTAATTTGTTTTTTTTTGAAAATAAGTGTTAATTGAATGACTAACAAATATATTTTTTGTAGTTGCTAAAATATGTGCATTTTTGTGTTGAAAAAACTTATTTATAAAAAAAATGGATTTATGCACTACTAGTAGTGTGGATTTAAGATGAAGATTTGTGTATATCGATTTTAATATTTATGTGAAGAAATGAGTCAACCTGTCTCTAAAGAATGGTTGCAAGATTGATTTGGATACCATCAAGATGGACTACACTGTGGGAAGTCGTGGAAGTGTAGTTAATACGGTTCAAACTACAACTTCACTTCCACTCATCTCTAAACGACCTACGAGGCTGACATTTGAGGCAGCAAAGCCTCAGACCCAACTCTAAGATAAGCCCAAAAGATGTTGATTGACTAAACCTCAATATACCTAATTCAGTGTCTAATGTGCTATCTTTGTGTCTAAAAACTACGGATATATAATATACGATTTATGTAACATAATGTACTACAGTATACAACTGATCATTTACAAAAGAAATATTTGTACAAAGGTTTTACATTAAGCCTATAAATATATTGTAAATGATGTAAAGGATTTAAGATATCAAATATACAAAACAAAATAGTGTCATTTATTCTCAATCACAATTTTAAAGTCTTCAAGGGATAACACTGATTCACCATCATTGAGCATAAATTCCATGGGGTCTGTGTTCCCAAACAACTCATTGATCACTACAAAAAAACCCGCCCTAGAACACAATCAACAATATCAACAATATAGGTTAGATGAATCAACTATCTCATATGGAAGACCATGATCTAACCCATGGTCAAAGTTAACAGACTATGAGATTTCCTAATAGGGGGAAAAACCATGCCCTCGTATATTTCTCATTGACTCAAAACGTATTAGCTCAAAAATTCAATAATATAAGGATTGGGTCGCAAAGGACCAACTTCTTCTTGGGTGGCTTTACTCACCATGATCCCTGAATTTGCAAATCAACTGACGGAGGAAGAGACCTCTAAAGATATCTAGGAAACTGCTAGTAAGTTGTCTGGTTCACAAACAAGAGCCAGGGTTACCTACTACAAGTCTCAGTTCCAAAAAACTCGAAAATGAATCTCAACAATAGCAAACTATTTAAACAAAATGAAAGCCATCTCTGATAACCTACTGTTGGCTGGATGTTTGATCCCTATGGATGATCCAATCACTCAAGTTTTTGCATGTCTTGACTCAAAGTACACCCCTATCTCGGTGAGCTTGGTTGATAAAAAATCTCTAAACTGGCTGGATTTACAGACCATCTTACTTACCATTGAAAGTATAATGGAGCAATTCACTAGTCTACAAACTTTGTGACGAATCTAAACTGAGACAATGTTAATTTCACACACACACAACTGATCATAAACAAATAAGTAATACTAGTCATAGGGGTTCTTATTGCCATTTTTTGGACAAAACAAAAATATAAAATAATGTTTGAAAGGCCTGATTTTCTATATCAATTACTATATAAGTATTTTTTAGAGAGAGAAACTATATCATCTAGAAAGAGAAAGTCATAAACAATAATTGTGTAATCATTAATCAATTACCTTTCCCCAAAATAGGTGGTGCGTATTTATAGTACATTTGTGAGGTCCCATATATCTAAACAAGTTGCTAATTGTGGTCCCCTCCTCAAATATATTGTTTGTTATAAATTGGTTTTTTTGTATTACATAATTAACAATTACTCATAGAAGACATTCTTTATGTCAAATTATGCTCTTTATTTATAAATATCTTATAGTTGCATGATTCTTCCCTTATCAGTTCTAATAAATATACTCATTTATCAAAAGATTGGAATTTAATGTCAATCATTTGGGCCCTTTAGAAAAAGGTCATACTCAGAATAAAATTGATGTTCCACTTAAGTCTTTGAACTAGGGCACGGATATGGTCCAGTTAGAACAGGACAATACTAAATGTAGTCTTCCATAAGTAGATGAAAACGAAATTGTTAATGATGATCAAACCCTACCTACTTAAGAATTACAACTGATGAGGTCGTATTTCTTTGACACTGACCATTGTATATATCTGAGGGGCTGTCCAGACATAACCAGTACCATACCTCACTGAACAGTATAACTTAATGTAGCATGACTCATCTAGTTGCTAGTCATTTCATCTCTTGGGCTAATGGACTTATAAACTTAACTCAAACCCATGATCCCACCCGAAAGGCCCATGGATTATTAAATGAGTATAAATACCCCAACTATTTTCATTAATGAGGGTGATCGAAATTTACTGCTAACACACACCTTACTTATCTCTCACATTTTACACTAAATATTAAAATCCAAAAACTCTTTCCAAAACTACCCTTTGATCAGAAATAATCCACACTAAATTGGCGACCATAGTGGGAGGGGACGGTGCTTGAATTGCAAATTCAAAACCAATAATAAAAAAAATCTGTTTGGATGGATCTGAATGCACATAATACTCCACCTCTAGAGGTGGAAGGGGAAAAAGAGAATACTGAGTACATTGTGAAGGAGGGTGATCAGCTAAAGGCCAAGATTGAGGCCTTGAAGGTACTAAAACAAGCAGAGAAAGAAGTTAAAGAAAAATCCGTTGCGTCGACGCTTCACTATACTGACAATCCTGGAGAGAATGAACAGTCCCTCAAGACTCATCTCAGCTCTAAGAAAACACATTGATCTACACATAAGGAGAGCTCCACTTCGGAATCCTCCAGCAGCTCCTCTAATGATGTAGAACTTGAAGAATCAGTCTCATCCATCAGTGATGAAGGACGGTCAAAAAAGAAAATTAGGCTTACAAAAAAGCATTCAAGAAAAATTGATTGACATGGCATGCTCAAGAAATATCAAGGGAAAATGAAGGGTTCAACTGATCAGAATATTGACTGTTTTCTGATTGATCCCTTTTTTTCCAATCCAAACCAGGTATTTTTTCTACTCCAAATGAGGAGACCATGTTTAGTCGTAGCCAAAACTGGAGACAATCGCCTTTATCCATAAAAATAATCTCTGGACACCTTCCTTAAAAGTTTGACAGGCTCCAAGATGGAAAAATACGATGGGAGCAAAAATCCGGACAACCATCTTGAGATATTTAAGAAATTTATGATGAACTTTGACGATGACGACAGACTGTTGTGTAGGGCTTTCTCTTAAACCTTTAAGATCAGTGCCCTCAAATGGTATAATAGTCTCACTTGGACCTATAAATTATTTTGACATGTTTTGGGTTGCTTTCCGGAGGCAATTCGTTGTAAGCAAGGATCTTAAAGGAAATGGGGATACTATCATCCATTGCGCTAAGGATCCAAATAAGTCTCTAAAATAATACATCAACAGATTTGTGAATACAAAAAATGGGTTAACAGATTGTTTTGAACAAGTTGCAATTGCTTCCCTCAGGCAGGGTTTGAATCCGAGCAACTTGGTTGATTCAGTGGCCCGAAAAGAAGGCTATGACCCCTAGAGTGTTGTTAAATTAAGTGGGTAAACTAATTAATGTTGAGGAGACTAAAAAATCCGAGTGACTTGCCATATTAGTTATTCTACTGATGCATCAACACCTCAATCAACTAGTCAGTCCGGTTACAGATCGAAGGAAACTGGATAGGGATCTACCGGTTCAGGTTTAATCAGTCCAACTAGAGTCAGAACCAGCATGCTATAAATAAAAGAGGACCTTGGGTTCAACCTGAGTGGTTTGCTGAATTGGGAGAAAGCATGGCTACAATATATGACAAAACTAAAAACGAAGTACACTTTAGAAAGCCAGCAGCGCCACAGTCTTCAGAGAAAACTGAAGTACCCGTTTCTGTAAATACCACAATGACATTGGGCATGATACCCATGATTGCATAGCTTTAAATCAAGAGGTGCAGAACCTCATTGAAAGGGGTAAGTTGGGGGCCTATGTTAAAAAACAAGGGGAAGAAAGGCTGGATAATACACAATCCAATGCCAACACTCCCCGAACTACTCTTTCGATCCTTTCTAGAACGTCTGGACAGAAGGATGCTATGGTGATTATTGAACGATTCTATATGTATTGTGAGTACTTGGATCATGATCCAACTCGAAATCAGGTAAGGATGATAATTGATAAGACTGTTACGGTTTCCGGTCTGGTTAAATACTTTGAGTCTTTAACAATATTTGGGGGAGACACTGTGACTGCACCTTCCAGTTCTTCAAGGAAGAGGCATATCAACAGCTTGGTCACCTAGTTGGATGGAAGAATGTCCACACATCTGTACCAAACTCCAGTTCCTTTCATAATTTTTTATGAGGATGACCTAAGAGACATTGCAAGACCTCATAAAGACGCCGTGGTGATAGGGGCATCAATAGGAGGAAATGATATATGTCAGATCCTGATTGACACAGGTAGTTTGGAAAACATATTGTTCTTAAGCTTCTATAAACAGATGAGAAACCCCTCGGTTATTCAACATTCGAACATAACTATTGTGGGCTTCACAGGGAGTTCGGCAGATGTGATTGGAGAATTCTAGAAAGAAGTATTGCTGGGAAAGGGGCATTTCAAGAAGATGGTGAGGGTATTGTTTGTTATGGTGGATTGTCCAACATCTTATAATGCAATATTTGGGAGATCTTGGCTCTCCAGGATGCATGTTGTGGCCTCTGCTGTCCATCAGTGCTTAAAATATGTTGTGCAGGGACAAGTGGGTGTTGTCTGAAGCAGTCAGAAGGTAGCTAGGGAATGCTATGCAACAGCCCTTGCCTCGAAATCTTTAGAGGTAATCAAGGTTGACAAAGATTAACAGCTATTGGAGCCTTCCACCGATGAGAATGAAATTGATGATCCAAGCGAGACTCCTAGTGTCATAATACCCATAGAGGAAGTTAAATTCATTCTGAAGTTGAAAGCAAAAGTGTTAAAATTGGTACCAAGTTAGCACCAAGTTGAAACAAATGCTACTATCTTTTTTATCGAATAATTTGCATGTATTTGCGTGGTGTAATGATGATGTCACCAAAGTGTCTGCTGATGTAATTTGTCATAAGTTGTCGGTGCGAGATAATGTTGGACCAGTTGTACAAAGAAGAAGGTCATTTTCTAAAGAAAAAACAGATGTAGTTGTTTAAGAAGTTGATCACTTGACTAAAATGGACCACATCAACGAATCTCAGTACCCATTATAGACTTCCAATCCTGTTTTGGTCAAGAAAAAGAATGGCAAATGGCGCATGTGTATTGACTTCACTGATCTTGATAGGGCATGTCTCAAGGATCCTTATCTTGTTCCTCGGATAAATCAGTTAGTAGACTCTACTTATGGGAACAAATTATTGTCTTTCATGGATGCACTTTCAGGGTACAACCAAATACAAGGATATTCGAAGGATCAAGATCACACCATGTTTATTACTCATAAAGGTCTTCATTGTTATAAAGTGATGTCATTCGGATTGAAAAATGTTAGGGTCGCCTATCAAAGGTTAGTAAATAGATCTTTTGCTAGTCAGATTGGCAGAAATATGGAAGTTTCAAGACCAGGAAACCACAAGCTTTGTATTTAATTTTCTTAGCCAGGACTTTATCCAGAGGAAAAATCCCATCAGAAATAAACTGAAAGATATCATACCTCCAGTCTTTGGGTTGAATGACAAATATGCTCATACTCTCTTCGTTTTCATTACCCTTTTCTGGCTTGTTTGTATTAATGGACACTCTAGCATCAGAGTCCATGGGTAAAATTCAGAATAATCTATGGTTGCTAAAGAGTCTACCACAGTATTTTCCAATCTAGTGATATATTCATACTGGGCACTTTTGAAGTTTGCAGCAATGTCTCTCAACATGAGCAAATATTTTATCAATTGTTCATTCTTTACCTTAGATTACCCTTGAGAATGGTGAATAAGTAGTTGGAAGTCACTCATTAATCGGTTTCTTTTTGCCCCACACATAAGGGATAGCTTGAGAGCAGCTATAGCTGCGTCATATTCAGATTCATTGTTGGAGGCTCTGAAACAAAAACATATAGCTTGGTATATAGTATCGCCATAGGGAGAAGTTAAACAAATTGACCCGCTATCAGTTCGGACTACCCATTTGTTTTTAGACTGGTTTTCTTGCATTTTCCCGGGAGGGTCTATCAACATGGAATTCTACTAGGAAATCAGCCACTGATTGGGCTTTAACCGCAATTCAGGGCACAAAATTAATGTCATAATCACCTAGCTCAACTAACCACTTGATCATTCTGCTTGATACATCAGCCTTTTAGAGAATATTCTCCATGGGAAAAAATGTTCAGACGACAATGAAATGAGCTTGGAAGTATGGTCTTATTTTCTTGCTGCAATCATCAATGCAAAGGTGAACTTTTCTAACTTCAAATATCTTCTTTCAACATCCAACAGAGTTTTGCTAATATAATAAACCGGACGGGGGTAATTATCCACTTCTCTTACTAGCACAACACTTACTGCATATTCTGATACAACTAAGTATACATAAGGCTTCTCCCCCTGAACAAGTTTAAAAAGCTTATTAGGTTAAGATAAATGCTTCTTGATTTCAAGAAATTCTTGATCACATTGCAGAGACCAATTAAAGTCTTTGGAATTCCTTAACACCCGGAAAATGGAGTACATTTTTTTGATGATCTTTTAAATAAACCTGTTCAACACAGCCAATCGTCCGATCAATCTTTGAACTTCTTTGGTGCTCCGAGGAGGATCTATAGCTAATAAAGCATTGATCTGAACCGGATCATGTTGAATTCCTTTTTCACTTCTTACATAACCCAAGAATTTTCCAGACCGGACCCCAAAAACACATTTCTCAGGGTTTAATTTTAAATTCATAGCCTCTAAGTTAGAAAACATTTCTTGAAGATCGGATATGTGCGCATCTTCTTCAAGGCTTTTCACCATCATGTCATCTATACTTGTACCTCTAGAGGAATTCAAAATTGTTTTTCTTCTCCATTTCACCCTCAATCAAATAGACAAGTTAAAGTTGCTAATCGAACGATAATGTCCGGGCTAAAAACGAATCTGGAAGGAGCTTCAGGGAAATGACCAAGTTATCGGCAAGAAGTATTATGGGCTTACCGAACTACTCCTCAGATTGCTACACAAGAATCCCATTTTGCTCTTGTTTATGGGATGAATGCAATGACACCCATAAAAGCTACTTTACCATCTTTTAGAAACCAAAGCTATTCTGAATAGACCAATGATATGGCAGTTAAGAACCAGTTGGACTTGATTGAAGAGAGAAAAGTAAAGCACAATTGAGAACATCAGACTATCAGGGTTTGATGAGGAGCATATTTGCGTCCAAGGTTAAAAGAAGAAATTTTCAATTGGGAGACAAAGTCTTGAGAAAAGTCTGTTTGCACACTAAAGAAAAACATTTTGGAAAGCTGGCTCCGAACTGGGAAGATCCTTATGTGGTATGTGAAAGAGTCAAGCCAAGTACATATAGACTTCAAGACAAAGAGACTAGAACATTAAATCACACATGGAACATTGAACATCTCATGTTATATTTTGAATTAAAACTCTATTGTATATATTTACCTTTTTTATACTTCAGTGTAAATATTATGGGTACATACTATGTCCTACCTTGGTGGCACGAGGAGGTTTTAACGAGGTGTCCAGATCTTTCACTAATATCTTATGCCTTTTTCAAAAGTCTGGTGAAAAATTCTTAACCATAGTATGAGGAGATTGGATGAACTGAAATCTCATTAAACACCCCGACTCTCAAATGAAGTATCTTTGAGCTGACCGGATTTGTTAAATACTTGATTGGATTTACTGAACACTTACTCACATTCATTAAAAAATTATGATCAAAGTCATTCAATGCTTATTTAACATTTGTTAAAAAAATTGAGAATACTGAAAACTACTTAGAAAATTAACGTTAAAAATCCAATGAAGTTCATACAAAAGAAAAATACAATATTCAACTTGTTTGGAACAATCCGAACCAGAATTCATAACATGCCTTGACCCTTCAAGTACTTTGGTCTAAAAGACATGAATTCAAAAACATAATAAAATGCCTTGGTCGTCCAAGGATTTTAGTCTTTTTTAAACAAAATAACATTATGACCTTAGGGTTTTTTCCATTCGGTGTCTTCATCACTTTTACATTTTTTGGGACTTTTGAGTTCAGTACTTGAACTCTCACCGGTTCCTTCATCATCAGAATCATCTCCGCTTAAATAGCCATGATTGTCACCATTCGCCATGTTATTGAAAGGAAGCTCTTTATATGGTACATATTTCTATAAAGGACCAAGAGTCCTTTTCAGAAAAGTCTCATCGAATAGCAAAACCATTTCTGACTTCACCCCCTCGTCTCTTTTCTCCAAGGAATCTACTATTTCAGTAGCATACTTCTCTATTCCTGCAGCTATCTCTTGGGCTTGCTTCCTTATTAAAGAAGCATTTTCAGCAGTCTTCTTCTTAAGTAGCTTTCCCAAACTAGCTTTTTCTGCGGATAAAGTTGTGATAGTACTGGCACTGGCAGCTAGTTGCTCCTTCAAAGTTTTGATCTCGGTAGAGGCAAAAGTTTCCAATCCAGAATACTTGGTCTGGAGATCTTGTTGAGCATCTTATAACTAGCACAAATCGATAGTCAAGTCCTTTTTTCCTTCTTCAAGGCCTCTATACTTTGCTGAGCACTCGAGACATCATTCTTCAAGCCCTGGTTTTCTGTGGTTAGGGAGGTTATGGTCGTTATTTGTTCCCTTACTTGCCTTTCCAAGACAACTACCGGGCGGTTATAACCCAAGAGGGCATAGCTCAAAGTGTCTTGCTCACTTGATATCTCATACGACTCACCATTATGGGTAACAGTGTTGGCCGTAGAGGCATGACGAAAAGTTTGTGCGAAATCGTCTTTGTCCAGATCGCTAAAGTACATGTTCTGGAATTCATCTAGATTGACATCTCCTTCAGCAGTTTCTTGTCCGACTGGCAGGAAGGTTGAGCAAGGAGGGTTAGGTGGAATGTCTTCTTGCGGAGGAGGATCAGTAGGAATGGGAGGAGGAAGTTCGGAAGGACACATAATTATCTCTGACCCTAAGTTGTTTTTCTTTTTCTTTACAGATATTTCGTTACTGTTCTCATTGCGCCTCTTATGATCCTTCCTTGTAATTTGAGACGGATGATCCGATCCTCCAGCTTCCTTGACTATAACTTCAAATACCTCCAGCAAAGTGGCATTGATTCCTCTTTGGTTTTCCGAACTGACCCCTTCGGTGACTTGTTGAGATGGGTCAACTTTGGTTTTCTTCTTCTTATTCTTCTTAATTTTGTCCATGTGGCTAGGGGATGTTCCGGGAAGGCAAGTGAAGTTTATCATCCTTAGCCTTAGTCCTCTTCAAAATAACATCTGGAGGAGAAGGAGTGGTTAGCTGCTCCCAAGTAAGATCTCTACTCCCCGTGGTATTCCAGAGGTGAGACCTTACAAAGTTTTCAAAAGTAAAGCAATTGTGGAAATCGTTTCCCCATCTCTCTGATGCCTTTTCGTTTAACGTGGTGCATGTATTTTAGCTTTCTTCTAAGTGCTCCGTAAACCGTTTTGTCAATACTACAAAAAAATACAATAATTAGTTTGGAATATTAACGTAGCATTCAAGAAATCAATAAAAATATGACCAATTATTACTTGAACTTTTCTAGCGGTTGGTCAACTGGCTTGGGTTGGTGGTGGAGTTTATCTTTTTGTCATTCTCCCAGGCCTTATTGATAAAAAGGAATTGAGTCCTCCATGGCTTCTCAGACTCCAACACATCGTTTACCGCCTTGAAGTCTTTGCCCATGTTGTAGTGTTACAAAAAGGAATATGGTGATATCTGCATAGACCAGCCACGACAACAAATTGCTTCATGGGTATATGAATGTTTGACAATCTAGAGGCTATAATACCAGCGAGCAACATATACCATGCATTTGGGCTCAGTTGACTTAGACATAACTTAACCAGGTGGAAATACCTGACGATTTCTAGGTCCAAAGGGAACCTAAGGCCCCAGTTGAGCATTTCAGTGTATACCACCAACTCGTGGAATTTATAGTCCATGGGGGTCTCCGGAGTGACTAGAATTCTCACTTTAACAGATTCAGGGAAACCCATTTTGTTCGGATCCGACCCAACTCAGTAGTATGAGTGTATACGTAAGAAATATTTTGAAGGGCTATCAGATACTTCACACTAACCTTTTGTAAGTTTGGCCCAACTTTCCCTTCCAGACACTTCAGAAGTGACTCAGTGTTGGGCAGATCCACTTTTAATTTGTCCTTCTGATCTGCTGCAGTGTCCCATGTCTATCTGGATGTCTCAAAGGGAGTGTCTTCCATACTGTCATCCATGGTCTCCTCAATAACGCTTGACTGTTGTTTGGGAGGCTTAGTATCTGTTGGGGGGCTTTATTGTCTTCGAACTAGCAGGTTTCGAAGAAAAAGAAGTATTTTTTGCTTTAGACAGACGAGTTATCCTGCGTGGGTTGGATTTCTCAGCATCCGAACCCATGGCCAGGAAAGGTGAAGGTTTCCTAACACTGGAAACTGCATTTTTTTAGGAAGAGGGTTTTAGGATTCTTGAACTGAAGACCGTGACTATAAAGGAGATAGGGTTGGGACAAAATGTAATTTTTTAACTTTTGATATCTTTGATGATGATGAGCTCTGGTCAGTGCTTGTTTTTGGTCGACTGATTTCTCCACCAGGAGAGGCAGGGAGTCCAGCTGCAACTCTTGCTTCTCTTCTTTCTCTTTACAAATCAGAAAACTATCGCCAACCTCCTTTCACCAATTCGATTACGGCTGTGAACATAAATCTACCCAGAGACAATTTAAGAAAATTATCAAGCTTTCTCTCTCTATAAATTTTTGTGTTCTCAGATACAATAAAACAATGAAACCGATTTATATAGAGATGAAGATGTAGATGTTTACCTAAAGGAAGACAAATCGATCAAAGTAATTATTATGGGCTATTAAAGTATGGAGGTTACACCCTAAGTCAATTTTTAGCCAATTAGGCACAAGTTTCTACAAGAAAAAACGACTGAAATGTCAAACCAAAACTCGACACGTGTCCCACTTCAAAAAACTGACGTTTAGAATTCTTAACTGTAAAGTTAATCTCTTCAAATCCAATCAAGACTCAGTTCGGATACGAATGACAGATCGGACGATCACCTTGAATATATATTGAGTTTTATTTTTTCGAATTAGCTCTTCCAAAGATTCTTTGCAAGACCTTAAAGAGGCTACTGATGAGGTCAGATTTACTTGACACTGACCATTGTATATATCTGAGGGGCAGTTCGGAAACCAATACCATTCCCCACCGAACAATATAACTTAATGGAACCTGACTGAGCTAGTTGCTAGTCATTTCATCTCTTGGGCTAATGGGATTTTAAACTTAACCTAAACCTATGATCTGACCTAGAAGGCCCATGGATCATTAAATGAGTACAAATATCCCAACTACTTTCATTAATGAGGGTGATCAGAATTTACTACTAGCACACACCTTACTTATCTCTCTACATTTCACACTAAACATTAAATTCGCAAAACTCTTTCCAAAACTACCCTTTGGTCAGAATTAATCCACACTAGCAACAAGAAGTGATTATTCTCTTTAAAAGATCCACGAGATACAAGAATAATGTTATACCTTCTGATTATATAGTATATTTTCAAGAACATAAAGAGACATGTTTTAGAGCTATATATGATTCTCCATCCTTCAAATAATCCATGAAAATATCTAGATCTTGGATGTGGATTGATGTTAAGACGGTTGAGTATAAAAAATGCAAGACAATACGGTATTGGAACTTATCCAATTACCTAAAGAGGCAAAGGTAATTGGTTGTAAGTAGGTTTACAAAACCAAACACAATTCCCTAGGTAATGTGGAAATACATAAAGCACGCCTCTTACTGAAAGGTTATACCTAGCATGAGAGATTGATTTTAAAGAAACCATCTCTCTGATATCGATAAAGGATTCTTTTAGAACAATCATTGCATTAGTTGTGCACTTAAATCTTAAGCTTCATCAAATGGACGTAAAGACCACGTTTCTCAATGGTGATATTGAGGAAAGGATATATATGATGCAACCAGAACACTTTGAAATATGTAACTAAAATAATATGGTATGTAGTCTTAAAAAATCTATTTATGGGCTTAAATAAGCTTATTAATAGTGGTACCACAAGTTCCATGGGGTAATATTTTATTTTGGCTTTGAGGTCAACTCAATTGAGAATTGTGGCTTTGAACAGTAACTCGTCCCTGGACTATCGCACTTGGTGACAGATAGTCCCTGGACTTTCAAAACTCCGTTCATAGTCTTTGACTATCCAGTTTGGATAAAGTTAATCCCCTTGCATGTGTTGACTATCAATTTTTGTAACAGATAGTCCTTCAACTATTCGTTTTCAATAAATTTAGTCATTTGACTTTCTATTTTTGATAAAGTTAGTCCCCTTAATAAACATGCGCATGTCACCAAACTGGATAGTCGAGGGACTACGAACGGACTTTTGAAAGTCCAGGGACTATCTGTCACCAAAGTCGATACTCCAGGGACGAGTTACTGTTCAAAGCCTGAGGATTGTGTATACAGTAAGTTTAGCATGAATAATTCTATATTTTTTACATTATATATCAATGATATCTTATTTTCCTCGGACAATAAGAAATTGTTACACAATATACAAAAAATTATATCTGGCAAATTCGATATGAAATATCTTGGTGATGCAGGTTTTGTGCTAGAAATCCAAATATATAGGGATCGCTCTCTTAGTATTTTTGGATTATCACAAAATACATATATAGAAAGTATTTTACAACGTTGCGGATTGGAAAACTGCAGGCTCATGAGTACTCATATAACAAAGGGTGACATACTAAGTTTGGGCCGATGTCCAAAAATAACACTTGAGATTGGGAGAATGAAAGTGATCCATTATGCTTCGGAAGTTGGAAATTTAACATATGCTCAAGTTTATACTGGTGTGGATTATTTTCGATCGAGGGTAATTTGGTCAGGTGTTTTGTGGTATTTCAAAGGTATTTAATGTTTGGGTGATTTGTAGTGAGAGATTTAAGCTCTCTGGTTGTATTAAATGTTCCAATCCCTTCATTTAATGAAAGTGGTCGGGTATTTATACCCTTAATTATGGGCCACATGGGCTTTTGGGTCAAACATTATGAAAACGGGTCGCACTCAAAAACCCATTTAGTTTATTAAGTAAATTAGCAACTAGCTTAGTCAAGAAATGATTAGTTTTAATACTTTAGTCCAGTTTGGATGGTTCAATGGATGACTTTTATCTGAATTTCCCCTGTCCAGTTTCTACAGTGAGTGGTGAAGATTTCCGGACTCATTAGTAGCCCCTTTTTTAGGTTTTGTTCGAAGGTCTTTGGCAAGACCTAAAAAAACTTTTCTTTAAGCACTAATAACATTCTCCGGACAGTTTAAGTTCTCTACTCAGGATTTATCTAGACTTGAAAACTTCTCAAAAGCTGAAAAGTTCTACTAAGGATCGTGGGACACGTGTCATCTTCTGATTTGCCTCACGGACCGTTTTTCTCCTAGAACGGCGCTCCCACTAGTCCCAAAAAAGTAACCTCATCATTTAATGTCCATGACGTCAGCGCCGCCTTCAATCATTATTTCTGTCTTTTCGTATTCTCCTAGGTTTTTGGCATCTTTTTTGTCTCATTAGTATAAATTACCTCATTTTCACTATTTTACCATCTACATTACTCTCTCATTCCTTCATCTCAAAACTTTCACCTCTCTTCTAAAAATCAAAATCCATTTGGTGCGTGTTTATGTTCACAGCAAGAAACGCACTTGTAAAAGGCGGGTGGCTTAATCTTTCGGAGTTAGAAAAAGCACAAAGAGTTGAGCGAGAAAAGCGCATTGCTGCGGGTCTTCTTGTTTCTTCAATCGACAAGTCTGAAACACCATCTTCAGAGCCTGATCGAGGTTCGTCTTCTGCTCGAAGCTCTAAACCCATGAGGTTATTTCAACCAAGTCTTTCACCCATTGTATCAGGCTCCTCGGTTTAAGAGTCACAGCCGTTGTCGAACGGGAAAAAGCTGTTATAAGCTCAAAGAGACCCTCTCTATTCATAGTTATGGGATCGGATGATGAAAGATCCCCAAAAAAACTGAAACTTTGTCGAAGAGGCCGCTTAGTAAAAGGCCTAGCTGTTGTTCCACAATCTAAGTCTCCAAAATCAGCCCCCCCTAAGTCTGGCGCCAAAGACAAAGCTACAGGGTCAGAGGCATCTATCAAAGTCCTTAAGAACAAATCATCTGGTCCGGAGGCCACTGGAGCAGACCTTCAAAATGAATCCTCCGGATCTGAGCCCCAGCCGGACACTAGATCATTAAGAGAAAGTGATGCTCATCCATCTGGACAGCTTACTGAGTCTGGCACCAGCATTCCTCCACCAACGATGAAAAATGCCCCATATGAGACCGACGTCTCCGGTCCAACTGGGGAAGCTGCCACTGACAAAAAAGGCACGAGTAAAGAGAAACTGTGTTTGAAGCATCCGGACCTGCCGGAGTCCATGGAAGGCAAAGTGGGACCCTATTCCCATAAGGTGAGCGTAAAGTATCTGATAGCTATGCAGAACATTAACTATGTCTACACTCATACAGCTGAGTTAGGCTGGATCCGGACGAAGTGGGGGATCCCTGAAAATGTCAAGGTGAGGATACCGGTCACTCCGTAGACACCAATGGACTGCAAGCTGAGTGAGGTAATAATCTACACGTAGCTGTTCAACTGGTTGCTCAGATTTCCCCTAGACCCAGAGATTGTGAGATACTTTCATCTGATAAAGCTATGTCCAAGCCAGCTGAGTCGCAATGCTTGGTTCACCCTCGTGGCCTGCATTATGGCCTCTAGGCTCTCCAGAATACCACTTCCGATGGAGCAATTTGCTGTTGTAGCCAGCCTCTGTAAACACCATGTCATCCCTTTCTACCACTACAAGATGGGAGATAATTTGAAAGTGGTGGATGATATGCTTGAATCAGAGAAGAATTGGAAAACCCAATTCTTGTTTATTAGTAGAGCTTGGGAAAACAGGAGGAAGATTAAAGCTGGTGTCAACCCACGTATGCTCACCAGCAGGTGGAAAAGCACAGGTAAAAAATTAATCATGTTTGTTTTTTCTTTCCTTATAAAAAATATATATTTATTTAATTGCTCTTCTTTTTCTTTGGGTAGTGTTGCCGAAGGAGTTGTCCGACTACTTGGAGGAGGGGCAGACAGCCTGTGCCAAGCTGAATGCCTGGACTGCTGACAAATGAGGAAATCACTTCGATAATTGTTTTACTGCCGGCAATTTGGTAAGGTCCCACCTCTGGAACACAACTGGCCAGAGAGACCTGACTTGGAAAGAGTGGACCACACTACCCCCTCCGGGTGTCATCCTCCAGAGGATAAAGGATAAAGATGGTAAGCTAGCTTTGACTGGCAGAGCTAAAGCCCCAAATAAGATGAAGGGCAAGAAATGCAAGAAGAAGCAAGATGCAACTGAGGCTGCTCAAGGTGGTGCTGAGGAGGTTGTTCTAGCAAATCAGGAAGGGCATGATCAAGGGGGGATCGATGTTGATCTTCTTCAAGTGGTTGAAAATGAGAGTACCAAAGAGGCAGGTGGACTTCCAAGCCCCTCAAAGGCTCCTAAAAATGATCGAAAACGGGGAGCAGATGATGGAGACAGGGAAGCCAAGAAGAAAAAAGTCTCCGAGGGGGATGAAGTAGCTCTCCGGCCTCCTGAGTCACTTCCTCCGGTTGACCCAACAGACCCCACACCGGAGAGGGTACCTGAGGGGATATCAACATCAATGGGGGTAAATATCAGTGGGCTTCAAGGGATTGGCCTTTATTTTGGAGACCTCGAGAAAGACGACTTTGTTGGCGCTTATCTCCCTCCAACCTCCTCGAATATGGTCACTTTCAATGGTAAGTCTTTTTCTGTTTCATGGGAGAATGATATGGTGACCCACTCCTTGTTGAGAAATATTCAACCGGTGCTCAACCTGGAAAGACAAGTGCGAAGTCAATCCATCCTCATCAACACACTCAACACAGACAAAGAAAGCTTATCCAACAATCTCCTTAATGCCAACCAGAATGTTGAGGCATTAAGGAAAAATATCGAGGAGTTGAAGAAGGGGAAAAAGTACTTGGCTATCAAGCTGGCCACTTTGGAGGGGATAAACAGAGAACTTCAAACTAAGTGCTCTAGCTTGGAGAATGATCTCTCCACTTCGAAGGAGGAGGTGAAGGCTAAGGAAAATATCATCCGAACCCTAACCAGTGACAGAATTTCACTCGAAGATGCTGTATCTAGAGTCAACCAGGAGAAAGATGATTTGATCAAGAAACAGGATATGGAAATCTAGGACAAGATCGATGCATACACCAACAAGGTGATAGATTCTCAAGAAGAAAGGTATGCTGAAGTCAAATCTGACATGGTCTTGCTCTTTCATCGAACATTTCCGAAGAGGACCCTCAGAGATTTATGGCGATATGTGGAATACAGAGACCTCCCATTCTACACTATGGGTGATGGTGATAAACACAATTATTCCAGCGGTTATGATGACATCACTGATGAAGAAGAAGCGATTGGGCAGAGCCCTAATGAGGATCCCAAAGACCTCAAGAAGAAACCAGATGAGGCTGGAACATCAAAGGGAGCCCAGCCTTAAAGTTTTAACTAGCTTTTATTTTTTTTCTTTAATTCTTGTGTAAGACTAAAGTCCTTGGATGGCCAATGCATTTTTGCAACCGTGTTTGGCTCGTGTCCGGACAAACCTTTTCTTTTAAAACTTCAAATTCTTTGGGTGGCCAAGGTAATTTACATGTTTTAATATCATTCCCCGGTGTTAGCCGGGCAGTTTTACCTTACACAATTTTTTGCATTGTTTTATGTTTGCCCAATTTTGATGGCTAATGTTTAAATAGCCCCTAGGCGTTTTACAAATTTTTTAAGGTTAGAGTGTTTAAATTCTCCGATGACAAATGTTTAAATGATCATCACTCTATCAGACCAATCCGATCTGTTAGCAATACTTAAAATTTTGTAAAGAAGCTACCAATCAAACCATTCCGAATTTTTTAAGAAGGAATTAAATTTCATTAAAAAACCCGGACAACTCATTAAAACCTCCCCGCGCCACCAGGGTAGGAAAGAGTATGCCCCATAATATTTACATGGACTTTAAACAAGTAAATATTTACATAAATTTCATTCGAGATACAACCAGAGGTGTTCAATATTCCAGGGGTGATTCAAGATTCTTCCATCTTTATCTTGAAGCCTATATGTCCCAGGCTTAAGCTTTTCAATGACCACATAAGGTCCTTCCCAATTTGGAGCTAGCTTGCCGAACTGCTTCTCCTTGGTATGTAGTCAGGATTTTCTCAACACTTTATCCCCTGGTTGAAAAATCCCTCATTTTGACTTTGGAAGCAAAATCTACTTCTCATCAATCCCTGATAGTGGGTAGCTCTAAGATGAGCCTTAACTCTTTTTTCTTCTATCAAGTCTAGCTGACTTCTGATTGCCACTTCATTAGCTTGTTCGGAGAAATTGTAGCCTCTGAATGAAGGAAGAGTTGCCTCTATATGAGCTATTGCATCCATACCATATTCCAAGGATAATGGGGATTCATGTGTAGCAGCCGCATGAGTAGTCCGGTAGGCCCATAGTACTTCTTGTAGATATTTTGGCCACTTTCCAGCAGCTCCTTCTAGATTCTTTTTAAGACCGGACATGATGGTCTTGTTTGCTACCTCAACCTGATCAGTCGCCTGTGGGTGGAAAAGAGAAGAGAAGCAATGTTGGATGCCTCTAGAGGCACAAAAAGCCTTCATTTCCTTATTATCGAACTATGGGCCATTATCTGTGGTTATTTTTTGTGGTACCCCAAATCAGCAGCAAATATTAGACAAAATACATTTTATAACAGATTTCGAAGTTGTTCCTGCCAATGGGGCATATTCCATCCACTTTGAAAAATAATCAATTGCCACAATTATGGTTTTGCATCCTCCGGATGCCATTGGTAGAGGTCCCACCAGATCCAGCCCCCAACTAGCAAAAGGTATTGGCTCAGAAATTGACTCCAAAAGGACAGCTGGGATATGAATTTCATTACCATATCTTTGGCAGGGATCACACTTCTTCACTAATTCCTTGGCATCTTTCATTATGGAGGGCCAGTAGTATCCGACCAACAAGACTCTTCGGGTTAAAGCTCTATAACCACAGTGTGTTGATACCTCACCATCATGCAGTTCAAACAACACTATTTGGGACTCTTCAATCCCCAAACATCCCAAGAGAGGTTTACTAAAAGACATTTTGTAAAGAACATCTCTTAGGATTACAAATTCACGAGCCTTATACTTCACTTTTCTTGCTACCGCCTTTTACGAAGGTAATCTGCCATCTGAAATGTATTGAAAAAGAGGATACCTCCAATCTTGAGGTTGAATCACTTGTATGTTTAAATTTTCGTCTTCTTCCTCCTTGCTCTGATTGAGTTGAATAGATGGGCACTGTTGCACGTGAATCCATAAGTAGGACTCTGAATATGCTATGGTTGCCAATGAGTCTGCTAGCTTATTCTCGGTTCTGGGTATGTGCTCATAGGTGATGTGTTTGAATTTAAGTGCCACCTATTTAAGAATAACTAAATATTTAATTAACTGCTCCTCTTTGGCCTTAGATTGACCTTGTGCATGATAGATAAGAAGCTGAAAATCACTCATTAACCTGACCCTTTTGGCTCCACAAATTAAGGCTAACTTTAAACCGGCTATAGCACCTTCATATTCAGACTCGTTATTAGAAGCCCTGAAATCAAAACATATAGCATGGTATATTTTCTCACTATACGGAGAAGTTCAACATATCCCAGCACCACAACCTATGGTACTTAATCCACCATCAGTCCGGACAACCCATACTTTCTTAGTCTTTTCACCTGATGCTTGCTTAGTGTCACTATCCGAATGGAATTCAACTAGGAAATCAGCAACAGACTGAGCCTTGACTGCAGTTCGAGGAGCAAAATCAATATCATAGTCCCCCAACTCTACTGACCACTTGCTCATTCTGCTTGATACGTCTGACTTCTGAAGAACATTTTTCAAGGGAAAAGACATTCGGACAATGATGGAATGAGACTGAAAGTAGGGTCTCATTTTCCTAGCAGCAATTACTAAAGCCAGTGCTAATTTTTCAAGTTTTAAATACCTCTTTTCAGCATCTATCAAGCTTTTACTGATGTAGTACACCGGACGAGGATGATTATCCACTTCCCGTACTAGTACTGCACTTATGGCACAATCGGAGACTACTAAATACATGTACAACGTTTCTCCATCAATAGGTTTAAACAAGGCTTTGGGGGAGGATAAATGTTTTTTAATTTCATTGAAAGCGTGGTCACACTACGGAGACCAATTAAATTCTTTTGCACCTTTTAAAGTTTGAAAAAATGGGGCACATCTATCCGAAGACCTTAAGATGAAACGGTTTAGAGCAGCTAACCTCCCTGTCAATCTTTGTACTTCTTTAATAATCCGAGGAGGCTCCATCTACAATAAAGCACTAAGCTGGTCTGGATCAGGCTGTATCCCTTTCTCACTTATCACATACCCCAAAAACTTCCCAGACTGTACTCCGAAAACACACTTTTCTGGATTTAACTTTAAATTTACTTTTATCAAGTTGGCACAAGTTTCGTGCAGATCTGCCAAGTGTAGTTCTTCTTCTATACTTTTTACCATCATGTCATCAATGTAGACTTCCATGTTTCTTCCAATCTGATAAGCGAAAGCTTTGTTCACCAACCTCTGATAAGTAGCCCCAGCATTTTTTAACCCAAAAGGCATCACCTTATAACAATGAAGGCCCCTATCAGTAACAAAACTTATATGTTCTTGATCCTTCGGATCCACTTGAATCTGATTATACCCGGAGAAGGCATCCATAAAATACAACAACTTGTTCCCAGAAGTGGAATCCACTAACTGATCGATCCGAGGGACCGAATATAGGTCTTTTGGGCAAGCCCTATTAAGGTCTGTAAAGTCGATGCACATTTGCCACTTCCCATTTTTCCTTTTTACTAATACCGGATTGGCTGTCCATAAAGGGTACTGGGATTCCTTTATGTGCCCCATCTTAGTAAGCCGGTCAACCTCTTGAACTATGAGATCAGCTTTCTCCTTGGAAAAAGCTCTTCTCTTTTGTTCAACAGGTGCTATATCTCTTCGGGTGGATAATTGGTGTGATATAACATCTGCTGGTACTCCGGTTACATCGAAATTGCACCAAGCAAAAACATCCTGATGGTCTGTTAAAAAAGATAACATTTTACCCTTCAGTTTGATGTCATCTTAGATCCGATCTTGACGTTTCTTCCATCATCCAGAGAGTGAGTTTCAACCTCTTCAATCGATATTAAAACACCAAGGGTCTCTCTGGGGTCATCAATTTCACCCTCTCCCCCAGAGGGCCCCTCGAACTTCTAATCTTCATTGATCCGAACTGCCCCCAAAGTTCTAGGGGCCAATGTTGTTGCATAACACTCCCTTGCTATCTTTTGACTACTTCGGACAACCCCTACTTGTCCTTGCACAACATATTTTAAACATTGATGGACTGTTGAGGCCACAAAGCCAAGACCTTCCCAAGATGGCATTGTAGCATGTGGAACAATCCACCACAATGAAAAGTACACTGACCATCTTCTAAAAAGGGCCCTTGCCCAAGAAAACCTCCTCCTCAAACTCCCCGATTACGTCCGCTGAGTTTTCAGTGAAACCCACAATTGACATGTTCAAACGCTGAATCATTGCTGGATTCTTGATTGGTTTATAGGAAGTTAAAAAGAGGATATTGGCTGAACTACCAGTGTCCACCAAAATTCGTCTAATGTCATTGCCCCCAATGGATGCTCCTATTACGACAGTGTCTTCATAGGGACCAGCTATGTCCCTCAAATCATCTTCATCAAAGACAATGAAAGGAAAAGGAATTTGCGATTGATAGGAAGTCATGCCTCCTTCCATTTGAGTAGACAAGGTATGAACATGCCTCTTCCACGAAGAAGCAGTTGGTGTAGTCATGGTATCCCCCCCAAATATGGTAAGTGACTCAAAAAAACTAATGAGCCCGGACACCGACTTGGTGTGTTCTGTGATAACCCCCACCTTATTCCGAGTTGGATCAGGATCCAAATATTCTGATTCCACATCAACTCTTTCAATTATAACCATAGCCCCATCCGGAGCCGATGTCCCTACATTGTTTGTTGCACCGGTCCGATGAGCATTATCATGCCTATTCCCACCTCTTCTTTTAACATAAGCACCCAATTTTCCTCTTTCAATCAAATTTTGCACCTGTTTTTTCAAAGCGATGCAATCTTATGTATTATGGCCAATATCATGATGATATTGACAGAAACAATTATTACGACTTTCTTTGGGAGATTGAAGCGCAACTGGCTTCCTGAAATGTACTTCATCTTTTGTTTTGTCATAAATGGTTGCCATATTTTCTTTCAATTCAGCAAACCACTCCGGTTGAACCCAAGACCCTCGTTTATTTCTGGATTGTTGGATCTGAGCTGGTGTTGGGTGGAATTGAGCTTTGGTCCTATTGGGACCCTATCCGGCTTCCTTAGCCTTGTATCCGGACTGATTCTGGTTCTGATTTGGTGCAGCTGGACTGATCTCACTTGCCTATGCACCCTGATTTTCTTTATTTCATCTACATTGATATGTTTTCCCGCCTGATTCAGTAAACCGCCCCATGTCATGGCCTTCTTCCTGGTTACTTAATCAACCAAATTGCCAGGGTTCAAACCCTGCCTTAGAGAAGCTATTGCTACTTGCTCAAAGCAATCAGTTAATCCATTCTTGGTGTTCACAAAGCGAATTATGTATTCTTTAAATGACTCATTTGGTTCTTGGGCACAATAGATACTAGTGTCTCCATTCCCCTTAACCTCTTTATTTCCAACGAACTGCCTTCTGAAGGGCACCCAAAAAGTATCAAAATTTCTGATGCAGCCTTGTGGCAAGCTATTATACCACTTCAGAGCACTCCCCGTAAAAGACTGGGAGAATGCTCTACAAAGCAACTTATCATCATCGTCAAAATTCAAACCTCTTAAGAAGGTTTTCGGACAGTATCTTAGAAGACAATGGAGATTGTCTCCAATTCCGGCCACGACTAAACACAGTATCTTCATTGGGGGTTGCAAAGATACCTGGTTCATCATGAAAAGCGAAAGGATCCATCAACAGCTGGTCTACATGCCTCCGGCCATGATTGTGGCCATGAAATGACCCTTTCCACAAATGCCTTTTCATCCTTCCATGCCTGTCCCTCTTTCTTGAATACTTTTTAACCAACTTTTGCTTCTTTTTAGAACGGCCTTCATCACTACTGGATGACCGGGATTCCTTAACTTCATCTTCGTTCGAGGAACTACTAGAAGATTCTGAATCTGAGTCTGAGCTCTCCACTGGCTTAGACCGGTGAGACTTCTTTGAGCTAGCATGAGTATTTTTAGTGCTTACATAGGTCTTTGCTGATGGGTCATGCTCCCTAGGATTGTCAGTGTGGTGAATGGCAGACACTTTTGACTTTTCTTTCAAGCCCATCTCTACCTTTTTAGCAGCCCTCAAGGATTCTATCTTGGCTTTCAATCTATCTCGCTCTTCAATCGTATACTCATCGTTTTCTTCCACCACTTCTGCCAAAGTGGGTGGTACTTCCTGCTCGTCCGGATTCATCAGAACTGGGTTTTCTTGTTGGTTTCGAATTCTTGATTCAGGCACCTTCTTCTCCCACTTTGGTCGCCATTTTGGTGTGGATTATTTTCGATCGAGGGTAATTTGGTCAAGTGTTTTGTGGTGTTTCAAAGGTATTTAATGTTTGGGTATTTTGTAGTGAGAGATTTAAGCTGCCTGGTTGTATTAAATGTTCCAATCCCCTCATTTAATGAAAGTGGTTGGGTATTTATACCCTTTATTATGGGCCACATGGGCTTTCGGGTCAAACATTATGAAAACAGGTCGAACTCAAAAACCCATTTAGTTTATTATGTAGATTAGCAACTAGCTTAGTCAAGAAATGATTAGTTTTTAATACTTTAGTCCAGTCAAGAAACTTTTCTTTAAGCACTAATAATGTTCTCCGGACAGTTTAAGTGCTCTACTCAAGATTTATCCGGACTTGAAAACTTCTTATAAGCTGAAAATTCTACTAAGGATCATGGGACACGTGTCATCTTCTGATTTGCCTCACCTGCCGTTTTTCTCCTAGATAGGCGCTCCCACTAGTCCCAAAAAAGTAACCTCCTCATTTAATGTCCATGACGTCAGCGCCGCCTTCAATCATTATTTCTGTCTTTTCGTATTCTCCTAAGTTTTTGGCATCTTTTTTTGTCTCATTAGTATAAATTACCTCATTTTCACTATTTTACCATCTTCATTACTCTCTCATTCCTTCATCTCTCAAAATCAAAATCCTTTTAGTGCGTGTTTATGTTCACAGCAAGAAACGCACTGATAAAAGGCGGGTGGCTTAACCTTTCAGAGTTAGAAAAAGCACAAAGAGTTTGTTGCGGGTCTTCCAATTTCTCCAATCGACAAGTCTGAAACACCATCTTCAGAGCCTGATCGAGGTTCGTCTTCTGCTCGAAGCTCTAAACCCAGGATGTTATTTCAACCAAGTCTTTCACCCATTGTATCAGGCTCATCGGTTCAAGAGTCACATCCCGATGTCGAACGGGAAAAAGTTGTTATAAGCTCAAGGAGACCCTCTCCATTCATAGCTATGGGATCGGATGATGAAAGATCCCCAGAAAATTTGACACTTCGCCGAAGAGGCCGCTTAGTAAAAGGCCTAGCTGTTGTTCCACAGTCTAAGTCTCCGATATCAGGCCCCCCTAAGTCTGGGGCCAAGGACAAAGCTACAGGGCCAGAGGCATCTATGAAAGTCCTCAAGGACAAATCATCTGGTCCGGAGGCCACTGGAGCAGACCTTCGAAATGAACCCTCCGGATCCGAGCCCCAGCCGGACACTAGAGTATTAAGAGAAAGTGATGCTCAACCATCTGGACAACTTACTGAGTCTGCCACCAGCATTCCTCCACTAACGACAACTGACAATTCTTCCATGGTGATGGAAGAGGCAATGGAAGACAGCATAGAAGAGGCCCCATATGAGACCGACGTCTCCGGTCAAAATGGGGAAGCTGCCACTGACAAAAAAGGCAAGAGTACAGAGAAGCTGTGTTTGAAGCATCCGGACCTGCCAGAGTCCCTCGAAGGCAAAGTGGGACCTTGTTTCCACAAGGTGAGCGTAAAGTATCTGATGGCTATGCAGAACATTAACTATGTCTACACTCATACGGCTGAGTTAGGCCGGATCTGAACGAAGTGGGGCATCCCTGAAAATGTCAGGGTGAGGATACCAGTCACTCCGGAGACATCAATGGACTGCAAGCTGAGTGAGGTAATCATCTCCAAGGAGCTCTTCAACTGGGGGCTCAGATTTCCCCTAGACCCAGAGATTGTCAGATACTTTCATCTGATAAAGCCATGTCCAAGCCAGCTGAGTCCCAATACTTGGTTCACCCTCATGGCCTGCATTATGGCCTCTAGGCTCTCCAGAATACCACTTCTGATGGAGCAATTTGCTGCTGTGGCCAGCCTCTGTAAAAACCATGTCATCCCTTTCTACTACTACAATATGGAGATAATTTCAAAGTGGTGGATGATCTGCTTGAGTCAGAGAAGAATTGGAAAACCCAATTCTTGTTTATTAGTGGAGCTTGGGAAAACAGGAGGAAGATTAAAGCTGGTGTCAACCCACGTATGCTCACCAGCAGGTGGAAAAGCACATGTAAAAAATTCATCGTGTTTGTTTTTTCTTTCCTTATAAAAAATATATATTTATTTAATTGCTCTTCTTTTTCTTTGGGTAGTGTTGCCGAATGAGTTGTCCGACTACTTGGAGGAGGGGCAGACAGCCTGTGCCAAGCTGAATGCCTGGACTGCTAACAAATGAGGAAATCACTTCGATAATTGTTTTACTGCCGGCAATTTGGTAAGGTCCCACCTCTGGAACACAACTGGCCGGAGAGACCTGACTTGGAAAGAGTGGACCACACTACCCCCTCCGGGTGTCATCCTCCAGAGGATAAAGGATAAAGATGGTAAGCTAGCCTTGACTGGCAGAGCTAAAGCCCCAAATAAGATGAAGGGCAAGAAATGCAAGAAGAAGCAAGATGCAACTGAGGCTGCTCAAGGTGGTGCTGAGGAGGTTGTTCTAGCAAATCAGGAAGGGCATGATCAAGGGGGGATCGATGTTGATCTTCTTCAAGTGGTTGAAAATGAGAGTACCAAAGAGGCAGGTGGACTTCCAAGCCCCTCAAAGACTCCTAAAAATGATCGAAAATGGGGAGCAGATGATGGAGACAGGGAAGCCAAGAAGAAAAAAGTCTCCGAGGGGGATGAAGTAGCTCTCCGGCCTCCTGAGTCACTTCCTCCGGTTGACCCAACAGACCCCACACAGGCAGAGAAAATCCCAAGTGATTTCCACACCGGAGAGGGTACCTGAGGGGATATCAACATCAATGGGGTAAATATCAGTGGGCTTCAAGGGATTGGCCTTTATTTTGGAGACCTCGAGAAAGACGACTTTGTTGGCGCTTAACTCCCTCCAACCTCCTCGAATATGGTCACTTTCAATGGTAAGTCTTTTTCTGTTTCATGGGAGAATGATATGGTGACCCACTCCTTGTTGAGAAATATTCAACCGGTGCTCAACGTGGAAAGACAAGTGCGAAGTCAATCCATCATTAGCAACACACTCAACACAGACAAAGAAAGCTTATCCAACAATATCCTTAATGCCAACCAGAATGTTGAGGCATTAAGTAAAGAGATCGAGGAGTTGAAGAAGGGGAAAAAGTACTTGGCTATCAAGCTGGCCACTTCGGAGGGGCTAAACAGAGAACTTCAAACTAAGTGCTCTAGCTTGGAGAATGATCTCTCCACTTCGAAGGAGGAGGTGAAGGCTAAGGACAATATCATCCTAACCCTAACCAGTGATAGAATTTCACTCGAAGATGTTGTATCTAAAGTCAACCAGGAGAAAGATGATTTTATCAAGGAGTAGGAGAAGACAATACAGGACAAGATCGATGCATACACCAACAAGGTGATAGATTCTCAAGAAGAAAGGTATGCTGAAGTCAAATCTGACATGGTCTTTCTATTTCATCAAACATTTCCGAAGAGGACGCTCAGAGATTTATGGCGATATGTGGAATACGAAGACCTCCCATTCCACACTATGGCTGATGGTGATAAACAAAATTATTCCAGCGGTTATGATGACACCACTGGTGAAGAAGAAGGGACCGGGGAGAGCCCTAATGAGGATCCCAAAGACCTCAAATAGAAACCAGATGAGGCTAGAACATCAAAGGGAGCCGAGCTTTAAAGTTTTAACTAGATTTTTTTTTCTTTAATTCTTGTGTAAGACTAAAGTCCTTGGATGGCCAAGGAATTTTTGCAACCGTGTTCGGCTCGTATCCGGACAAACCTTTTATTTTAAAACTTCAAATTCCTTGGGTGGCAAAGGCATTTTACATGTTTTAATATCCTTCCCCGGTGTTAGTCGGGTAGTTTTACCTTACACAATTTTTTGCATTGTTTTATGTTTGCCCAATTTTGATGGCTAATGTTTAAATAGCCCCTAGTCGTTTTACAAATTTTTTAAGGTCAGAGTGTTTAAATTCTCCGATGACATATGTTTAAATGTTCATCACTCTATCAGACCAATCCGGTCTGTCAGCAATACTTAAAAGTTTGTAAAGAAGCTATTAATCAAACCACTACGAATTTTTGAAGAAGGCATCAAATTTCATTAAAAAACCCGGACACCTCATTAAAACCTCCCCGCGCCACCAGGGTAGGAAATAGTATGCCCCCTAATATTTACATGGACTTTAAACAAGTAAATATTTACATAACTTTCATTCTAGATACAACCGGAGGTGTTCAATATTCCACGGGTGATTCAAGATTCTTCCATCTTTATCTTGAAGCATGTATGTCCCAAGCTTAAGCTTTTCAAAGACCACATAAGGTCCTTCCCAATTTGAAGCGAACTTCCCGAACTGCTTCTCCTTGGTATGTAAGAAGACTTTTCTCAACACTTTATCCTCTGGTTGAAAATCCCTCCTTTTGTTTTTGGAAGAAAACCTGCTTCTCATCAATCCCTGATAGTGGGTAGCTCTAAGATGAGCCTTAACTCTTTTTTCTTCTATCAAGTCTAGCTGACTTCTGATTGCCACTTCATTAGCTTGTTCGGAGAAATTATGGAATCTGAATGAAGGAAAAGTTGCCTCTATATGAGCTATTGCATCCATAGCATATACCAAGGAAAATGGGGATTCCTGTGTAGCGACTGCAAGAGTAGTCCGGTAGGCCCATATTACTTCTTGTAGATAGCTTGACCACTTTCCAACAGCTCCTTCTAGATTCTTTTTAAGACCGGACAAGATGGTCCTGTTTGCTACCTCAACCTGACCATTCGCATGTGGGTGGAAAGGAGAAGAAAAGCAATGTTGGATGCCTCTAGAGGTACAAAAAGCCTCAATTTTCTTGTTATCGAATTGTGGGCCATTGTCTGTGGTTATTATTTGTGGTACCCAAAATCTGCAGGAAATATTAGACAAAATAGATTTTATAACAGCTTTTGAAGGTGATCATTCCAAGGGGGCAGCTTCTATCCACTTTGAAAAATAATCAATGGCCACAATTATGGTTCTGCATCCTCCGGATGCCATTGGTAGAGGTCCCACCAGATGCAGCCCTCAACTAGCAAAAGGTATTGGCTCATAAATTGACTCCAAAGGGACAGCTGGGATATGAATTTTATTACCATATCTTTAGAAGGGATCACAGTTCTTCACTAAATCCTTGGTATCTTTCATTATGGAGGGCCAGTAGTGTCCGGCCAACAAGACTCTTCGGGTTAAAGCTCTATAACCACAGTGTACTGATCCCTCACCATCATGCAATTCAGACAACACTATTTGGGACTCTTCAACCCCCAAACATCACAAGAGAGGTCTACTAAAATACTTTTTGTAAAGAACATCTCTTATGATTACAAATCCACGAGCCTTATACTTCACTTTTCTTGCTACCGCCTTTTCCGGAGGTAAAATGCCATCTGAAATGTATTGAAAAAGAGGATACCTCCAATCTTGAGGTTGACTCACTTGTATGTTTAAATTTTCGTCTTCTTCCTCCTTGCTCTGATTGAGTTGAATAGATGGGCACTGTTGCACGTGAATCCATGGGTAGGACTCTGAATATGCTATGGTTGTCAAGGATTATGCTAGCGTATTCTCTGTTCTGGGTATGTGCTCATAGGTGATGTGTTTGAAGTTAAGTGCCACCTCTTTAAGAATAACTAAATATTTAATTAACTACTCATTTTTTTGCTTCAGATTGACCTTGTGCATGATAGATAAGAAGTTGAGAATCATTCATTAACCTGACCCTTTTGGCTCCACAAAGTAAGGCTAACTTTAAATCGGCTATAGCAGCTTCATATTCAGACTCGTTATTAGAAGCCCTAAAAGAAAAACATATAGCCTGGTACATTTTGTCACCATACGGAGCAGTTAAGCATATCCCAGCACCACAACCCATGGTACTTGATCCACCATCAGTCCGGACAACCCATATTTTCTTAGTCTTTTCACCTGCTGCTTGCTTAGTGTCTCTCTCCGAATGGAATTCAACTAGGAAATCAGCAACAGACTGAGCCTTGACTGCAGTTCGAGGAGAAAAATCAATATCATAGTCCCCCAACTCTACTGAACACTTGGTCATTCTGCTTGATACGTCTGCTTTCTGAAGAACGTTTTTCAAGGGAAAAGACGTTCGGACAATGATGGAATGACTTTGAAAGTAGGGTCTCATTTTCCTAGCAACAATTACTAAAGCCAGTGCTAATTTTTCAATTTTTAAATACCTCTTTTCAGCATCTATCAAGCTTTTACTGATGTAGTACACCGGACGAGGATAATTATCCACTTCCCTTACTAGTAATGCACTTATGGCACAATCGGAGACTGCAAAATATATGTACAACGTTTCTCCATCAATAGGTTTAAACAAGGCTTTAGGGGAGGATAAGTGTTTTTTAATTTCATTGAAAGCCTGGTCGCACTGCAGAGACCAATTAAATTCTTTTGCACCTTTTAAAGTTTGAAAAACGGGGCACATCTATCCGAAGACCTTGAGATGAAACGGTTTAGAGAAGCTAACCTCCCTGTCAATCTTTGTACTTATTTAATATTCTGAGGAGGCTCCATCTGCAATAAAGCACTAAGCTGGTCTGGATCAGGCTGTATCCCTTTCTCACTTATCACATACCCCAAAAACTTCCCGGACTGTACTCCGAAAACACACTTTTCTGGATTCAACTTTAAATTTACTTTTATCAAGTTGGCAAAAGTTTCTTGCAGATCTGCCAAGTGTAGATCTTCTTCCACACTTTTTACCATCATGTCATCAATGTAGACTTCCATGTTTCTTCCAATCTGATCAGGGAAAACTTTGTTCACCAACCTCTGATAAGTAGCCCCATCATTTTTTAACCCAAGGCATCACCTTATAACAATGAAGGCCCCTATCAGTAACAAAAGTAGTATGTTCTTGATCCTTCAGATCCACTTGAATCTGATTATACCCGGAGAAGGCATCCATAAAAGACAACAACTTGTTCCTAAAAGTGGAGTCCACTAACTGATCGATCCGAGGGACCAGATCTAGGTCTTTTGGAAAAGCCCTATTAAGGTCTGTAAAGTCGATGCACATTCGCCACTTCCCATTTTTCTCTCTTACTAATACCGGATTGGTTGTCCATAGAGGGTACTGGGATTCCTTTATGTGCCCCATCTTAGTAAGCCGGTCAACCTCTTGAACTATGACATCAGCTTTCTCCTTGGAAAAAGCTCTCCTCTTTTGTACAACATGTGTTATATCTCTTCGGGTGGATAGTTGGTGTGATATAACATCTGCTGGTACTCCGGTTACATTGGCATTGCACCAAACAAAAAAATCATGATGGTCTGTTAAAAAATATAGCATTTTACCCTTCAGTTCTGATGTCATATTAGAGCCGATCTTGACGTTTCTTCCATCAGCATGAGAGTGAGTTTCAACCTCTTCAATCGGTATTAAAACACCAAGGGTCTCTCTGGGTCATCAATTTCACCCTCTCCCCCAGACGTCCCCTCCAACTGCTAATCTTCATTGATCCGAACTGCCTCCAAAGTTCTAGGGGCCAGTGCTGTTGCATAACACTCCATTTCTATCTTTTGACTACTTTGGACAACCCCTACTTGTCCTTGCACGGCGTATTTTAAACATTGATGGACTGTTGAAGCCATAGAGCCAAGACCTTCCCAAGATGGCATTGTAGCATGTGGGATAATCTACCATAATGAAAAGTACTGTGATCATCTTCTTAAAAGGGCCTTGCCCAACAAAACCTCCTCCTCAAATTCCCCGATTACGTCCGCTGAGTTTCCAGTGAAACCCACAATTGACTTGTTCGAACGCTGAATCACTTCTGCATTCTTCATTTGTTTATAGGAAGTTAAACAGAGGATATTGGGTGAACTACCGGTGTCCTCCAAAATTCGTCTAATGTCATTGCCCCCAATGGATGCTCCTATAACGACAGCGTCTTCATGGGGACCAGCTATGTCCCTCAAATCATCTTCATCAAAGATAATGAAAGGAAAAGGAATTTGAGATTGATAGGAAGTCATGCCTCTTTCCAGTTGAGTACCCAAGGTATGAACATGCCTTTTGCTCGAAGAAGCAGCCGGTGTAGTCATGGTGTCCCCACGCCATGGCCTTCTTGCTGGTTACTGATCAGCCAAATTGCCAGGGTTCAAACCCTGCCTCAGAGTATTGCTACTTTCTCAAAGCAATCAGCTAATCCATTCTTGGTGTTCACAAAGCGACTTATGTATTCTTTCAATGACTCATTTGGTTCTTGGGCATAATGGATAATAGTGTCTCAATTTCCCTTCACCTCCTTACTTCCAACGAACTGCCTTATGAAGGCCACCCAAAAAGTATCAAAATTTCTCATGCAGCCTTTTGGCGAGCTATTATACCACTTCAGAGCACTCCCCGTAAAAGACTGGGAGAATGCTCTACAAAGCAACTTATCATCATCGTCAAAATTCAAACCTCTTAGGAAGGTTTTCAGACAGTATCTTAGAAGACAATGAAGATTATCTCCAATTCCGGCCACGACTAAACATAGTATCTTCATTGGGGGTTGCAAAGATACCTGGTTCATCATGAAAAGCGAAAGGATCTATCAACAGCCGGTTTACATGCCTCCGGCCATGGCTGTGGCCATGAGATGACCCTTTCCCAAAATGCCTTTTCATCCTTCCATGCCTGTCCCTCTTTCTTGAATACGTTTTAACCAACGTTTGCTTCTTTTTAGAACGGCCTTCATCACTGCTGGATGACAGGGATTCCTCAACTCCATCTTCGTTTGAGGAACTACTAGAAGAATCTGAATCTGAGTCTCAGCTCTCCACTGGCTTAGAACGGTGAGACTTCTTTGAGCTAGCATGAGTCTTTTTAGTTCTTACATGGGTCTTTGCTGATGGGTCATGCTCCCTAGGATTGTCAGTGTGGTGAACGGCTGACACTTTTGACTTTTCTTTCAAGCCCATCTCTACCTTTTTAGTAGCCCTCAAGGCTTCTATCTCAGCTTTCAACATATCTCGCTCTTCAATCGTATACTCATCGTTTTCTCCCACAACTTCTGCCAAAGTGGGTGGTACTGCTTGCTCGTCCGGATTCATCATAACTGGGCTTTTTTGTTGGTTTCGAATGCTTGATTCATGCACTTTCTTCTCCCATTGTGTATTTATACCCTTAATTATGGGCCACATGGGCTTTCAGGTCAAACATTATGAAAACGGGTCGAACTCAAAAGCCCATTTAGTTTATTAAGTACATGCAACAACCCTTGCCTCGAAATATTTGGAGGCAATCAAGGTTAACAAAGATTAACAGCTATTAGAGCCTCCCACCAATGAGAATAAAATTGATGATCCAAACGAGACTCCTAGTGTCATAATACCCATAGAGGAAGTTAAATTCATTGTGTAGTTGAAAGCAAAAGTGTTAAAATTGGTACCAAGTTAGCACCAAGTTGAAACAAATGCTACTATCTTTTTTATCGGATAATTTGCATGTATTTGTGTGGTGTAATGATGATGTCACCGACGTGTCTGCTGATGTAATTTGTCATAAGTTGTCGGTGCGAGATGATGTTGGACTAGTTGTACAAAGAAAAAGGTCATTTTCTAAAGAAAAAGCATATGTAATTGTTTAAGAAGTTCATCACTTGACTAAAATGGACCACATCAAAGAATCTCAGTTCTCATTATAGACTGCCAATCCTGTTTTGGTCAAGAAAAAGAATGGAAAATGGCGCATGTGTATTGGCTTCACTGATCTTAATATGGCATGTCTCAAAGATCCTTATCTTGTTCCTCGGATAAATCAGTTAGTAGACTCTACTTCTGGGAACAAATTATTATCTTTCATGGATGCATTTTCAGGGTACAACCAAATACAAGGATATCCAAAGGATCAAGATCACACCATGTTTATTACGGATAAAGGTCTTCATTGTTATAAAGTGATGTCATTCGGATTGAAAAATGTTGGGGCCGCCTATCAAAGGTTAGTAAATAGAGCTTTTGCTAGTCAGATTGGCAGAAATATGGAAGTTTCAAGACCAGGAAACCACGAGCTTTGTATTTAATTTTCTTAGCCAGGACTTTATCTAGAGGAAAAATCCCATCAGAAATAAACTCAAAGATATCATACCTCCAGTCTTTTGGTTGAATGACAAATATGCTCATACTCTCTTCGTTCTCTTTACCCTTTTCTGGCTTGTTTGTATTAATGGACACTCTAGCATCAGAGTCCATGGGTAAAATTCAAAATAATCTATGGTTGCTAAAGAGTCTACCACAATATTTTCCAATCTAGGGATATATTCATACTGGGCACTTTTGAAGTTTGTAGCAATTTCTCTGAACATGAGCAAATATTTTATCAATTGTTCTTTCTTTACCTCAGATTACCCCTGAGAATGGGTAAAAAGTAGTTGGAAGTCACTCATTAATCAGTTTATTTTTCCCCCACACATAAGGGGTAGCTTGAGACCAGCTATAGCTGCTTCATATTCAGATTCATTGTTGGAGGCTCTGAAACCAAAACATATAGCTCGGTACATAGTATCTCCATAAGGAGAAGTTAAACAAATTGACCCGCTATCAGTTCAGACTACCCATTCGTTTTTAGACTGGTTTTCTTGCATTTTCCCGGGATGGTCTATCAACATGGAATACTAAAAGCACTTCATGTAGTATATAGTCAGGGGTGAAATATCCTAGAAAAGTATAAAGCAAACACTTATTGCATCATCCACTATGACAATAGAATTTGTTGTGTGCTTCAAGGTATTAAATCAGCCATTGTGGCTATAGAATTTTATCACTAATGTGCTCGGAAGTCCCATGAAATTTAGTTGCAACAACAATTTCACAGTGTAGTAGTTTAACAATAATAGGAGCTTGTCTAAGTCCAAATACATATACATAAAATACATATATGTTAAAGAGAGAGTTCATACCGGTCATGTAATTATAAAGCACATCGGTAGAAATTCTACGATAGCATATCCTCTTGCAAAGGAAATATTACCTAAATTTTCTAGGAAGTTACTTTCGGGATGAGTGTAGTTGATTTAGGGGATTGCTAATTCCAGTAGGAGTTCTTTTAATTAGATTTGATTAGTGATTGCAATATTTTATACATAAAGGTTCATTGTAATATATGGCTTGGTTAAATTTATTGACACGTGTTACTCTATGAAATCATCAATGTAGTATCATTTAGGAGTACATATGTATGATTACATTTCATGTTATTCTTAAATTACACACCATAATTGGCCCAAATAATTGATTGATGGTGATAATGTGATAACTATTACAACATATTGTTCACATCATGAGAAATAGGTTTTTAGTCCTTTATCTTTTATTGATCGTGTACGGGGTTGTATCGTTTACTTATTGATAATGGATTCAGGGCCCAATGAAGTTAACTATATATTCTTGAGTAGCATATAACGATCCAAGTGGGAGATTGTTGGAATAATTATGGATCAATACGTTAAATATATTAAGTCAATATGATTTATCAAGAACAAATAATTCATCTTTAGAATGGCTTACTAGGTTAACTATAACCCACATCCAAGGCCATACACAGATCATGCACAGTTCATGCATCATACTTTAATTTACCTTTCTTTCGTATATTTTATTCTAATGATCACTAATACAAAAATCCATGCAGAAACGTACATCTTAGACCTTTTTTAGTTGAGTGTTGGTCTCATAAACATTAGAGTTTTAAAATCTGGTATAAAAAAGAACCAAACAGTCGAGAAAGTGAAGAGTTAAACTATATATAGCTCAAATGCCATGAAAATGCGACTAATTTTTTGAATAATCAAACACAAATTAAAAAACGTTGTTTATTTCGAACTCGATCATTCAAAAACCAGACACTATGTTGTAAATGAGGGGTGAAATTTCTTATACGAAGAAAGTAAAATTATTGTCGATTTCAGACTCATAAAATGTATCTAACAATTGTATTGATGAAACTTTAAAAAAATCGACACGAAACACAAAATCAAAGATTTGGAGTTTTTTAAATCAATTTTTTTAAAATTTCAAAATGTCATTATGAGACAGTACAACCCACCTAAGCTAGCTCAGTACTAGCGATTCGAATCAGATCATCTAACTAAGACAAACATTCGATTACGTTAAAAATGATAGCAAATCAAACAAAAAAATCTGTAATGTTCAAATCAGAAGCTCGAAGAGATAAATTTTACCAATTTCATAAATCACAAACAAAATGAGACAGTACAACCCACCTAAGCTAGCTCAGTACTGACGATTCGAATCAGATCATCTTACTAAGACAAACATTCGATTTCGATAAAAATGATAGCAAATCAAACAAAAAAATCCGCAATGTTCAAATCAGAAGCTCGAGAGAAAGATCATCTCTGTTTCAAGTGAAATCACAACTAACAAAATGGAAATACATTGAGAAAGGTTACCTCGAAAATTATTCGATTATGAAAAATAGTGATTGAGGACGTTGATACTGTGAATCAAAGAGCAAGACGAAGATGTAGTGTGTAAATGGCGAGATAACAAAAGAGAATTCATTATTGTTTGCTCTTTCAGAGTCCTAGGTTTTTTTTCCACTCAATAATTGAACTTGTTTTCCTTTCCCCGTTTGTTTAGATCGAGATTTTAAGCTTTGGGCTAAAACTGAACAAAAGCCCCCAAACAAAATTAAACCCAAAGGGCCCATTCGCGTCCATATTTTATCGGGACAGATCCAAAATATTGACTATCATAAATATAAAAGAAAAATTATGTTAAGATGAGAAAAATGTATATATATATATATATATATATATATATATATATATATATATATATATATATATATGAACGAAATTTTGAAGAAGGAAAACTTTCTTTGGATGGAGGGGCTCCAAGAACCCAAAATCCGTTTCTTGGAAAACAGGCCGTAGAAATGGGCTTCAACTAATCGATCAACTTCTCAGCCTCAGATCACAGAGCCAACCCTAGAACGTCTCGTTCACATCTATCTTCTCTCACAAACCCTATCAACATAGCCTCCTGCTTTCTGAATCGATCTATTGCTTTAACCTTAGATCTCATCTTGATACTTGAATCTTAACCTGAGATTCAAGATCTCTTGCTAAAAAACCCTAATTCCTGCTCCACAAGCCCTAAATCTTTCAGCCACAGAACCTTAAATCTTGAATCTTAAGATTCAAGAACACTCACTAAAAAACCCAAATTCTTGTTGTACTAAGCTTTTTCTTGAATCTTTTGCTGAGATTCAAGTTAGTTTTGACGAGCTTTTTAGATCGTTTCTAAATCTGAAAAGTTAACCTGATGGAAAAAGAGGAATTTCCTCCTCTGAAGGGTTCCAGTTCACCAGAGCTGATCATGAACCCAATGTTCGAGCACAATGGAGGCAGAAAAACCTTCGCTGAAATGGTTGGAGACAGAAAGGAGTTCATTCACAAGGGCGTCTTGCATGAGGAGCATGAAGATTACAAGTCGGTGACATTTTTGCAAACAGATAAGTTCGCTCTTTCTAATCTTTCTAAAACTATACTAGTTGCTAAGTTCTCGTTTGGGAGTCTCACTCTCAACGGGTTCAAATCGCATGTTGCTGCATTTAGGTGTATATGAGCATATAACATTTATAAATGGGATTATAGGCATTTCTTTATAGAATTTGACCAAATCGAAGATGTGAAAACTTTTTGGAGTAAAAACATTAGGACCATAGGCAAACTGTCATTTAGAATACTTAAGTGGTTACCTGAATTTCACCCAAAAAAGGAGTCACTTGTGACTCCATTATGGATCTCTTTACCAAAACTGCCTGAAATGTTTTACAACCCTGATTCCATAACCCATATTGCTAAAGCAATTGAACTTAAAGAATAACAGAGATACTAAAAATCCATCCAATCTTCCTTCAAAAGAAGTTTGGATACCAAAAAAACAAATAGACATTAATAATGAAAGTCACACTTAAATTGAACATGAAGCTAATGATATAAACCATGAAGCAAATAATGAAAGAGATAAAAACTTAACATGAGGGAAAACACTAGAAAATAATGTGGTATCTAATACACCTGTTAGGGAAGTAAACATTAATCAGATAGAGGAAATAGATAATGGAAATGAATCCCCTAAAAATAACACACAGGTTGAACATAAAGCTAATGATAAAAACTATGAAGAAGACAATGAAAAGGATAAAAGTTTATCAGGAGAGAAAACAATTTGAAATAAGATAATAATCAACTCACCTGATAGGGCAGTAGATTTTCAAGAAATAAATGAAGCAGATAATGTAAATGAATCATCTAAGCTACATGACATAGCTGAACACCAGAATAGTAATGAGATAAGGTTTAGCCAACTTAGAGAATTAGTTGAAATATCTAATAAGGATATATCAGATGTAATTGAGACCATCAAATTAAATAACCCATTCAATGTTTTATCTGATGAAGAGGTAGAAGATTTTGTTGAAACAGAAAATGTACCTATAATAAGATCTAGTTTAAGTGAACCAAACTCACCAAAACAAAGGAAAGTTAAAAAAGACCCTATTAATGTTAATGTTAGACGATCAATAAGAAATAAAGTAATATCAAGAACAAGAAATCATAAAGGTTCCACAGGAGCCCTAAATCAATCTTTAAAATGACCATATCTTTACTAAATTGGAACATTAGAGGGATAGGTAATCTGGAAAACCATAAGAAGAACAAGAAACATGATTAAAAAGTACTCAGTTGATATCATAGCTCTTCAGGAACCTATGATATCAGCTGATAAACTTATACCAATATGCTTAAAACTTGGTTTTAATTCTCAATATGCAAACATAAATAACAAAATATGGCTGTTTTGGAAAAATGGTTATGAAATTAACATTTTGGATAATTCAGAACAATTTTTAAATACTATGGTAAGTCATCCTTCTACTAAGACAGTAGTTCTTATTACCATAGTATATGCAAAATGTAACAGATCTCATAGAATGCTTCTGTGGGATTAATTAAGAAACATTTCTGTCACCAATCTACCTTGGCTTGTTGTTGGAGATTTTAACACAATCTCCAACACAAGTGAACAAATGGCCTTTTCTACTCTTTTCTCAATAGGAATGTATGATTTTAATCTTATGATTTTAGATTGTAAGTTAGAAGACCATGGATACATTGGATCAAACTTTACTTGGACAAATAATCATAAATGGAAAAGGTTAGATAGAGCATTGCATAATGATAAAAGGATAGAAAATTTTAATATAACAAGGGTGAATCATTTGGCCAGAACCTGTTCTGACCATTCACCCTTGTTAATTTCAATTTCAATTAACTATACATATAAAAAACCATCATTTAGATTTCAGAATATGTGGTTAAAACATGAAGAATTTCTTAAGATTGTAAATGATAGTTGGACTAAGCAGATACATGATTCTTCTAATATGTTTGTCTTTTGGTCAAAACTTAAAAGGCTTAAGAAACATTTAAAAACTTGGAACAAGGAAACATTTGGAAACATTTTTTATTATTTAAGTAAAGTGGAAGAAGAATTAAAAGCTACTGAATTAATGTTAGAAGAAAATGATTGTCCTGAAAACCAATCTAAATTAGCTAGTTTAAATGTCAAATATTCAACATTGCTTGAGAGAGAAGAAATTTATTGGAAACAGAAGAGCTATACAAACTGGATTATAGATGGTGATAATAATTCTGCTATGTTTCATAACTATGTAAAGAAAAGAAGAACTAAAAACTTTACAAATGGAATTCAGGATAATAATAGTTGGATTAAAGATGATAATCTTATTGGGTCATCTGCTGTAGAATACTTTTTTAATTTGTTAAACAAAACTCCTATTCAAAAAGATCTTTCTTTAGTTAGAAATGTTATTCCTAGAACTATATCTGCTGAAAATAATGATAGCATTTTAATTTTGCCCACTTTAGAGGATCTGTTTAGCATTATTAAGAGTCTGAACTTTGACAGTGCTTCTGGAGTTGATGGATTCAACTCCAGATTTTACCTTTCCTGTTGGTCAATTATAAAAGAAGATCTTTTAAAAGCTGCTATAGATTTGTTTTTGGATGTAACATTACCAAAAGGTTTATTTGCAACATTAATATGTTTAATACCTAAAATCAAATCTCCTAAAAATTGGATGCATTTTAGACCTATAAGCTTATGTTCTGTCCTTAATATTATCATTTCAAAGCTTATAAACTTCAGATTAGCTAAGTTGTTACCTTTAATTATATTTAAGGAACAAGGAGCATATATAGAATATAGAACCATTCAAGAGAATATCTTAATAACTCAAGAGTTAGTTAAGGATCTGAATAGGAAAACCAGAGGAGATAACATAATTATAAACTTAGATATGTCAAAAGCATTTGATAACTTAGATTTTAATTTCATTTATGAGGTAATGTTGTCATTTGGTTTTAGTGAGCAAGTAGTTAAGCTGATTAAGAAATGCATAGAAAATATTTTGTATTCAGTTATAGTTAATGGTAATTCATATGGTTTCTTTAAGTCTGGTAATGGTTTAAGACAGGGAGATCCTTTATCTCCCTGCCTTTTCATTATAGCTGAGGAGTTTTTAATAAGGGGTGTAAACAGCCTAATTAGTCAACATAGATCTATGTCATATAAAATGAAAAGTTTAGTGAAAATAAATTGTTTAGCATATGCTGATGACATCATTCTGTTTTCAAATGGATCTCTAACAAGTATAAAGAGCTTAACTAAGTTTTTAGACACTTATCAATCTCTTTCTGGTCAGCTAATAAACAGACAGAAGACTACATTTATTATATCTTTAAGCATGAACAGATCAAGAATAACAACATTAGAAAGAGTTTTAGGTTTTAAGCATGCAAATCTTCCATTTACTTATCTAGGAATTCCAATTCATTCAAACAATCATTCAATTCACTTTGAGAAATTAATTGATAAGATAAGATGTAAAATTTCAGACTGGAACTCTAAAAACTTATCATTTGGAGGCAAAATAACACTAATAAACTCTGTTCTAATGTCATACCCTACATACTATTTACAGTCTATTAAGCTACCTTTGAGAACAATATCTAGGATTGATAAACTATTAAATAAGTTTTTGTGGGGGTTTAATGAAACAAACAAACATATAATATGGTCTAGTTGGGAAAAAAATATGTAAACCATATAATGAAAATGGATTAAACATCAGAAACATTAGAGATATTCAAACTGCGTTTTCCTTTAAACTGTGGTTCAACTTTAGATATAATAAAACTCTCTGGTCAAATATGATGCACTCAAAATACTGTAATTGCATTCATCCATTACAAGCTACATTGAGAATATCAGATTCTAAAATTTGGAAAAGAATGTATGAAGTTAAAGAAAGAGCAGAAAAACATTTAAGATGGAAGCTAGGTGATAGTAATTCTGATTTCTGGCTAGACCAATGGCACAACTCTAAACCCTTAATAACTTTAACAACATCTAATTCTAATCATTATACACAATCAACGATCAATGAATACTGGATAGATAATATGTGGAACATTGACAAACTTTATAATATGCTGACTGCTAAATATGTAAATGAAATCATCAAAATAAAGTTTAATACATGTACAACTGACTCCATTATTTGGAAACTTTCAACTGATGGAACTTTTAATTTATAGAAGAGTGTGAATGAAGTAAGAAACAAAACCATAACATCAAAAATAAAAGATAAAATATGGAATAATACTTCTCCAAAGAAATGTTCTTTCATTCTTTGGAGAGTATTGAACAACCTATTGAGTGTAGACACAAAGCTTCAACAGAAAGGTTTTTATTTAGCATCTAAATGTACTAGGTGCCAGAACTTAGAAACTCTTAATCATGTTTTTGTATCTTGTGAATCTGATTGGTTTATCTGGTCTTTCTTTTTAGCTAAGTTTAATATAGACATAGGCAAACATATGACAGTAAAGCATATTATTAATCTTTGGCTGTTATCTACTCCTAGAAGAATACATATCAGAACCATTATGCCTTCTTTGATTGTATACTCTATCTGGTACGCTAGAAATAGTTTCAAACATAAGGGTAAAATCTTATCTTCTAAAAGGATTATTAATCACATATTATTCATACTTTCATCCTTAGATTTAGGTTTGCATCTCACTAGGAAGCATTGGTAAAAAAACCTGCACTTAGCTAAGGAATTGAGATGTTTCAATCATGTTAAAAGGGCTAAGCCTTGTCTGTATATTTCTTGGTCATTGCCTATACATAATAGAGTCAAATTGAATTGTGATGGATCCTCATTATGTAATGGTGAATCCAGTTATGGTTTTATTATTAGGAACAACTCTGGAACTGTTGTAATAGCTAAATGTGATATAATTGGGAAGTGTTCTCCCTTGTTTGCTGAAATCTTAGCTCTTATCAATGGCCTCATATATTGCAATGATCAGAATCTAATATTTGTAGATATAGAGATAGATTGTCTTGGTTTGTTTAACATGCTTGCAGTAGGTAGATACTTTTGGTACTTAGAACAAATACTTCAATACTGCAGAATATTAATAAAACCTCAGATGACTCTCAAACACATATATAGAGAGCAGAATTTTGCTGCTAATTGGGTGGCTAAACATGCATTTAAGATACAGTCTGAATTTGCAGTTGAATCAAATCATTCGCTGAATGAATTGAATGCAATTACTTTGCTTGAATATTTAAATTTGGGCTATTTTAGGTTCTTTGAGGATGACTAATTTGTTTGGCAAGTTGAAAAACTTGACCTATATTGTTTTGTTTTACAGATGAAGGAGTATGAAGATGGTGTGCAGCAAATAATTGGTGTGAAGATTAAAGGTTGTTCAAGAAGGATGAGCTACAAGAGTGGTCTATATAAAATTTGAAAGAAAAGAGATATAAGTCACAAAATTGTATAAGAAATTTATCAAACATATGTAGTCTTATGAACATATGTAATATTTTTTGGTAACATCAATAAAATCTTATTTCTTGGGAAATATATATATATATATATATATATATATATATATATTTCTTCGTTGTCATAAGGTAGCCCCAATCAATAAGTATTTTCAACCATGATATAAGGAACCAACCATAAGATAATTGAAGTTTAAAATATACAAAAATATTTTTTTAAAATTATATAATAGTTGTATAAAAATAGTGCTTTTTTGTATTTAAATAATATAATTATACATAACTTGTTTCAGTCATTCAACATTTAATTTTCGAACTCTAAAAAACTCTTAGAATCGAATTGAGAAATGTCTCCAACCTCTATAAATAGTAAAATACAGACCAATACTATCCAAAACGAAGACACTTCCACCCCTAAACAACAACTCTCAGGTTAATTCCCGGTGCTTTTAGTCCAACTTGCAGGTAAATCAGATATAGAATCGCGTATAGTCACCGGCGATTGCATGCGTATATTCGGTTAATTTTGAGTCGATTTGATTTGGTTTGTTTTTTTTCAATTTGTGAAGCTTGAAGCATGTGCCTGGATTCATCGAGAAAGCATCTGAGTTGAAATCGAAGGGTGTCGATGAGATCCTCTGTATTAGCGGTATGAAATTTGATTCAAAATCTACTCTCTCCGTTTTGTTTGTTTGTGTATTTGTGTCGTTATACTTGGTTCTTAGATATGAGTTCGTTAGTATGCTGATCTTTGATTAAACGTAATTCATTTGACGATTTGAGTTTGTTTACAGTTATATTCTCCGATTCGATTGTCAATTTGTAGAATTCTATATTTCTGAAATCTAGTAACTTCTGATTGCAAGCACTCGTTTCAAGTTAACCATACTCTAAAGTTTCGATTCCGTTTACAGTGAATTGTATTCCTCATATATTATATGAACACTTTGTATATATTCTGAGTTCAGGAACTTGTGCTGCTCCAGCTACCAAAATGTTGGATGGTTGTAATTTCTGAGCCTTGACCATTTTTTACTAGGGTTTATAATCGAATGAACTAGAAAATATGATTCATTAACTTGGAACTGTGATCTATTCAATCATTTGAATGTTTTCCTTTTTTATAAGAAGCATGTTGAATTAAGAGAAGAGCAAGAATAAATGAGTACATTTAGGTCTAAGGGAATGAATTTCAATTGAACAAACACTCAGGCGATGATCAAGATAGTTTGTGATTGCTGTTGTCGAGTCCTTGCTATCTACTAGAGTTTTTTGGGGTCTCTAACTTGTCTTTTCGATCACACTCACACTGTTTTGCAGTAAACGACCCATTTGTGATGAAGGCATGGTCCAAGACATTTCCTGAGAACAAAGATGTCAAGTTTTTAGCTGATGGGGCAGCTACCTACACCCACGCCCTCGGCCTCGAGCTTGACCTCAACGAAAAAGGTCTGGGTATTCGCTCGAGAAGGTTTGCTCTTTTGGTCGATAACCTGAAAGTGAAGGTGGCTAATGAGAATTTACTGTCTCCAGTGTTGATGAGGTTCTTAAGGCTCTATGAATGTTTTGAGTCTGAGAACAAAACTTGTGCTTTTATGTTTTGTGAACTGAGAAATGGACTTTTTAATTACAAACTTCATGTGGAATAAAATAATTGATATCGAACTTGTTTTGTGTGGGGTGATGTACACTATATGCATATTGTTTAATTATAAAATTCATTTCAAGGTTAACAACTTAAACAATGAATCATAAACTACTAATAGTAACAGTAACTTCGAGCTACACCATGAAATAAGAACACTAACGTCTCACAAGTGCAAAATTGATGAAACTATAAGTTCTTTACAGATGTATCCACGATTATTGATCTTTATCTTTATAATCGTTCATCATAAATTCTACCCATTTTAGTTCGTCTCCTAAACATAAAAATTATGGAATCGGGTTTGAATTTCAGAAAACAGAACTCATAACAGTTTTAATAAGAACGTGGATTTCTATAGGAAAAGTATATTTTTATTGTATTTTATGTCACAAATGTACATTTATAAAATAATTTTAAAATTATAAAGTATTAAAATGTTTATATGGATTTAAGTATGTTATTTGGTTAGGTTTAGTGTTTCTTCCTTGGTAATGATACTGGTTGGGGTAAAATATGGATAATTAGGTTCAAATTACAATTCAAGTTTTTGAAAAAATGGGTTAAAGGTCTTATTCTAAGAAAAACGGGTCTCTTTTAGCACAGTCGTAAACAAATTGATTTCAAAACTTTTTTTAAGGATTGGGTCGCAAAGGACCAACTTCTTATTGGGTGGCTTTACTCACCATGAGCGCTGAATTTGCAAATCAACTGACGGAGGAAGAGACCTCTAAAGATATCTAGGAAACTGTTAGTAATTTTTCTGGTTCACAGACAAGAGCCAGGGTTACCTACTACAAGTCTGAGTTCCAAAAAACTCGAAAATGAATCTCAACAATAGCAGACTATTTGAACAAAATGAAAGCCATCTATGATAACCTACTGTTGGCTGGATGTTTGATCCCCATGGATGATCTAATCACTCAAGTTTTTGCATGTCTTGACTCCAAATACACCCGTATCTCGGTGAGCTTGGTTGATAAAGAAACTCTAAACTGGCAGGATTTACAAACCAGCTTACTTACCATTGAAAGTACTCTGTGACGAATCTAAACTGAGACAATGTTAATTTCACACACACAACTGATCCTAAACAAAGAAGTAATACTAGTCAGAGGGGTTCTTACGGCCATTTTTTGGACAAAACAAAAGTATAAAATAATGTTTGGAATGCCTCACTTTCTATATCAATTACTATATAAGTATTTTTAGAGAGAGAAACTATATTATCTAGAAAGAGAAAGTCATAAACAATAATTGTGTAATCATTAATCAATCACCTTTCCCCAAAATAGGTGGTGCGTATTTATAGTACATTTGTAAGGTCCCACATATCTAAACAAGTTGCTAATCGTGGTCCCCTCCTCAAGTATATTGTTTGTTATAAATTGGTTTTTTTGTATTACATAATTAGCAATTACTCATAGAAGACTTTCTTTATGTCAAATTATGCTCTTTATTCATAAATATCTTCTAGTTGCATGATTCTTCCCTTATCAGTTCTAATAAATATACTCATTTATCAAAAGATTGGAATTTAATGTCAATCATTTGGGCCCTTTAGAAAAAGGTCATACTTAGAATAAAATTGATGTTCCACTTAAGTCTTTGAACTAGGGCACGGATATGGTCCAGTTAGAACAAGACAATACTCAATGTAATCTTCCATAAGTAAATGAAAACGAAATTGTTCATGATGATCAAACCTACTTACTTAAGAATTACAACTGATGAGGTCGGATTTCTTTGACACTAACCATTGTATATATCTGAGGGGAAGTCCGAACATAACGAGTACCATACCCCACTGAACAATATAACTTAATGTAGAGTGACTCATCTAGTTGCTACTCATTTCATCTCTTGGGCTAATGTACTTTTAAACTTAACTTAAACCCATGATCCCACCCGAAAGGCCCATGGATCATTAAATGAGTATATATATCCCAGCTACTTTCATTAATGAGGGTGATCAAAATTTACTGCTAGCACACACCTTACTTATCTCTCTACATTTTACACTAAACATTAAATTTCCAAAACTCTTTCCAAAACTACCCTTTGATCAGAAATAATCCACACTAAATTGGCGACCATAGTGGGAGGCGACGGTGCCTGAATTGCAAATTCAAAACCAATGATAAAAAAACCAATTTGGATGGATCTGAATGCACATAATACTCTACCTCCATAGGGGGAAGGGGAAAAAGAAAATAATGAGTACATTGTGAAGGAGCGTGATCATTTAAAGGCCGAGATTGAGGCCTTGAAGGCACTAAAACAAGCAGAGAAAGAAGTTAAAGAAAAATCTGCTGCGTCGACGCTTCACCATACTGAAAATCCTGGAGAGAATGAGCAGTCCCTCAAGACTCATCTCAGCTCTAAGAAAACACATTGATCTACACATAAGGAGAGATCCACTTCGGAATCCTCCAGCAGCTCCTCTAATGATGCAGAACTTGAAGAATCAGTCTTATCCATCAGTGATGAAGGACGGTCAAAAAAGAAAATTTGGCTTACCAAAAAGCATTCAAGAAAAACGGATTGACATGGCATGCTCAAGAAATATCAATGGAAAATGAAGGGTTCAACTGATCAGCATATTGACTGTTTTCTGATTGATCCCTTTTTTTCCAATCCAAACTAGGTATTTTTACTACTCCAAATGAGGAGACCATGTTTAGTCGTAGCCAAAACTGAAGACAATCGTCTTTATCCATAAAAATACTCTCTGGACACCTTCCTGAAAAGTTTGACAGCTCTAAGATGGAAAAATACGATGGGAGCAAAAATCCGGACAACCATCTTGAAAAATTTAAGAACTTTATGATGAACTTTGATGATGACGACATACTGCTGTGTAGGGCTTTCTCTCAAACCTTCAAGATCAGTGCCCTCAAATGGTATAATAGTCTCACTTGGGACCTTTAAATTTTTTTGACATGTTTTGGGTTGCTTTCTGGAGGCAATTCGTTGTAAGCAAGGATCATAAAGTAAATGGGGATACTATCATCCATTTCGCTCAGGAGCCAAACAAGTCTCTAAAATAATACATCAACAGATTTGTGAATACAAAGAATGGGTTAGCAGATTTCTTTGAACAAGTTGCAATTGCTTCCCTCAGGCAGGGTTTGAATCCGGGAAACTTGGCTGATTCAGTGGCCCGAAAAGAAGGCTATGATCCCTGGAGGGTTGTTAAATCCAGTGGGTAAACTAATTAATGTTGAGGAGACTAAGAAATCCGAGTGTCTTGCCATATTACTTCTACTACTGCTGCATCAACACCTCAATCAACTAGTCAGTCTGGTTACAGATCGAAGGAAATTGGATAGGGATCTAACCGGTCCAGGTCAAATCGCTCCAACCAGAGTCAGAACGACCAGGCTATAAATAAAAAAGGACCTTGGGTTCAACCTGAGTGGTTTGCCAAATTGGGAGAAAGCATGGCTACAATATATGACAAAACTAAAAACGAAGTACACTTAAGAAAGCCAGCAGCGCTACAGTCTCCAGATAAAACTGAAGTACCCGTTTCCGTAAATACCACAATGACATTAGGCATGATACCCATGATTGCATAGCTTTGAAGCAAGAGGTGCAGAACCTCATTGAAAAGGGTAAGTTGGGGGCCTATGTTAAAAAAAAGGGGGAAGCAACGCCGGATAATACACAATCCAATGCCAACACTCCCCGAACTACTCCTTCGATCCTTCATGGAACGTCTGGACAGAAGGATGCTATGGTGATTATTGAAAGATTCGATGTGGATTGTGAGTACTTGGATCCTGATCCAACTCAAAATCGGGTAGGGATGATAATTGATAAGACTGTTACGGTTTTCGGTCTTGTTAAATACTTTGAGTCTTTAACAATATTTGGGGGAGACACTGTGACTGCACCTTCCAGTTCTTCAAGGAAGAGGCATGTCAACAGCTTGGTCACCTAGTTTGATAGAAGAATGTCCACACATCTGTACCAAACTCTAGTTCCTTTCATAATTTTTTATGAGGTTGACCTAAGAGACATTGCAAGACCTCATGAAGACGTCGTGGTGATAGGGGCATCAATAGGTAAGAATGATATATGTCGGATCCTGATTGACACGGGTAGTTTGGAAAACATATTGTTCTTAAGATCCTATAAACAGATGAGAAACCCCTCGGTTATTCAACGTTCGAACATAACTATTTTGGGCTTCATAGGGATTTCGGCAGATGTGATTGGAGAATTCGAGAAAGAAGTATTGTTGGGCAAGGGGCATTTTAAGAAGATGGTGAGGGTATTGTTTGTTGCGGTGGATTTCCCAACATCTTATAATGCCATATTTTTGGGAGATCTTGGCTCTCCAAGATGCATGTTGTGGCCTTTGTTGTCCATCAGTGCTTAAAATATGTTTTGCAGGGACACGTGGGTGTTGTCCGAAGCAGTCAGAAGGTAGCTAGGGAATGCTATGCAACAGCTCTTGCCTTGAAATCTTTGGAGGCAATCAAGGTTGACAAAGATTAACAGCTATTGGAGCCTTCCACCGATGAGAATGAAATTGATGATCCAAGCGAGACTCCTAGTGTCATAATACCCATAGAGGAAGTTAAATTCATTCTGTAGTTGAAAGCAAAAGTGTTAAAATTGGTACCAAGTTAGCACCAAGTTGAAACAAATGCTACTATTTTTTTATCGAATAATTTTCATGTATTTGCGTGGTGTAATGATGATGTCACTGAAGTGGTTGCTGATGTAATTTGTCATAAATTGTCAGTGCGAGATGATGTTGGACCAGTTGTACAAAGAATAAGGTCATTTTTTTTAAAGAAAAAGCAGATGTAATTGTTTAAGAAGTTGATCACTTGACTAAAATGGACCACATCAAAGAATCTCAGTCCCATTATGGACTGCCAATCCTATTTTGGTCAAGAAAAAGAATGGAAAATGGCGCATGTGTATTGTCTTCACTGATGTTAATAGGACATGTCTCAAAGATCCTTATCTTGTTCCTCAGATAAATCAGTTAGTAGACTCTACTTCTGGGAACAAATTATTGTCTTTCATGGATGCATTTTCAGGGTACAACCAAATACAAGGATATCTGAAGGATCAAGATCACACCATGTTTATTACGGATAGTGGTCTTCATTGTTATAAAGTGATGTCATTCGGATTGAAAAATGTTGGGGCCGCCTATCAAAGGTTAGTAAATAGAGCTTTTGCTAGTCAGATTGGCAGAAATATGGAAGTTTCAAGACTAGGACCACGAGCTTTGTATTTAATTTTCTTAGCCAAGACTTTATCCAGAGGAAAAATCCCATCAGAAATAAACTATAGATATCATACCTCCAGTCTTTGGGTTGAATGACAAATATGCTCATACTCTCTTCGTTCTCTTTACATTTTCTGGCTTGTTTGTATTAATGAACACTCTAGCATCAGAGTCCATGGGTAAAATTCAGAATAATCTATGGTTGCTAAAGAGTCTACCAAAGTATTTTCCAATCTAGGGATATATTCATACTGGGCACTTTTGAAGTTTGCAGCAATTTCTCTCAACAAGAGCAAATATTTTATCAATTGTTCCTTCTTTACCTCAGATTACCCTTGAGAATGGTGAATAAGTAGTTGTAAGTCACTCATTAATCAGTTTATTTTTGCCCCACATATAAGGGCTAGCTTGAGACCAGCTATAGCTGCTTCATATTCAGATTCATTGTTGGAGGCTCTGAAACCAAAACATATAGCTTGGTACATAGTATCGCCATAAGGAGAAGTTAAACAAATTGACCCGCTATCAGTTCAGACTACCCATTCGTTTTTAGACTGGTTTTCTTGCATTTTCCCGGGATGGTCTATCAACATGGAATTCTACTAGGAAATCATCCATTCATTGGGCTTTAACCGCTGTTCGGGGCGCAAAATCAATGTCATAATCACCTAGCTCACCTGATCACTTGATCATTCTGCTTGATACATCAGCCTTTTGGAGAATATTCTCCATGGGAAAAAATGTTCAGACGACAATGGAATGAGCTTGGAAGTATGGTCTCATTTTCTTGATGCAATCACCAATGCAAAGGTGAACTTTTCTAACTTCAAATATCTTCTTTCAGCATCCAACAGACTTTTGCTAATATAATAAACCGGACGGGGGTAATTATCCACTTCTCTTACTAGCACAACACTTACTGCATATTCTAACTAAGTATACGTAAAGCTTCTCCTCATGAACATGTTTAAAAAACATATTAGGTTAAGATAAATGCTTCTTGATTTCAAGAAATTCTTGATCACATTGTGGAGACCAATTAAAGTCTTTGGAATTACTTAACACCCGGAAAAATAGAGCACATTTGTCTGATGATCTTTAAATAAACTTGTTCAACGCAGCCAATCGTCCGATCAATCTTTGAACTTTTTTGGTGCGCCGAGGAGGATCCATAGCTAATAGAGCATTGATCTGATCCGGATCAGGTTGAATTTCTTTTTCACTTCTTACATAACCCAAGAATTTTCCAGATCGGACCCCAAAAACACATTTCTCAGGGTTTAATTTTAAATTCACAACCTCTAAGTTAGAAAATATTTCTTGAAGATCGATATGTGCGCATCTTATTCAAGGATTTTCACCATCATGTCATCTATACTTGTACCTCCAGTGGAATTCAAAATTGTTTTTCTTCTCCATTCCACCCTCAAGCTAATGTACAAGTTGAAGTTGCTAATCGGACGATCATGTCCGGACTAAAAACAGAATCTAGAAGGAGCTGCATGGAAATGGCCAAGTTATCTGCAAGAAGTATTATAGGCTTACCGAACTACTCCTCGGATTGCTACACAAGAATCCCATTTTTCTCTTGTTTATGGGATGGAAGCAATGACACCCATAGAGGCTACTTTACCATCTTTTAGAAACCAAAGCTATTCTGAACAGACCAATGATATTTACCTTTTTTATTCTTCAATATAAATATTATGGGTACATACTATTTCCTACCTTGGTGGCACGGGGAGGTTTTAACGAGGTGTCCAGATCTTTCACTAATATTTTATGCCTTCTTCAAAAGTCTAGTGAAAAATTCTTAACCATAGTATGAGGAGATTGGATGAACTGAAACCTCATTAAACACCCCGACTCTCAAATGAAGTATCTTTAAGCTGACTGAATTTGTTTAATACTTGATTGGATTTATTGAACACTTACTCACATTCATTAAACACTTGTGATTAAAGTCATTCAATTCTTATTAAACATGTGTTAAACAAATTGGAAATACTGAAAACTACTTAGAAAATTAACGTTAAAAATCCAATGAAGTTCATACAAAAGAAAAATGCAATATTCAACTTGTTCGGAACAATCCGAACCACAATTCATAACATGCCTTGACCCTTCAAGTAATTTGGTCTGAAAGACAGGAATTCAAAAACATAATAAAATACCTTGGTTGTCCAAGGATTTTAGTTTTTTTTAAACAAAATAACATCATGACCTTAGGGTTTTTTCCCTTCGGTGTCTTCATCAGTTTTACCTTTTTTGGGACTTTTGAGTTCAGTACTTGAACTCTCACTGGTTCCTTCATCATCAGAATCATCTCCGCTTAAATAGCCATGATTGTCACCATCCCCCATGGTATGGAAAAGAAGCTCCTCATATGGTACATATTTCCATAAATGACCAAGGGTCCTCTTCGGAATAGTCTCATCGAATAGCAAAACCATGTCTGACTTCACCCCCTCGTATTTTTTCTCCAAGGAATCTACTATTTTAGTAGCATACTTCTCTATTCCTACAGCTATTTCTTGGGTTTGCTTCTTTATTAAAGAAGCATTTTCAGCAGTCTTCTCCTTAAGTAACTTTCCCAAACTAGCTTTTTCTTCGGATAAAGTTGTGATAGTATTGGCACTGGCAGCTAGTTGCTCCTTCAAAGTTTTGATCTCGGTAGAGGCAAAAGTTTACAGTCCAGAATACTTGGTCTGGAGATCTTGTTGAGCATATTTTAACTAGCGCAGATCGGTAGTCAAGTCCTCTTTTTCCTTCTTCAAGGCCTCTATACTTTGCTGAGCACTGGAGACATCATTATTCAAGCCCTGGTTTTCTGTGGTTAGGGAGGTTATGGTCGTTATTATTCCCTTATTTGCCTTTCCAAGACAACTACCGGGCGGTTATAACCCAAGAGGGCATGGCGCAGAGGGTCTTGCTCACTTGATATCTCATACGACTCACCATTATGGGTAACAATGTTGGCCGTATAGGCATTGATTTCTATTTGGTTTTCCGAACTGACCCCTTCGATGACTTGTTGAGATAGGTCAACTTTGGTTTTCTTCTTCTTAATTTTGTCCATGTGGCTAGGGGATGTTTCGGGAAGGCAAGTGAAGTGTGTCATCTTATCCTTAGTCCTCTTCAAAATAACATCTGCAGGAGAAGGAGTGGTTAGCTGCTCCCAAGTAAGATCTCTACTCCCCGTGGTATTCCAGAGGTGAGACCTTACAAAGTTTTCAAAAGTAAAGCAATTGTGGAAATCGTTTCCCCATCTCTCTGATGCCTATTCGTTTAACGTGGTGCATATATTCGAGCCTGCTTCTAAGTGCTCCGAAAACCTTTTTGTCAATACTACAACAAAATACAATAATCAGTTCGGAATATTAAAGTAGCATTCAAGAAATCAATAAAAATATGACCAGGTATTGCTTGAACTTTTCTAGCGGCTGGTCAGCTGGCTTGTGTTGGTGGTGGAGTTTATATTTTTGTCATTCTCCCAGGACTCATTGATAAAAAGGAATTGATTCCTCCATGGCTTCTCAGGCTCCAAAAGATCGTTTACCACCTTGAAGTCTTTGCCCATGTTGTAGTGGCACAAAAAGGAATATGGTGATTTCTGCATAGACCAGCCACGACAGCAAATTGCTTCATGAGTATAGGAATGTTTGACAATCTAAATGCTATAATACCAGCCAGCAACATATACCATGCATTTGGGCTCAGTTGACTTAGACATAACTTAACCAGGTGGAAATACCTGACGATTTCTAGGTCCAAAGGGAACCTAAGGCCCCAGTTGAGAATTTTAGTGTATACCACCAACTCGTGCAATTTACCGTCCATGAGGGTCTCCGGAGTGACTAGAATTCTCACTTTAACAGATTCAGGGAAGCCTTATTTTGTTTGGATCCGACCCAACTCAGCAGTATGAGTGTATACGTAAGCAATATTTTGAAGGGCTATCAAACACTTTACACTAACCTTTTGTAAGTTTAGCGCAACTTTCCCTTCCAAACATTTCAGAAGTGACACAGTGTTGGGAAGACCCACTTTTAATTTGTTTTTCTCATCTGCTGCAGTGTCCCATGTCTATCTGGATGTCTCAAAGGGAGTGTCTTCCATACTGTCATCCATTGTCTCCTCCATTACGCTTGACTGTTGTTCGGGCGGTTTAGTATCTGTTGGGGGGCTTTATTGTCTTCGAACTAGCAGGTTTCAAAGAAAAAGAAGTATTTTTTGCTTTAGACAGACGAGTTATCCTGCGTGGGGTGGATTTCTCAGCATCCGAACCCATGGCCAGGAAAGGTAAAGGTTTCCTAACACTGGAAACTGCATTTTCTTTAGGCAGATGGTTTTGGGATTCTTGAACTGAAGACCGTGACTACAAAGGAGATGGGGTTGGGACAAAAGGTAATCTTTTAACTTTTGATGTCTTTGATGATGATGAGCTCTGGTCAGTGCTTGTTTTTGGTCGACTGATTTCTCCACCAGGAGAGGCAGGGAGTCCAGCTGCAACTCTTGCGTCTCTTCTTTCTCATTCCAAATCAGATAAATTTAGCCAACCTCCTTTCACCAATTCGTTTCTGGATGTGAACATAAATCTACCCAGAGACAATTTAAAAAAATTATCAAGCTTTCTCTCTCTATAAATTTTTGTGTTCTTAGATACAATAAAACAGTGAAACCGATTTATATAGAGATGAAGATGTAGATGTTTACCTAACGGAAGACAAATCGATCAAAGTAATGATTATCGGCTATTAAAGTATGGGGGTTACACCCTAAGTTAATTTTTAGCCAAGTAGGTACAGGTTTCTACGAGAAAAAACGACTGAAATGTCAAACCAAAACTCGACACGTGTCCCACTTCAAAAAACTCAAGTTTAGAATTCTTAACTGTAAAGTTAATCTCTTCAAATCCAATGAAGACTCAGTTTAGATACGAATGACAGATCAGACGATCACCTTGAATATATACTGAGTTTTATTTTTTCGAATTGGCTCTTCCAAATATTCTTTGTAAGACCTTAAAGAGGCTTCTGATGAGGTCGAATTTACTTGACACTGACCATTGTATATATCCGAGGGGCAGTTCGGACATAACCAATACCATTCCCCACCGAACAGTATAACTTAATGGAACCTGACTTAGTTAGTTGCTAGTGATTTCATCTCTTAGGCTAATGGGATTTTAAACTTGACCTAAACCTATGATCTGACCCGGAAGGCCCATGGATCATTAAATGAGTACAAATATTCCAACTACTTTCATTAATGAGGGCGGTCAGAATTTACTACTAGCACACACCTTACTTATCTCTTTATATTTCACACTAAACATTAAATTCGCAAAACTCTTTCCAAAACTACCCTTTGATCAAAATTAATCCACACTAGCAACAAGAAGTGATTATTCTCTTTAAAAGATCCACGAGATACAAGAAGAATGTTATACCTTCTGATTATATAATATATTTTCAAGAACATAAAGAGATATGTTTTAGAGCTATATATGATCCTTCATCCTACAAATAATCCGCGAAAATATCTAGCTCCTAGATGTGGATTGATGTTTTGACGGTTGAGTATAAATAAATGCAAGACAATACGGTATTGGAACTTATCCAATTACCTAAAGAGGCAAAGGTAATTGGTTGTAAGTGGGTTTACAAAACCAAACAAAATTCCCTAGGTAATGTGGAAATACATAAAGCACGCCTCTTACTGAAAGGTTATACCTAGCATGAGAGATTGATTTAAAGAAACCATCTCTTTGATATCGATGAAGGATTCTTTTTGAACAATCATTGCATTAATTGTGCACTTGAATTTTGAGTTTCATCAAATGGACGTAAAGACCACGTTTGTCAATGGTGATATTGAGGAAATGATCTATATGATGCAACCGGAACACTTTGAAATATGTAACTAAAAGAATATGGTATGTAGTCTTAAAAAAATCTATTTATGGGCTTAAATAACCTTATTAATAGTGGTACCACAAGTTCCGTGGGGTAATATTTTATTTTAGCTTTCAGGTCAACTCAATTGAGGATTGTGTGTACAATAAGTTCAGCGTGAAAAATTCCATATTTTTTACATTATATATCGATGACATCTTATTTTCCTCGGACAATAAGAAATTGTTACACACTATACAAAAAATTATATCTGGCGAATTCGATATGAAATATCTTGGTGATGCAGGTTTTGTTTTAGAAATCCAAATATATCGGGATCGCTCTCTTAGTATTTTTGGATTATCACAAAATACATATATAGAAAGTATTTTCAACGTTACGGATTGGATAACTGCAGGCTCATGAGTACTCATATAACAAAGGGTGACATACTAAGTTTGGGCCAGTGCCCAAAAATAACACTTGAGATTGGGAGAATGAAAGAGATCCATTATGCTTCGGAAATTGGAAATTTAACATATGCTCAAGTTTACACAAGACCAAACATTATCAATGTTGTGAATATATTGGAAAGGTATGTAAGTAACCCACGTATGGACCATTATAAGGTAGTGAAAAGAGTATTATAATATCTATAAGGAACGAAAGGGAAAATATTGACATATAGAAAGTCAAAAGTGTTGGAGACCATCGGGTATTCCAACTCAAATTTTGGTGGATGCATGAACATACTAAAAGCACTTCATGTAGTATATAGTCAGGGGTGAAATATCCTAGAAAAGTATAAAGCAAACACTTATTGCATCATCCACTATGACAATAGAATTTGTTGTGTGCTTCAAGGTATTAAATCATCCATTGTGGCTATAGAATTTTATCACTAATGTGCTCCGAAGTCTCATGAACTTTAGTTGCAACAACAATTTCACAGTGTAGTAGTTTAACAATAATAGGAGCTCGTCTAAGTCCAAATACATATACTTAAAGTACACATATGTTAAAGAGACAGTTCATACGGGTCATGTACACATCGGCAGAAATTCTACGATAGAATATCTGCAAAGGCAATATTACCTAAATTATCTAGGAACATACTGTCGGGATGAGTGTCGTTGATTTAGGGGATTGCTAATTCCAATAGGAGTTCTTTTAATAAGATTTGATTAGTGACTGCAATATTTTATACATAAAGGTTCATTTTAATATATTGCTTGGTTAAATTTATTGACACGTGTTACTCTATTAAATTTTCAATGTAGTATCATTTAGGAGTACATATGTATGATTATATTTCATGTTATTCTTAAATTACACGTCATAATTGGCCCAAATAATTGATTGATGGTGATAATGTGATAATTATTACAACATATTGTTCACATCACGAGAAATAGGTTTTTAGTCCTTTATCTTTTATTGATCGTGTACGGGGTTGTATCGTTTTCTTATTGATAATGGATTCAGGGCCCAGTGAAGTTAACTATATATTCTTGAGTAGCATATAATGATCCAAGTGGGAGATTGTTGGAATAATTATGGATCAATATGTTAAATATTTATATATATATATATATATATATATATATATATATATATATATATATATATATATATGTATATATATATATATGTTCATTGTCATAAGTTAGTCCAATTAATAAGTAATCAAATTGGTTCTATTATATATAATTAGATATGAATTTGGCTTATAGGTGAAAATACGTGATAGAGGTATAAGTATGGTAACCAGACTGAATTGGAGCACAATGAAAAATTTGACCCAAATCTCAACACTTAAGGCTGAACTAGTAATTCATTGACTAAATTGATAAATCAATTTAGTGATTATGGTGCCTGATCACAAAGTGGATAAAGTATAGGGGCTTAATAAAATGAAGGTTACTAATTTTATTTTTCTATATAAAAAGGAAACTAAAGTTAAGATATGTATTTAATCTAAATATACCAGGTTAGTCGTCGATTTTTTGTATTGGAAGATCCACAACCATCATAAGTTATATATGATATCTCTATTAGTTAATCGCAATATCATAGGGTTTATTATTTCGTGTATGATAAACTATATTGGGTGATTCAATATTTATCATGACACATTTAACTTTGTATTTTCTTTCCGTTCTATCCATTCCTTTCTACCTTAATGTTTAGTTTGAAACGCTTTCTCGAATTCAATTGCATTTATGAACCCATTTAAGTCGCTATAAAATTGTATAAATGCATTTATTTTTAACTCGTCATAATTAGAGTATGAAAATCTACAGGATTGTATCTAGCAAATATATTAAATCAATATGATTTATCAAGCACAAATCATGCATCTTTAGAATGGCTTACTGGGTTAACTATATCCCACATCCAAGGCCATATGCAGATCATGCACAGTTCATGCATCATACTTTAATTTACATTTCTTTCGTATATTTTATTATAATGATAACTAATACAAAAGTCCATGCAGATTTGATTACTTATTAATTGGATTTTTAAAATCTGGTATAAAAAAAATCAAACAATTGAGAAAGTGAAAAGCTAAACTATATATAGCTCAAATACCATGAAATGCGACTAACTTTTTGAATAATCAAACACAAATTAAAAAAACGTTGTTTATTTCGAACTTGGTCATTCAAAAACCAGACACTACGTTGTAAATGAGGGGTGAAATTTCTTATACGAAGAAAGTAAAATTATTGTCGATTTCAGACTCATAAAATGTAGCTAACAATTGTATTGATGAAACTTTAAAAAAATCGACACGAAACACAAAATCAAAGATTTAGAGTTTTTTAAATCAAATTTTTTAGAATTTCAAAATGTCATATTCTGAAAAGTCAAGATTCAAAATCCGACTCCAAAGCATTGTTAAAATACATATTATTTAACTACTAATGTATGTATTTTTCTTCACCTTCGATATGTGATTTTAGTGATATTTGAAGTATAAAATTATATATGAAATTTTTTTTCTTCTGTATTTGTAGTTTTTATTTTATTTTTAGTGAGTTATATAGTTTAGGTTAGTTCCATATCTACGATGTGGTTGCAGTTTTTGTTAGATTTGGTCAAGTAATCAAGGATATAAGAATTGTGGGCTGCAATTATTATCGATGTAAATTCGCGCATCCAGGGTGCGAAGAACAACCTGATTCACGCACGATGCATTCATAAGTATAATGTTTCAGTTTTTATTATCTTTATAAACACATGTCACGCTTATACTAAACTGTATTAAAAGTTATTTGAACTTATCCCTCTATGGTAACAAACAACATATCTAACATTCATCATAGATGAAATTATAATTTGTTTATATGTTAAACCCTCACAAATAACTTGTTATTACCCATTAGAAATTCGATGTATAGGTTCTCTATAACCGAATTGAGTTACTAAAATATTTATGTCAATAGTCACATTCATCTGGATGTAGAGTTTGCCAATTCTCGAGCTAATGGTTTGATAAATGGATCCATTAAATTCTCACTAGAACGTATGTATGAGACATATATAAGTACACCTTGAATTAGTTGTCAAACATACTTATGTCTTATGCTTATATGTCTAGATTTCTCATTGTAAATTCCATTGTATGCTCTCCCTAATCTTGTTTGACTATCACAATGTATCTATTGACACGTGTTACTCTATTAAATCTCCAATGTAGTATCATTTAAGAGTAAATATGTATGATTACATTTCATGTTATTCTTAAATTATACACCATAATTGACCCAAGTAATTGATTCATGGTGATAATGTGATAAATACTACAACACATTGGTTACATCACGAGAAATAGGTCTTTAGTCTTTTATCTTTTATTGATCGTGTACGGGGTTGTACCGTTCACCTATTGGTAATGGATTCAGGGCCCCATTGAAGTTAACTTTATATTCTTGAGTAACACATAACAATCCAATTGGGAGATTGTTGGAATAATTATGGATCGATATGTTAAAGATATATATATATATATTTATTTTCATATCCAAAACATATATAGAAATAATATTTGTTTCGCAAATACACCTATTTTTACCACACTCTCAAAATCTATCAATCTGTTTTTGTTATTTTAAATTTTCAATGTCTTGTATCACTTTTTCTTTACTAAACCGTTTTTATTATTGGATTATAAATTTTAAAAGTTTAAAAAACTAATATTTAAACAACATAATATAAACAATAATATTTTTTAAATATATCTTCATATATATATATATACCAAACATACTGAATATGTTACTAAGTATATTAATGATCAAATTAAAATAATTGTACTTAAAAGTTTATTTGGTTAAATTTATTTGTAATAAAAAAATTATAAACAATATAACACTCAGAATGAAAGAAGAAATTTAGCTCGATTAAATAGTTGATTTAAAAAAGTAAATTAGATTGCTATTTAAAATAATAAAAAAATCTTCAAAATATAATTAAATAAATATTTATTTTTTAAGTTATAATTAATAATATTAATCAAAATAGTAAAAGATAATATTTAGTTGAAAATATGTATTCAAATTAGTAGAATATAATATATAATTAAAGATAATAATATTTTTCACTAATAAGATATTATTTGCGTTTGATATTTGAAATCTTTGTAACTGTTAAGAGAAACAATCAAACAAGATGCAGAATGATTAGGGACAAAACATGGAATTCTACGTTCCGAGGAAGCGGCTAGGGTTTTGTGTTTTATTAGAAAGTGTTCCTTTTTGTATTGATTTTTTTTTATAATGCAAACTCAAGTAAGACTCTCAATATATAGAGAACTTAGAGGCCTATACAAGAAAACTTAATACACTGAATATTCTAACATTAATACACTGAATATTCTAACACTCCCCCTCAAGTTGTGTAGTGGGATCACCAATACCCAACTTGGATAAAACTGATTCGAATGTTCTTGCAGCAACCGCTTTCGTCAGGATGTCTGCCAGATGGTCTTCGGATCTAACAAACGGAAGTTCGACTGTCCCATCTTCAATCTTTTCTTTTATGAAGTGCCTATCTATTTCAACGTGCTTTGTTCTATCGTGTTGTACTGGGTTCTCTGAAATCTTAATCGCAGCTTTATTATCGCACATTAACTGAGTTGGACACTTCAGGGGGGATCCGATTTCTTTCATTATCTTCTTTAACCAAAGTATCTCGGTAATCCCCTTAACGATTCCTCTAAATTTTGATTCAGCACTTGACAGTGATACTACTTTCTGTTTCTTACTCCTCCAAGTCACCAAGTTACCTCAAAGAAGAGTAAAGTAGCCAGCAGTTGATCGCTTGTCGTTAGGATTCCCTCCCCAATCAGAATCTGTGAATACTTCAACATCAAGGTGTCTATTTTTCTTAAAAATTATGCCTCTTCCTGGTGTGCCTTTGAGATATCAAATAATCCTCATTACTGCCTCCATATGGTGTTCCTGAGGATGATGCATGAACTGGATAACTACTCCCACCGCGTATGCAATGTCAGGTCGAGTGTGAGCCAGGTAAATCAATTTTAGGACCAACCTTTGGTACCTTTCTTTAGTCGCTGGTCTGGCCCCTTCAATTATCTTTAGTTTGTGATTCACAACCATAGGAGTGTCATTTGGTTTGTAATCCACCATGCCAACTTCAGCTAATAAATCCAATATATATTTCCGTTGGGAGATATAAATCCCTCCTCTTGACCTAAGAACCTCGATTCCTAGGAAATACTTCAATCCCCCAAGGTCTTTCATTTCGAACTCCTTGAAGAGGTTTTTCCTAAGAGAGCTAATTTTTTCTTTGTCATTCCCCGTTATAATCATATCGTCGACATATATTATAAGACCAGTGACTAATTCTCCTCTCTTTTTGTAAAACAAGGTATGATCCCCATTACTCTGTTTGTAGCTATACTGCTTCATTGCCATTGTAAATCTCCCAAACCAAGCAAGAGGAGACTGTTTGAGCCCATATAATTCCTTTTTCAGTTTACATACCTCATTTTCTTGAAAACCATCGGAGAACCCTGGTGGGGGTTCCATATATAACTCTTCTTCCAAGTCTCCATGTAAGAAAGTATTCTTTACATCAAATTGATGAAGAGGCCAATCTTTATTTGCGGCTATTGAAAGTAAAACTCTGATAGTGTCAATCTTTGCAACCGGAGAGAACGTTTCAGAGTAGTCTATACCATATATTTGTGTATATCCTTTGGCAACCCATCTTGCTTTGTGTCGCTCAATGGTGCCATCAGATTTATATTTTATATTAAACACCCATCTACACCCGACTGCTTTCTTCCCTTGTGGTAACACACAATTCTCTCATGTACCATTCCTTTTTAGAGCTTCCATTTCGGTATTCATTGCCTCATGCCATTCAGTCATCTTCTTAGCTTCTTGAGCTGTTTTAGGGACTTGTTCAGAGAGAACAGTAGCTGAAAACGCCTTTGCAATGGATTAAGTTTGATGAACACCGTACCCAACGAAGACACATTTTTCAGCACATGGATTAAGTTTGTTTCGACTAGTTTTAAGGATATGAACAAACACCGAACAACTAAAGACACGAGATGGTAAGGTCATAACAGATGGAATTGTAACTTGGGTGGCAAGCACTTGTAATGGAGCTTTATTTCCTAGACATTGGGTTGGTAGACGATTTGCAAGATATGTGGCTGTAGCAAGAGCTTCTGGCCAAAGAGAATGAGGAACTCTAGATTTAATCATAATAGCACGAGTTTTTTGAAGTAAAGTATGATTTTTTCGTTCTGAAGTACTGTTTTGTTGAGGTGTGTTTGGACAAGTGGTTTGATGGATAAGACCATTTGTTTTGAAAAAATTATGCATTGTTTGGTTGACAAACTCTGTTCCATTATCAGAACAGAGAAACTATATTTTTTTTTCAAATTGAGTCAAAATCATTTTGTAAAAACCAACAAATATTTCTGGTACTTCCGATTTATGTTTCATGAAGTATATCCAAGGCATTCTTGAGAAATCATCCACAAATAAAACAAAGTATCTGATTTGATTGTTAGTGGAATTTGGTGTTGGACCCCAAACATCAGAATGGATTAGCCAAAAAGCATAATCAACTCTATTATTACTTTGATTAAATGAGACCCTACGATTTTTTGCAAGAATGCAGGTTTCACATTTCTCATGAATGGAATTATTCAAAAAAGACTAGGAAACAAACTTTTAAGATAGCTAAAAAAAGGATGACCAAGTCGCCGGTGCCATAACCAAAGTTGCCTTTGGATCAGAATTTAAACCTCTATGCAGAATCTTTAGCAGCCAAACCCATTCCAATTTCAATTGAGTCACTATCAGAAGAACTCTTTAGTATATTAAGCATAGCCACTTCCCTTCGTATTGTAGCATATGCTATTTCCAAGGAAGGAAGGTGATCATTTTTCAGGATATCTCTCTTGACTGATTCCAGCTTGTCATTAATTGTCATTAGCAATTGATAGATTCTTTGTTCTTGAGTGTTCTTATTGTAGATCTGAATGTCTTCTGGGTCTTTCATAGGGTTCAGATCTCACCTATCTATAGACATCCAGATGTTCTACAGTTTGTTCCACAAGTCTTCTAGTGTATCGGACCCTTGCCTTAATGAATTAGCCCTCTTATGAAGGTCAAACACATGTAACGAATCTGTACCAGAACCGTATGTGGTGGCTAACCCATCCTAGAGAGCTTTTGCAGTGGGATATTGCGAGACATTGTTCACCAAGTTGGATTCAAGATTCTGGATAATCCATGTGAAAACATATTGATCATCTTGTTCCCATAGTCTATATATTTTGTCAGTTTTGGATGGAGGTGTCGGCTTCCCTGTGAGAACCTCTCCCCCTTCCCCCAATTTCTTTCTTCATCAGGTTTGCCCATAGGGCATAGTTCTCACCACCGAGTTTAATCCCTAAGGATAAATTCTCGGGGTTAGTTGTTTGTTGTTGTACTCCGAGACCATTTCTAAGAATGGCAGCAATCTGCATTGTTAATTCATCAAGGATTTGACTGACCACAAATTCATTGGCAGCCATCTTTGTTGAGGATGTTCATAATTCCCAGAATCACACGTGCTCTTATACCATGTTAAGAGAAACAATCAAACAAGATGCAGAATGATTAGGGACATAACATGGAATTGTACATTCCCAGGAAGCGGCTAGGGTTTTGTGTTTAATTAGAAAGTGTTCCTTTTTGTATTGAACTCTTTTTTTAAATAATCCAAACCTAAGTAAGGCTCTCAATATATAGAGAACTTAGAGGCCTATACAAGGAAATTTAATACACTGAATATTCTAACATTAATACACTGAATATTCTAACAATAACATTATAAATATGGATCAAATCCAAAGAATGCATATTCATATACTTTTTTTTACTTTTATACTTATTACATTAAAATTTAAATCTACCATCAGATTCACTTAATTCAAATTTATCTCACCAAATTAGCGTATGTGAAAAACGATATATTCCCTCAAATATTTAAAAAAAAAAACAAAAACAAAAGCAGCCAATAACACACACATATGTCAAATCCGATCACTACTATCGCTCCAGCCATCCAACAACTAGTAAAGAAACCAAAGGAAGAACATGCCAATCATTTCAAACCTTTATATAATTGACCACTTATATTCTGTACATCAGATAATAAGATCTATTATGAAGGAGCGGTACGAAAACGTCATTAACCAGCAAAAGCTACCGTTTCAGACCAATACCGTTGACAACAAAGATAATTCCAATCAAGATCTTCTAGCAGAATTAGCAGACATCCTCTTCACCGTCGTAGCAGGAAGAGGAACATATCTCTAACATCAAATTAAAATATTGAAATGAATAATGATGAGCATATCTCAAAGCAAAATCCATCCTAACATCAACAAAAACAACAATTTGGAGAGTCAATCCATTCCACCAATAAATGTTATACTTCGTTAGAACACGTACACAACGTTTCAATATATTCATCAACTCCTTACGATACAAGCAGAGGGACAACTGAACTACCACCAAGTCCTTTCATCATAATCACGAGGTTAGGTGAACTCCAACAAAATCCTTGCAATGGTACATCCTTTATTGCCATAATATTTTATAAAACTTTCACCATATTACTCATCAATGCACTACTGCTACCTTTTGGAACTAGTCATGATAAAATTATACTAGCATAACTTCCCTCATCTATCTTACATGGCTTAGAAAGACCCTTATGCAACATATCCAATGACTACAACAATACATCAAATAAAGAAAACATTCCAGCCTTCTTTTATGCAATGGCCCGAACACTAGCAACTAAAAGATCTTACCCTCTTTTCAACCAAGGAATCTGTGGAAAAAATACTAAACTTTCAGATGATGAAGAGTTCTTTAATAGTGAATGTCCATTGGCCTCGTAAAGAGATCAAAGCTAGAAAACCACACAATGGACAACTATAATAACGAGATGTTAAAGTTCAATGAGGATAAAATAATGTTGTACATGGAATTGTCCATGACTTTTAAGGGAAACAATTTGACTTATTTCAATAGTCCCCTGGCTCCCGACTGCATCAAGATATTCAGTATTCTCCTACAGACCTTTAAAAAATAAATTTATCGACTTTAAAGTTATGAAATGAAATAGGGATTACACTATCAATTTTAATCATATGCCGGACAAAAGTTTGAAGGATGACAATAAGAGGTTTTTGGATACAAATAATAATATACAAGATTACAATGATTTGCTGGCAGTTTCAGAGCACATGTAAGTATTTTGATGGGACTTTTGGCATAACATATATTAAAAAAATAAGGCTCTCAATATAGACTTATTGGCTCACGTATAACTATAAATGAATATAGAAGATATATAGGATCAAAAATAGATGAGGATACTATCATTTCAAATCCATACACACATTACCATTAATTGGAAAGAAACAATGACCCACTGACTTGTCTCAAGTCAGTTCCAAATCCCACATTGAAAACTTGCTCTAATGAAGCCTTGGCATAGTCGATATATTACAGTCAAGATCAAATCTCGAGAGAAAATCCTAGGATAGACAATTACAACTAACTCTGGGTACAAGTGTTTAAATAAAAAAGACCTTACACATAGTTTATTAAGAACTTAGGGATCATTTATGAAAAACAAAGTATTAGACTAGAAAAGTATACAAATTTCATAATGACATTGGACACTATACCGATGATTATTGGACTTTCAAATATTAAGTCTAGAACAAGATAATAAAAGAAAATTTTCAGAGTTTTTTTAAAAAAACACCGGAACCAACTAATACATGCTATAGTAGAGTGTGACTCTCCATCAAGGCGCGAAAGACAAATAAGATGAGGAGTACCTCGGCCCAGATCCTAACAGACAAACTATTGGATTAATTGCGGCATAAAATCTATATTTGTAAATCACCAGGAACTTCAAAATAGGTATATAAACACCAAGGCTAAACATCACCACACTTGTATTATAATCCATACAGATGATGATCTGAGATGATTTACATCACATTACCAAGATGTTATGCTAATAATAATAGAATTAGCAAAAATGAAGGTAAAAAACTTAATGATAGAGACTAGAAGCTCCGCAAACATCATATGGAATAGATTTTATCATAAAATTAGAGGTACCTCCAAACTGATTCCTACTAAAAATATTCTAACTGGGTTCATCGAACCAGATGCTAATGTGTTAAGTAAGCTAACTTTTGACATGGTTCTGAGTGACCAAAAGTTAAGGAAGAAATTCCAATTTTAATTTGTGGTAGTGAATGTATTTTCCTCATAAAGTATAATGTTTAAGAGATCGTGACTGGATCACATGCATATATTAGTTTTTACAGTAGACCAATATATTTAGCATATAACCAACAAAAGGTGTCACTAATAAGAAAAATTCAAAAAATCTTATATAAGTTCTATGTCCATAAAAATAGCATTCAGAGCAGACTTCGATCATCCTAGATGATATGGATTAGCCCAGAGAGACCTCTCATGTCATAAAACTCGGGATAGAAGTAGATATACATAAACAAGTCATGCAGATTAGTCGAGACATACTTGCCAATCTCAAGTATAAATTACTTCACTTTTTATAATAAAACTTAGATATATCATGATGGAACAGAAATCGCAGTAAGATTTATGTTCCACAACTTATCCATTAATAATATTTTTTATCGATAAAATAAAAGATGAGAACAGTACCACACCAAATTTCATAATATTGCCAACTGAATAAAATTTTACTCCAAATGCCAACATTAGAATAAGTACTCGAATTCGAAATTTGAATTTGATCGTCGAGTAATGGTCGATTAAGACCAATGAGTTTTCATTAAAACTGATCAGAAGGACATTGAAAGAGAGGACTGATAATCAAGGCAGAACACTCAAATCAACAACACAAGGTTTAGGTATAAGTCCATACCTTTTAACTTCTCTCAGAATAACTAAAAGGTAAAACAACACATTCCCGCACTTAAAATCCATGAAAATACCCACCGAAGAACAAGAACTGTATGAAGTTCTCTTTGTTCTAAACATAGAGATAATCTGTTTTTCGAGTAAAGAGTGACTTAAAAAGCTAAAACCCATGTGAGAACTACAATTACTGATCCAACATCGATGGTTTTGTAAGTTTTTTAATCCCAATACTCTAAAACACTGATACTCAAGTGTAGAAAAGTGATGATAAGAGTACAAGCAAAATTGATCATCTCTGTTAAACTGAATTCAGCTCCTACTACTACTAATACTATTCTATCCCTATGAGCACCATCATCCTCACTAGTATCGTTTTTGACGAAATGATAGTCTCTTCTAGTTTTACCTTTTACCATTCTCACTAAAACCCATAAGTTTGAGAATATTGTACTGATATGGGAATTCCAATCACGACTCAAGGCAAGCGAAATTAGAGAATGTATATGTAATTAAATCACTATGCAATTTATCCCAAAATGGCTCAAGCACAAAACAAAAATGAAACAAATAACAGTAAAGATAGAACACATGATTTAATGTGGTTCGACAGTTGTCAACATCCATGGGTGCCGCCAGAGAAAAGTGTTTCACTATGATAGAAAAGGGTTACAAATTTTAGATTGTGTTTTGTGTAGTCCTAGTAGTCAATTTATACGGAATAAATAGACTTACTAGACAATGGGCCTAGTGGGCTCATATACACAGATCTAATAAGAAAACCATCGATTGCATCTTACTTTCAATGACACAAAACTGTACCGCCGAGCACGGTACACTATAAAGGCACTATTCGACTCATTCACATAAAATCTTCCCTTTGAGGCGAATATCCTTTCTTCACTATCAACAAAGTAACTTCTCTTCTTCTGACTCACCAAATTCCCCTAAGGCATTCACTCCCTAAACTTTCGAACTGATACTACCTTGGTCATTATATCTGTTGGATTATCGTGTGTAGACAATTTCTTCACATCAATAATTCCCTTTGTTATTATATCACGAATAAAATGATACATGACATCTATGTGCTTTGTACGCTCATGGTACATCTGGTTCCCTGTAAGGTGTATGGAACTTTGAGTGTCACGAAACACTTTTGTAGTAGTCCTATACAAGCCCAAATCTGCCACCAAACCTTGCAATCAAATTACCTCTTTAACAACTTTTGTTACCATCATGTACTCTGCCTCTCTTGTAGACAAAGCTACAATAGCTTGCAACTGTGCTTTCCAACTGATCGCACTCCCATCTAGAGTAAATACATATCCGGTCAGAGATCTCATTTTATCCATATCACCTGCAAAATCAGAATCAACAAAACCAACCAATGATCCTGCAACATCATTCAGCGATTCACCAACATCGGTCTTGTTAAAAGTTAAGCCAACGTTCATAGTATTCTTAAGATACCAAAGTATCCATTTCATTGCCTACCAGTGTCCTTTCCCAGGACATCTCATGTACCTGCTAAATACACTAACTGCATGTGAAATATCAGGACGTGTGCATACCATAGCATACATGATACTACCAACTGCACTTGCATATGAAACCTTCGACATTTGTTCCAAGTCAGCATCGTCCTTGGCCGCTCCTACCGCAGACAACTTGAAATGAGTAGCAAACGGAATGCTAACTGCCTTAGCATCAAACATGTTGAATCATTGTAATACTTTCTCAATATAGCTTCGTTGAGACAAGTGTAATAATCCTACATTTATGTTCCCGATAATCTTCATACTAAGCATTTTCTTTTATCTACCCAGATCCTTCATCTCAAACTCGGCACTAAGTTGCTTCTTTATCTGAACAATGTGTGACATACTACAAGCAGCAATAAGCATACAGTCTACATACAACAACAAGCAAACATAAGAATCATCTGAGAACTTCCGATTTATGTTTCATGAAGTATATCCAATGCATTCTTGAGAAATCATCCACAAATAAAACAAAGTATCTGATTTGATTGTTAGTGGAATTTGGTTTTGGACCCCAAACATCAGAATGGATTAGCGAAAAAGCATAATCAACTCTAGTATTACTTTGATTAAATGAGACCCTACGATTTTTTGCAAGAATGCAGGTTTCACAATTCTCATGAATGGAATTATTCAAAAAAAGACTAGGAAACAAACTTTTAAGATAGCTAAAAAAAGGATGACCAAGTCGCCGGTGCCATAACTAAAGTTTCCTTTTGGTTGTTCCGTGAGCAAGCATGGCATGTCCCTTATGAACTACCTCATCAACATAATAGAGACCTCTTTGTTCAGTACCACGCCCAATGATCTCCTTCGTACGTATGTCCTGTAAAATGCAAAAAATGGATACATAAGAACCACACAGTTGAGTTGTTTTGTCACTTGACTAACAGATAATAACTTTAATGATAGTGAAGGAATGTAGGGGCAGTTTTTAATTTCCATTTTTTCCGAAAAAATAATTGAACCTCCCCTTTTGACTTCACAAATTTCTCCACTAGCACTCTCAGTATGGGACTTCTTTGGAGATGACATGTCACCAAAGTCTTTAGGATCATAATACATGGTGTCCGTAGCCCTGCAATCAAAGTCTCTTAGGGCAGAGAAGGAAAAGATAGGCATAAAAGAGAAGTCAAAGGCATCAGTTGCTCATCATACTGACAACCCTAGAGAGCATGAGCCTTCGAAGACCCATGTGAGTATGAAGAAGACTCATGCTAGCTCCAAAAAAGTCTCACCGGTCCAAGCCGGTGGAGAGTTCTGATTCAGACTCAGAATCTTCTAGTAGTTTCCCGGGCGAGGATGGAGTTGAAGAGTCCTTGTCCTCCAGCAGTGATAAGGGCCGATCTAAAAAGAAACAAAAGTTGGTTAAAAAGTATTCAAGAAAAAGGGATAGACATGGAAAGTTGAAGAGGAATATAGGCAAAGGGTCATCTCATAGCCGGAGACACGTAGACCGGATGCTGGTGGATCCTTTTGCCTTTCATGATGAACCAGGTATATTTGCGACTCCCAATGAGGATACTGTTTTCAGTCGTGGCCGGAATTGGAGACAATCTCTATTATCATCCAAAATTCTGTCCGTAAACCTTCCTAAGAGGTTTGATAGTACCAAAATGGAGAAATACGATGGCAGTAAAGATCCGGACAATCACTTGGAACAATTCAAAAATTTCATGATGAATTTCGATGATGACGACAAGTTGCTTTGTAGAGCATTCTCCCAATCCTTTACGGGGAGTGCTCTGAAGTGGTATAACATCTTACCACAGGGGTGCATCAGAAATTTCGATACCTTTTGGGTGGCCTTCCGGAGGCAATTTGTTGGAAGTAAGGAGTTGAACGGTAATGGGGACACAATTATCCATTGTACCCAAGAGGCGAACGAGTCACTTAAATAATACATAAGTCGTTTTGTAAACACCAAAAACGGGTTGGCCGATTGCTTTGAGCAAGTAGCAATAGCATCTTTGAGGTAGGGCTTGAACCCTGGAAATTTGGTTGATTCAGTGACCAGAAAAAAAGCCATGACTTGGGGAGGTCTACTGAATCAGGTTGGGAACCAGATTAACGTTGATGAAACAAAGAAAACTAGGGTGCACAGGCAGTATGGTCTGCCCCGGCTGCACCAAACCCCAACCAAAATCAGTCCGGGAACAAGGCAAGGGAGGTCGGGCAGGGTCATAACAGAGCTAAAGCTCAGTCTCAGCCAGCTGCGCCTGCCTAGAGTCAGCAATCTAGAAATAAGAGAGGGCATTGGGTTCAACCGGAGTGGTTTGCTGAGTTAAAAGAAAGTGTAGCCACCATTTATGATAAAACTAAGGAAGAAGTACACTATAGAAGGCCGGCTACACTACAATCTCCTAGGGAGCATCGTAACAATTCTTTCTGTCAGTACCATAATGATACTGGCCATACCACTGATGATTGTATTACTTTAAAACAAGAAGTCCAGAATTTGATTGAAAGAGGAAAGTTGGGAGCATATGTTAAAAGAAGAGGAGGAAATAGGCCTGATAATGCTCATCGGCCTGGTCTAAACAATGCAAGCACATCCGCTTCGGAGGGAGCTATGGTGATAATCGAGAGATTCGATGTAGAGTCAGAGTACTTGGACCCTGATCCAACTCGAAACAGAGTGGGTGCCATTGAGGAACGTTGTAAAACAATGTTCGGGCTTATTAACTTTTTTGAGTCACTCACAATTTTCGGAGGGGATACTATGACAGCACCCACTGTTTTTTCGAGGAAGAGGCATGTTCATAATTTAGCTACCCAACTGGAGGGAGGCATGACTTCCTATCAATCGCAGATTCCATTTCCCTTCATTGTGTTCGATGAGGATGACTTGAGGGATATAGCAAGTCCTCATGAAGATGTTGTTGTTATAGGAGCATCCATTGGGGGCAATGACGTAAGACGGATTTTGGTGGATACTGGGAGTTCATCCAATATCCTCTTTTTAACTTCCTACAAAAAGATGAAAAATCCTGCGGTAATTCAGCGTTCGAACAGGTCAATTGTGGGTTTCACTGGAAGCTCAGCAGATGTGATCGGAGAGTTCGAAGAAGAAGTTTTGTTGGGCAATGGCCCTTTTAAGAAGATGTTTAGAATACGGTTTGTTGTGGTGGATTGTCCCACTTGTTATAATGCTATTCTAGGGAGGTCTTGGCTCTCTAGGATGCATGTAGTGGCCTCAACAGTCCACCAATGTTTGAAATATGATGTGCAAGGACAAGTGGGAGTTGTTCGGAGCAGCCAAAAGATTGCAAAAGAGTGTTATGCAACAGCACTGGCTCCTCGGACGTTGGGAGCAGTTCGTATCAATGAGGAATAGTAGTTTGAGGGGCTTTTTGGGGGTGAGGGTGAAATTGATGACCCTAGAGAGACCCCTAGAGTTTTAATACCGGTTGAAGAAGCTGAAACACATTCTTTGGAAGAGGGAAAATATGTTAAGATAGGGTCCTAAATGGCATCCGAACTGAAGGGTAAAATGTTGAAGTTCCTAAAAGACCATCAGCATGTTTTTGCTTGGTGCAATGCTGATGTTACTGGGGTACCAACAGATATTATATCACACAACTTGTTCATCCGAAGAGACATAGCACCTGTGGTACAAAAAAGAAGAGCTTTTTCCAAAGACAAGGCTGATGTCATCATTCAAGAGGTCGACAGGCTTACGAAGATGGGGCATATCAATGAGTCTCAGTATCCTTTATGGACAGCCAATCCGGTCTTGGTGAAAAAGAAAAATGGCAAGTGGCGTATGTGTATTGATTTTACAGATCTCAACAGGGCTTGCCCAAAGGATTTATACCCTGTCCCCCGGATTGATCAGCTGGTGGATTCTACATCTGGAAATAAGCTACTATCTTTCATGGATGCCTTCTCCGGGTATAACCAAATTCAAGTAGATCCGGAGGATCAGGAGCATACTACGTTTGTCACTGATAGGGGACTTCATTGTTACAAGGTGATGCCATTTGGGTTAAAAAATGTTGGGGCTACCTATCATAGGTTTGTAAACAAAGCTTTTGTTGATAAAATTGGAAGAAATATGGAAGTATACATCGATGACATGATGGTTAAAAGTGTGGACAAAGAGCTACACTTGGCAGACCTCCAAGAAACTTTTACCAACTTAGTAAAAGTGAATTTGAAATTAAATCCAGAAAAGTGTGTTTTCAGAGTGCAGTCCGGAAAATTCCTAGGGTACATAATAAGTGAGAAAGGGATACAGCCTGATCCGGACCAGCTTAATGCTTTATTTCAAATGGAGCCTCCTCGATATATTAAAGAAGTACAACGGTTGACTGGGAGGTTGGCTGCGTTAAATCGATTCATCTCAAGGTCTTCAGACAGATGTGCCCCGTTTTTTCAAACTTTAAAAGGTGCAAAGGGATTGGACTGGACTTCACAGTGTGATGAGGCCTTCAGTGAGATTAAAAGACATCTGTCCTCCCCCAAGACTTTATCTAAACCTGTTGATGGAGAGACACTCTTTGTATATTTGGCAGTTTCCGGTTGTGCCATCAGTGCTGTATTGGTGAGGGAGGTGGATAATTATCCCCGTCCAGTGTATTACATCAGCAAGAGCTTGATAGATGCAGAAAAACGCTATCTAAAGCTTGAAAAGTTAGCACTAGCCCTGGTAATTGCTGCTAGGAAGATGAGGCCTTATTTTCAGGCTCATCCTATTATTGTTCGAACGTCCTATCCCCTGAAAAATGTTTTACAAAAGACGGATATTTCGAGTAGAATGACTAAGTGGTCAGTAGAACTGGGGGACTTTGATATTGATTTTGCTCCTCGAACAGCAATCAAAGACCAAGTTGTGGCTGATTTCTTAGTTGAATTCCACTCGGATAGGGATACAGAGCAAACGACTGAGATGAAAGATAAAAAGGTCTGGGTCGTCCGGACGGATGGTGGATCGAGTACTATGGGATGTGGTGCAGGGGTATGCTTGACCTATCCGTATGGTGACAAAATGTACCAAGCTATATGTTTTACTTTTAGGGCTTCTAACAATGAGCCTGAATATGAAGCTGTTATAGCTGGTTTAAAGTTAGCTTTTATTTGTGGAGCCAAAAGGGTCAAGTTGATGAGTGATTCCCAGCTTCTTATCCATCATGCGCAAGGTCAATCTAAAGCAAAAAAGGAGCAGCTAATAAAATACTTACTTCTTCTTAAAGATGTGGCACTTAAGTTCAACAGTGTTGTTTATGAGCACATACCCCGAACAGAAAATGAGCTAGCAGACTCCTTGGCAACCATAGCCTATACTGAATCATACCCTTGGATCCATGTGCTGGAGTGCCCTTACATTCAACTCAATATGGGTAAGGAGGAAGAAAGCTTCGATATACAGATGGGACAGCCCCAAGATTGGAGGTTTCCTCTCCTTCAATATCTCTCCGATGGCATCTTGCCTCCGGATAAGTCAATAGCAAGAAAAATGAAGTACAGGGCTCGTGGTTTTATCATACTAAGGGATGTTCTTTATAAAAAGTCTTACAGTAAACCCCTCTTACGATGTTTGGGGGTTGATGAATCTCAAATAGTCCTCTTCGAATTACATGATGGTGAGGGATCAGCTCACTGTGGATTCAGGGCTCTAACAAGGAGAGTTTTATTGGCTGGTTATTATTGGCCCTCTATAATGCAAGATGCTAAGGAGCTGGTGAGGAGGTGTGACCCATGCCAGAGATATAGAAATGAAATTCATATCCCAGCCATCCCTATAGAGTCAATTTATGAGCCTATACATTTTGCTCGATGGGGGTAGGATTTGGTGGGACCTCTACACATGGCATCCGGAGGACGCAGGACAATAATTGTTGCTATCGATTATTTTTCGAAGTGGATCGAAGCAGCCCCACTGGCAGGTACAACATCAAAAGTTGTCATAAAATTCTTTTTATCCAATATTTGTTGCAGATTTGGCATCCACAGAAAATAACGACAGACAATGGGCCACAGTTCGACAACAAAGAAATAGAGAGTTTTTGTGCCTCTAGAGGTATACAACATTGTTTCTCTTCACCTTTCCACCCACAAGCAAATGGTCAGGTTGAGGTGGCTAACAGAACTATACTGTCCGGTTTGAAGAAAAATTTAGAAGGAGCTGCTGGAAAATGGCCTAGTTATTTACAAGAGGTTTTGTGGGCCTACCAGAATACACCTAGGGCTGCCACACAAGAGTCACCTTTTGCCTTGGTCTATGGGATGGATTCCATAACTCCCATAGAAGCAACTCTCCCTTTATTTCGAGTTCATAATTTCTCCGAACACGCTAACGAGGGGGCTATCCGAGGTCAACTTGATTTGATAGAGGAAAGAAGAGTTAAGGCACACCTTAGAGCCGCGCACTATCAAGGTTTGATGAGAAGCAGGTTTGCTTCCAAAGTTAAAAGAAGAGATTTTCAGCCGGGGGATAAGATGTTAAGGAAAGTCTTCTTACACACTAAAGAGAAGCTGCTCGGAAAACTAGCCCCAACTTGGGAAGGACCCTACATGGTCATTGAAAGGCTTAAACCTAGGACATACTGGCTAGAAAACAAGGATGGAAGGATTTTGAATCACCCTTGGAATATTGAGCACCTCCGGATGTACTTGGAGTAGAAACTATGTAAATATTTACTTGTTTAAAAATCCATGTAAATATTTGGGGGCATAGTATTTCCTACCCTGGTGGCGCGGGGAGGTTTTAATGAGGTGTCCGGGCTCTTTTATAAAATTTTATGCCTTCTTAAAAATTCGGAGTGTTCCTACTTTGTTTCTTGTCAAATTTTTGTTTACACCAGCCGGATTGAATTAAAGGGGTGATGACTACTTAAACATTTGTCATCGGAGAATTTAAACACTCTCACTTTGAGATGTTTATGAAATAACTAAGGGTTGTTTAAACATTAGCCACCAAAATTGAAAAACTATGAAAAAATGCAAGAATTGTGCAAAATAAACATACTCATTAAATGACCAAAGTGCCTTGGCCATCAAAGGACTTTAAATTTTCAATCAAAGCAAAAAGATATGTCCGATCAAACTCCGGACACAGTTACAAAACTGCCTTGGCCTTCCAAGGACTTAAGTTCAATCAAAACAAAAGGTAAAAGATAATTGATATCCTAAGACTGAGCCTTTGAAGACGGCTCAGCCTCACTTGTTTTCTTCTTCTTGAGGTTGTCATTCTCCTCACCTGGACTCTCCCCGGTGTTCTCTTCTTCATCGGATGAGGATGCACTAGAGAAATCAAACCTGTCACCTTTAGCCATTGTATGGAAAGGAAGGTCTGGATACTCTACAAAATTCCATAAGTCTCCCAGATTCCTCTTCGGAAACTTCTCGTAAAAAAGCAAGACCATGTCCGACTTCACCTTGGCATACATCTCTTCCTGACTATCTATCACATTGTTGGCGTAAGCATCAATCTTGGCCTGGATTTTTGCCTCTTGCTCCCTTAGCAGATCAGCGTTTTCCTCTATAGACTTGGACACCGAGTCATCAAGTGCGATCTTGTCATTGGTCAAAGTATGAATGACTTGATCCTTGACCCTCATCTCCTCTTTTGAAGAGGTGAGATCTTTCTCCAACCCGGACTGCTTTTCCCGGAGGCTTTTGATAGTATCTTCTAGAGCAGCTACCTTTGTGACCCAACCCTCTTGGTTCTTCTTCAACTCCTCGTTTTCTCTCTTCAAAACATCAGCGTTTTGGTTGGCAATAAGGAGGTCTCCGGATAATCTCTCCTTGTCAGAATTAAAGGCAGGAATGATTGCTAACTGACCTCGCATTTGTTTCTCCAGAACCAGCACTGGATGAACATTACTCAATATAGACTGAGTTATAACATCTCTTTCACTTGAAACGATGAAAGACTTACCATTGAAGGTAACAGTGTTCGAAATGCTTGGAGGGAGATAGGGCCCAGCAAAGTCGTCTCTGGGAGGTTTTCAAAGTAGTCACCAAGTCCCTCAAGCCCTGTAATGTCGACACCGTCAATGCTGATGTCTCCTCCTCCAACCTCATCGGTTTGAAAGTCACCGGGGATCTCTTCTGCTCTTGTTTGATCAGTAGGGTCAACACGAGGGAGGGGCTCCGGAGGCCGGAGAGAAAGTTCATCACCCCTGGAGGTCTTTTTCTTCTTGGCCTTCCTATCCTTGCTTTCTGCTCCCCGTTTCCTGTCTCTCTTAGGAACCCTTGGAGGTTTTCGAGATCCTGCCTCTTCCCTAGTACTGTCATGCTCCACTACTTCAAGAAGAGCAGCGTCAATTTGACTTAAAACCGGCCCCTCTTGGTTTGTTGGGGCAGTTTCCTCCGCTTCAGTGGGGTTGGCCTCAACTACAGTAAGCTTCCCCTTACCTTTCTTGCTCTTCATTTTACTCGGGGCCTTGGCTCTACCGGGCAGATACAATGCCCCATCCAGTGCGTGTGTTCTTTTAAGGACTACATCCAGAGGGGGTGGGGTGGTAAGCTCCTCCCAGGATAATTCCCTCTGGTCAGTAGTGTTCCAGAGGTAAGACCTTGCAAAATTGCCTCCGATAAAGGCATTGTGAAAACGGTTCCCCCACTTGTCAGCAGCTCAAGCGTTTAACTTGGTACAAGTGACCTGCCCGGCCTTCAGATAATCGTTAAAGTCTTTAGGCAACTCTATAAGAAAAAGGTTGGCAACAAGATAAGTTAGTTAAACAAGTTTGATTAAAATAAAGTAGAGGTGTGGGGTAGGATTCTTACGATCGCTTCGCCATCTGCTGGTGAGGAGGATCGGGTTAACACCGGCTTTGATCTTCCTCCCATTCTCCCAAGCACCACTCACATATACAAAATGAGTCTTCCAATTTCTCTCCGACTCAAGCAGGTCATCCACTGCTTTGTAATTATCACCCATGTTGAAGCGATAGAAGGGAATGTAGTGGTTTCTGTAGAGGTTGGCCACAGATGTGAACTCCTCCATTGGAAGAGGAATTCCGGAGAGCCTAGAGGTCATGATACAGGCCATGAGAGTGTACCAGACATTAGGGCTCAGTTGACTTGGACAAAGCTTGATGAGGTGGAAGTACCTAACTATCTCCGGATCTAAGGGAAACCTTAGTCCCCAGTTAAAGAGTTCGGTGAAGATGATTATTTTACTGAGCTTGCAGTCCATTGGGGTTTCAGGGTCTATTGGGATCCTTATTTTTACGTTCTCCGGAATCCCCCACTTTGTATGCATCCGACCCAATTCGGCTGTATGAATGAAAGCATAAGTAATTTTTTGTAAAGCAAGGAGATATTTAACACTAACCTTGTGGAAACAAGGTCCCACTTTTCCTTCAAGGATTTCTGGCAGATCTGGGTGCCTAAGGCATAGTTTTTCTTTGCCTTTATCCTTCTTGGCAGCAACAGCATCACTAGTTTGTCCAGAGACTTCGGACTCGAACGGAGCCTCTTCGATAGAATCCTCTATTACTTCATCCATTACCGAGGATGGGTTTTCAGTTGTTTTTGGGAGAGAGGAGTTAGAGTTGGTTCAGTCTGACCTCCGGACTGTTGGGCTTCAATGCTTTCCTGAGCTAGTGGCCTCCGATCCGGACAACCTGTCCTTAGGTATTTTCATGGGTGCCTCTGACCCCTTGTCATTGTCCTTGACCTCTGACTTGGAAGGTGTACCTTTTTTAGCCTGCCCTTTTACTAGGCGACCTCTTCTTCGATCAACTAGTTTATTAGGAGAGACATCTGCATCTGATCCCATGGTGATAAATGGGGAAGGCTTTTTGAAACTGGTAACCGCTTGTCCTGGTTCAACTGTGGGCTCCGATTCCTAAACCGACGAGCTTGAAACAATTGGCGAAAGATTGGTTTGAAACAGTCTCCTCGGTTTAGCGCTCCTGGTTGAAGAAGAGCCATGGTCAGGCTCTGTGTTTGGAATTTCTGGTTTGTTGACAGGGGAAGTAGGTAGGCCTGCAGCAATGCACCTTTCCCGTTCAACTTTTTGTGCCTTTTCTAGCTATGATAGATTAAGCCACCCGCCTTTGATTAAAGTGTTCCTAGCTGTGATAATAAACTCATAACCAAAAAGAAGAATTTGTGTTTGAGAGAGAAAGCTCTGAAATTTAGCAAAGTAAGTATGAAGATGAAGATAAAGCAGTGAAGAAGTGATTAATTTATAGTAAACACCCAAAAAGGTGCTTTGATACCTAGGAGAATTCGAAAGGATTGCAATGATTAGGGAACGACGCTGATGTCATCTTCATTAAATGAAGAGGTTACTTTTTGGAGAAGGTGGGAGCGAAATTCAATGTGAAAAAACGGCTAAAGTAATGAACCAGAGAGAGACACGTGTCCCACGAACTCTGGCAAGAAACCGTTTAGTTTTCAAGAACTTTTTTCAGTCCGGGTAAAGCTGTAACACAATTCGAAGGACCCGTACGGATGTAACTGTCACCAGCAACATGCTGTTTTTTAGGTCTTGCCAAAGGTTTTTGAACACCACCTAAAAAAGGGGATACAGATGAGTCCGGATTCTGTCACCACCTTTTATGGGAACTGGACAGGGTCAATTCGGACAATGTCCACCTTACCGGACATGGGAAGTTCGGACACCATCATCCATTGAACTATCTGAACAGAACTAAAGTACTTAAAACACTAATCACTTTTTGACTAAGCTGCCTATTTACTTACTTAGAACTAATGAGTCTTTAAACTCGACAATGGAACAATATACAACTTTATCGCACTAACACCAAGTTCAAAATACATAGATAATAAAAAAATGAAACTAAAATTGGTCATGTTTACAGTATTTCATAAAAAATTGCATTTTATATACAAGCCATATCTATGCAAAATTTCACAACTAAATATAAACATGCTTCGTTATTTAAAATCGACATCATGAATTGTTCTGCACTTTTTTTTATGCGTTGTTTCACATTTTATAAATACACACTATGCCTTATTTTTTTATTTCTGATACATGTTATACGATTTTTTGCATTTCCAAATATATATTTTAAACTATATATTTGATAAACCTCTTATTTTATTAAATATACAACTATGTTAACCTATCAAAATGGAAATTATAGACTAAAAACCAACGATGAAGTGTATATATTCACGAGGTATCGCATAACAACGAGGATTCCGACTATAAGGTATTTGTCTGAAGTATCCTAGAAAGTTTATCCATGAGTAGTCCTTCCCTACGCATATTAGTGAGGCCCGTCTCAATGCCTTTATCTCCTACAGTGGGCCAATGGGTCTGCATCCACTTCTTTCGCTTCCGAGTCAAAAGCCTCATCCGCGGTGGAACCAAACTGCATCTCCTCAAAACTATGACTATGATTTGAGGTGGGTTCAAATGTGAGCTCAGCTAAAAAATGTTAGGCCTTTAAGATCCCTAAGATTTGTGGCACTGTTAACGGTGAGCCAACATGGAGATGACCCATTGCCAATGACAATCAAAGTGGCCTAACCTTATCCTCTTATTTCACGATTTGCATCTTCCACAGTCTTTCAAAAAACATCTGTTTTTATTTTTTGTTATTCTTAAGCTAGATTAGCGAGGCATTGAGTTCAATGTAGCTTATATAAAGCAATACACAGAAGAGAGAAAATCTGTCTGTCTTTATAGTACGGATGGAATTACTTTTCTCACATCAAATATTTCCAGTTCTATTCATTTATGATATGAAGAAAGGCTTATTTTCAATGAATAAACTCTTTCTATTATGCCCTAAAAGTTCATCGTAAGGTCACAACGGATGGTTTTATCTCTTCTCTGAGACACTACGATAGTTCAACTAAGAGCCCTAGAGACAGAAGTGAGAACCGTTGCATCATTCCTTCATGAAAGGCCTACCGAGCTGCTAGGTCCTTCTCTAAAAGGATAGAGGGTTTATACCTTTTATCACTCTAACCTGCATTCAACCCAAGTCAAATATAATTAAAAAAAAAGTTTCGTTCGTCAATAAAATGATGGCTAGAAAAATAATAAGCTTCCTTGATTTATTTGAGAGTCTATATCCCTTGTTTGCTGCTCTTTATCTAAAATAAGCAACAATATGCTTATAGAAAGCATATGCATAGGTCTCTCAATCCAAGGGAGTATTACATGTGCCAGTTTCCTTACTTAACCGGCTCTAGTTTACCGCAGATTATACCATCCTTTCACATCACATAAAATTCATCCTCAAAAGGGATGGTTGTGCTGATGTGTTAGTAAAGATATATTTTTATTACTTTACCTTGTTCCGAGTTATCCGCCGAGTCGAATGGGATGCAGAAGAAGGTCAAGGTTTAGTATCAAACTGAGGGATGCAGAGTCCTGGAGGCAAGACAAACGTGTCTGATCCTAGAAGTTCCTTGGTCCCACATGGGTCCCATGGCGGAGGGCCTTATAAACTTGCTTCTTAGTTGGTTTTCCACTTCGTTTCCCATTTAGTCAAGATAACGAAGAAATATAGGACCCCCTCCCCCCAACTAGAAACAAAGACGTCGACTCATCTCAAGTGTACAGTGCCCATCTCGAGTCTATCTATGTAATTCCTATACACGTGTCCCTTATTTCTTTGATAAGGCGCAGCTAGTTACCAAGGTAACGAGCGCTTTAAATTAATTGAACTAGAAAATGAAAAATATGCATGCCTAGCTAGATTGGGGTATGGTTAGCCGGACCGTAGGTCAAGTTTAATTGATTCACTGACATTAGCAACATAACTTTCAGATCATCTAGGAATTGAATTAATCTTGATTTCTCGTGCTTAATCTAACAATATGTAGGAAACACGGCTAGAGCGTATAGTGCCTCGTCTGGCACTGAGGACTTATTTCTCTTCTTTTCCCGAGGATTCTATTAAAGGAACTTAGCCCCTAAAAAAGAAAACAGATAACTTTTACTAAATTACTTATTATTAACCCGATTTGCTAATATGGATGAAAACCCACTGAAGGGAACCTTCACGAGTAATAAAACTAGGAATTTATAAGGATTCCACGCTCCCAGCCCTAATAAATAAGGAGAACAAAAAAACCTCAAACTCCAACAAATCTATGGGATGAATCCTCATTTTTTTTAAATATTCGGTGGTAGGTGTAGCTTTCTTCTTGTCTTCAAAGTAAGAATGATTTCAAGATGAATAGCCTATCATTACAACATCCTTTGACAAGAAGGTAAAAAATGTATTGGTCTTAGTTGATGGTGTAGTAAGCCGAAAAGGAATACAAGCACACAATACTTAGTAAAGTTGAAGGGATTGCCAACAAAAAAAATAATTTCACCGGCTTTGAGTAAGGATCGGAGACACTCAACTAAAAGGAGAGGAACGTTGGTGTATCAAACCAACGATTGTTTTTGGGTCTGGTTTCCAATGCTACAGTTAATTAAGGATAGAAGATTATGTTTAAAGCGTTTCATTGGTTCAGACAAGATAAACGGGTTCAAGAGGGTACCCTCTTTTCTATATCTTGTGTTGTTTGTAGAGACAATGTTGAAGACCACGATCACATGCCTTGTCATTTTACCTTTAGCTTGAGAGTTTATCTCTTTTACTTTACATAAATAGAAATGTAATACAAGATTAAGTGGTCTGCTGGTATCAAACGATCGACTGAGTACTTCTTAAGATCAGGGGAAAAGGCGATGAATGATCATTATTCCACTTTTTTTTGCTGCTTCTAGCTCTGCCACTTGGCCAACTTTAAACGGATTCCCTAACTATATGCGTAAGACACCCAAGTAGAACTGGCATAAACTATAAATTATCTTCTTTCTTAGGTGGTGATGCGGAGGACCGTCAAAAACCGTTTTAATTGAATCGGTCAATAGTGGAGGAAGAAACTGCCAATATTGGATGTACAGATATAAAACTGAGATGTTTCGTATAGAAAGCTCAATCAAGGATTGTAAGATGAGGTTGAAGCGTAAAAAGTCTAGATTTGTATGAGAATGGAATTGGAATTTCTTTAGCTACCTTATTACTACCAAGCGCAAGCAGTGTAGCCTATTCCTAAGCTCAGGGACGAGCCGTTTAAGTTCAAGCAAATAATGATCTCCGGAGTGGGAATAGAGAGCAGGTCTATACTAGACTTTTCAATCTGTATTTGTCGCAGACCTGATGTTGATCACTATTTTTCTATGCGAATACTCGGTCTCCTACTTGTGTAGAATGATCTCAAAACACTGACCTTTTTTAGGGAATTGGTAAATCTGTACCACTTTACGGTGCAAACCCTCTTCTTGGTGACAGAGATGATAACAGACCAAGTACAACAGAAAATATTCCTTGAGTATGATTTTGAGGTTGTGCATAACTCCTCTACCACGACCACCATGACCTACGTTTGCATTTGATGAGCCTCACCAGTAGCAGCAACCGGGTCATGTTTGTGTTTTGACCTTATGAACCTTGTCAGAATGAAATGAGCCTCAACCAAAAATTCTCAGCTTCTTTCTTAAGTGCTTGATCTATAACAGACGGTTTTGAATCTGACTCTTCCCCTACTTTGCACACATCATGAGCAGATTCATCTTTCTCCTTCTACAACTCCCATACACCGAACAACCAATTTGTCGGGGATGCTGCGTTTGCAAATCATAAACTACGTCGATGTTCGCCTTTTTATAAGTCTCAGTCCTTGTCTATTAGACATGAGAGCTTACTCTAGCCAATGTTTGCTTCGATTTGCAAGATAGTAGCTTACAGTTACAGAACATAGGTTTATTTTCTTTCACGCGAACAATTTATGGTTTCCTTGTTGAAACGTTTGATCTCTTTCTCAATAATATAAACATAAAAATTAATTGTAGTAATTAATACACTAAAATTAGAGAAAAAGTTTTGAAAAAGTATTATTTTACATTGCTTGTTTCGCAATCGGTTTTTCTCAACATTGTGAATGTTTGATAAATTATAATACAAACGTGTTTTGAAATTCACAACACATAATTATTTTTGTACATGTTTCGCATTTTATAATTTTTTGTTCATATTTCACCTTTCACAATATATTTAGTTCATGTTTCGCAACTCGCAATTGTATTGGTCCATGTTTTTCTTTACGCAAATGTTGTTAATACATGTTTAGTAATTTGTAAGTATATATATAACAAATGTTTTGAATTCAAAATATTATTCAATAATAAAAATAACAAATTACATCGATTTAATAAGACTTGTTCAACTGATGGCCTATTATTAACCACTATCCCACAACGACTACGCAGTTATATTTTCGAATTAAAATTTTCTCTTTTAAATAGAATATGTTTCTTTTTAGATCTACATGTTATCCTTTTCAAATTTGGTGGACAAATTACTATAGATTCAGTATAACCAAATATTTCACCAAAAATACTCGATGAATGTATGCACTTTCGATAAGTTGTTTTATAAGAACTCGTGTAATTGTATGACTCCATATATGTTGAATGATTTTGTTGAATCTTAAGTATGGCAGCCAAATCAGGGGAGCATGGTAAACATTTAATTTGTCACATACCACAAGAACATTTAAAGCTAATAAGATCAACAACCATAAGAGGTTCAGAATATAATTTGTATATACAAGTAAAGACAACCATTAACAAACTAATTTGATATTGACTTCCAATTTTGGACATAATTCAGTAGTCGAACCTTATATTTTACTCGTCAACTTACAATATTTTCAATTAATTATCGTATAGGAAGACTACAAAATCCGTTGATTTTCCGCCAGACTAAAGGTCATAAAATCGTATCGTTTATCTTTGAAAAATGCACATGCTATTTTTTATGAGTAAATATTTCCAAACAATTGACAAAATTTTATATATTAAACATGTTCGGGATGGAGGCATAAACAAATTGTTTTAATTTTTGAAGTACTTTTGTCCAAAATATTTTAGTTGTACGAACTAATATGCGCTTCAATTTACAAATCGGATGGTTTTAGGTAGGATGGAAGAGGAAACATAACTCAATCACTAAACAACATTTTTTTTTAAAATTTTTGTAAATTAATCGACGATAATTAATATATATATATATATATATATATATGTCGATTTTTAGAGCTGAGAGAAATTTTGGATAATAATAATGTTAGGATGAAAAAGTGTGGAGTAACAATAACAATAATAATGAAAAGATGATTGGTTTATTTAAGAGTTCGAAATTTTTGAAATGACTTTCTTTAGTTAAAGAAAAAATAAGTTGCAGGATAAAAAGAGTGAGAAGTCATAATTTAGTTTAGGGATTTGCTAAAAATAAAGTCGAAATTACTCCGTAAATCGCATGTTTTCATTTTTCAATTGAAACTAGATAAAAAAAACTCAAAAAACTAAAACAGACGACTTCACAGAGTAATTTCGACCTATTTTTTTAGCAATTTCCTTTAGTTTATTCATGATGGCATGCATAGATTAAATAAGACTACATATAGAGATAGATGCATTTTGAAAGAACAGGAACACCGCTGGTTTAAACGGCCGATAAAAGAGTCTCCGGCCGAATTTTGGTTGCCCAAACGACCATAAGAACCGTGTGAACCATTTGGTAGAGTCTTTAGGTCGTCTATCAGTTAAATTGTTGAAATTGACATAGTTCATTCCGAAGCAGACAGTATGATCCAAGCCGAATTCGTAGTTGTCCAATGACCCTACGACATTTCACTTTAGAACCATTCCTGCAGGTAGGGGTGGCAAACGGTCTGAACCGCGAATCATCGGAATCGTTTAAATCAGAACCACGGGTTGCGGTCTTGGCAGGTTGCGGTCCTGGCCGGTTGCGGTCCTGCCAGTTTGCTCCTTATGCGGTCCTGGTGGGTTGCGGTCCTGTCAGTTTGCAGTCCTAATGGACCAATTTCGCAGTTAAACCGCCACTTCAAACCACCAGACAAACCGTTTAAGAACCGTTTATCGGTTCAAACCACCAGACAAACCGTTTAAGAACCGTTTATCGGTTCAAACCACCAGCCAAATCATTTAAGAACGGTTTATCAGAATATTTTATAATGTTATTTAAAATTAATTTGTAAGTGTTAATTGAATCTAATTTCAATAATTGAGATATGTACCATATACACGAGTTAATTATTGTATTTTAATTTAAATATTTATCATTTTAATCGGAATTTTATAATCAATCAATTAGATTCTAAAAAAAATTGTAATTTGATTTTGATACGTTTGATTATATATTTATATTTATGTATTTAAGATATTTTATTTAATATTATGTAGATATTAAATAAAATATATACATCTACTTGTATTTTGATTACAACTTTCAATAATTGTAAAAATATAAAAATAAAAATTTGATTGTCTTAAACAAGATATCGTAAACAATATAATTGTAAAATGATTTGTATATTGTTTGAACATATTAGATATTTAAGATGTTATATTTAATATTATGTACATATTAAATAATATATACCTATTAGACATATAATTGTATTCTAATTTTAAATTATTAGGTGATTCTTTAGATTATTTCAAGCTTGAAGTGTTTATGGTTAGATGAATTATATATTTTATTGTATTTTCGAACTATTCAATATTAGAAGTTTAAATTTAAAATTTTTAGAATTGTATAATTATATGCATAAACTTAAATTACTTGTAAATAACAAAATAAAAATTGAAAGTGAAAGTGATTTAAATAACATTTAATAAAAAAAAGAAGCAAAACAAACACTTCTTGAAACATAGTTTTTAAAAAAAAATTCCAGACCATCCGGAGATTACGTCCGGATGCCCCGGACCGGACGTCCGGACCATCCTGAGATCTATCCGGATGGTCCGGAATTTTTTTTTTTTGTTTTTTTTAAATTTTTTTTTGGTCTCCTCTATAAATAGAGGAGACCCCAAATCCAAACTCATAAATTCATATACTCCTCTCTATGTCTCTCTAAATCTCTCTACTTGTTCTAAATATTCTAGAAAACTCAAATTTCTTATTTTACATATTGTAGTCCTACTTTCGAAATTGTTTGATTTTTTTTTCGCAAATTGTTTCTATTTGATAAAAACACTTAAATAACGTTGGGATAACATTATAATAGCTCAATTAAGAGCTTCGTATAATTTATCAAGTTATTTAATTGTTATAGTAATTTAAATTAGTTCTTTTAATTTTATTAGTTGTTGTTAGTTGTTATTGCTTGTTGTTAGTTGTATTAGTTTGTATTAGTCTAAATTTAGCTTTTATTATTTGCGATATTAATTAGTTTCGATTAGTATTTTATTGCATATTTAAAAAAACGTTGTTTTCAGTTTTAAAATGCCTATAAATCGTAGACTTACAAATACTCACCAATCCGCTAATTTTCACTTGTTATGAATGATATTTGTGATAACCAAAACAAATTAATACTAACCAAAATGTAATAATAATTTTATAATCATTATTAAAATTACAATAATAAAATTCAAAAGTTAATATTAAAATTATAACAATATAACTTGTAATCTTTTACCATGATAAAATGTGATTTTGGTTTAAAAAATAATAAATAACATTTGTAATATTTAAAACCAAATCATAATAATAAAATTCAAAATGTAATATTAAAATTATAACAATATAACTTAAAAATAACAAATAACACTTGTAATATTTAAAACCTAATCACAATAATAAAATTCAAAATGTCATATTAAAATTATAACAATATAACTTGTAATATTTTTGCATAATAAAATATGATTTTGGTTTAAAAAATAATAACAAACACTTGTAATATTTAAAACCAAATCCCAATAGTAATCAAAATGTAATATTAAAATTATAACCATAGAATTTGTAATATTTTAACATGATAAGATATAGTTTTGGTTTGTAATATTAAAATCAACACTACTAATATTAGATCTAAAAACATAATAATAATAATATTCAAAATGTGATAATAACATAAATAATATTTAAAATTTTGGACTATATAATAATTACAACACTTAAAATATTAATAACCAAAACAAATTAATATTAACCAAAATGTAATAATAATTCTATAATAATATGCAATATCTCAATATTTTTTAAATATAACATTTTGGTTATAAAATAAATAAAACATTTATAATATTTACCAATAAACTGCGGTTTTTTACAAATAAACCGCGGTTTTTTACAAATAAACCGTGGTTTCGCAGTCCTGGTGGGTTGCAGTCCTGGTGGGTTGCAGTCCTGGCGGGTTGCGGTCCTACCAGTTTGCGGTCCTGCCAGTTTACTCCTTATGCGGTCCTGGCGGTCTGACGGTCCTGAGGGTTGGGGTCCTGCCAGTTTGCAGTCCTAATGGGTCAGTTTCACAGATAAACCGTCAGTTCATAAGCGTTAGTTCATAAGCAGATAGTTAGCTTTGAACCGTGGTTCCAGAACCATTTGCTACCCCTAACTACAGGTAGGAAGATTATGGGACAATTAAATAAAGATCACCATATATATACAAGTACATTAAAATTTGTTAGAGAAGTTACTCTATGGCTGATCGCATGAAACATAAATGACTACAAAATCTTAATTTAAGGACTAATCACATTATAATAATAATTATAATAATAATAATTCATAGAAAAAATTTTGTAGAAATTTTTTTTAGAAATTTTTTTCTCGAACTTCATTAATTTATTTGGAATTGATTATGAGAATGATTATTCCTAATCAGTGTGTTCAAATGAGCATCATCAAAATCCCACGTCTTTCACTTCTATTAAGAAAATTGGTTATTGAGTATCTTCTTCCATATATATTCTTTCTCCAACTTCTCGTACCTCATGTCCACATGTATTTACATTTTTTTTTATTTTCTCTTTACTTCCCCTTTTATGCCTTCGTCCTCTCCAAAACATCATAAGATTCAAATCATTATAAAACGTTTTAAAATTTACGAATTAACTTGAAATTTTTGAAACATAGTTTAATTTAAATTGCAAAATCCAAAAATTACAAAATATGATATTTTTAACTTGGAAAATATGTTGATATGTTTCTTTAAATACTTACGAAATTTTTAAATTTTTTTAATTTACAAATAATTAAACATTTTGAATTTACGTAACATAGTCATTTTAAATTGCAAGATATTGAAAATGATAATTTTTTTTTGCAAAACATAGTGTAATCAAGACATGCAAACTAATTTTCCAAGAGAGACGTACACGAGTTACTTCTATTTTATTTAATGAAAACATTAAAGTTATCTCTTAGTTTTTTAATGTTAAATCATTTGAAACATCCTGGTATGAAATCTTCTTGACCTAATTTTGCTTTAATTCTTGTGTTTTCAAAAACCTTATAAGAATCAATATGCATTTATTTATGTATTGAGAACATTTGTAAAATACTAACCACTAGCATATCAAAAGATTTTATAATTATTTTAGGAGTGATGTTGCAATAATTATATATGGTAGTTATAAGCTTCAGACTCTTTGCTTTTTCACGATTATAGATGTTAATTTTTCATATATTTGTCATGGTAAATCAATATCGAATTCATGACATCATTGGGCGTGGAGAAGAACGACCTTGAGCAACCATATAAAATCATCAACACAATAAGATTGTTTATAATTTCTTCTCATTATGTTGAAGAAACTTTAATTGAATTCTAAGGTGGATTATATTAAAAAACGTTAGTTCAAAGCTACGAAACTTTCACTTAATTTATGAATCATAAAGTAATTGAATATTACCGGAATACAAATTTGTAATTAATAATTCTTTTTTAGATTACAAAATAAAATTATTACAAAATAATGTTCAATAAGAAATTGTGAAATACCAAACTTGCAAAATACATCATATATTTGAATTATAAAATAAAGATTCTAGGAAAAAAAATGTTAAAAGATTCTAATTTTATAGCTTTAGTTATTTATTCGTTATTTGAATAGCATGTTTTCCTCTTCCTAATCGTTGAAGTATGGAAAATGTTTGAATTATTCTTAAGTTTTCTTGTTCTTCGTAAATCCAAATTGGGGTACTATTTTTGTAAAGGATATTGTCTATTTACCACACTTTATTCTAAATAAATTATTTTGATATAATATGTAGATTTGTTTATCTCGATTTAGAGGATCATTTTTATGGTCGGCCTTTTTATTATTTATATAAACAAGTCTTCGTATTTTATAGGTGCAAATATATCCAGCCATAAAGTAAAATATTTTTTTGGAGATAGTAGATGATGTGGTTCTTTTAGTTGCTTGTGTACGTGTTTTTGTTATTTTTAGTACCTTTATAACTTCAATCAAGGATGGTAGTTTTTATGTGAAAACAATAAAATAGAATTGGTCATGTTTTCTTCTGAATAAAAATACAAAAATGTTGGTTTTCCGATTTTGAAAACATAGTGCTTAATATACTTGTGAAATTTTTTAGTCATACCCATTTTGTTTATCTTGAGAAATTTAGTGAAAATATAACTTGCAAAATATGCTTGAACCTCATTTGTAAAATATGCATCTAACAAAGTTGTGAAACATACATCTAATTAAGTTGCATAACATGCAATATAACTTGCAAAACATACACGGTATTAAAGTGTGAATCCTATATATGATTTATGTAATTAAGGATTCGAGATTTAGAAACCTCGAACAAAATTCATCCAAAAATTATAAAATATAAGTTTTTAGGGATTCAAAACCTATAAATATCCAAACTTAGGCTCTAAACAAAAATTAGTCTGTTGGCTATCAATTTTCGTGATACGTAGTCCTTCAACTAAAAAAAGTACCAATTTTTAGTATCTTGACTATCCATTTCCCACGTGTGTTAACTATCCATTTTCGTGACAGATAGTCCCTTAACTATTCATTTTCGATAAAATTAGTCTTTTGACTTTACATTTTCGATAAGTTAGTCATATAAATAAACATGCGCATGGGGACTAACTTTATCCAAAATGGATTGTTAATGGACTAAATCTGGTCTTTTTTTAGTCAATAGACTACGTGTCACCAAAATAGATAGTCACAAGATTCACATTTTTAGTAGTTACAAAATTCACTACTTTGGTGAATTTCATCATGTTTGACAAATTCTTTCTTATTTTCTTCCAGATTTGGCGAATTTCATGATAAAATTAGTCGATGCCTGATTTTCATGTTAAAATCAGTTGGGGCTTGGCGAATATCATCATTTGATTCACCCAGGCTTTGGCGAATGTTTGAATTTTAAAAGTCAATTTGTGGAAGAAAAACAAATTTGTGAATAGTACACCAAGACAAGGTAAAGAGAGAATAAAGACAAGTTGTGTTTTTTTGTTTGATTATGGTTATTATATTTATTAATTTTATTTATATATTTATTTTTGAAGATAAATATCTTTTTATCATAAACAATTATTATGTTTAATATTTTTTTTAAACCATTGTAGTCAGTAGTTTTGAACTCTTTTTGTCAGACTCGTTGACTATATTTTCAAGCTTTTTTTTTAAATATTAAATATCAATTAAAAATCTTGTTGTTGTGGGATCCGCTGCAAAAAACATTATATTAATTATAATCGAATTTTCGTTTTATTTTTTGTTATTTATGAAATATAATCGTACCAAAATACAAAATAAAAACTCAATTTGTTTTAAACAACAAAATGAGAGGATGGCACTTTCTTCTCCCGTGATCTATTTATTTAAAGACAATTCGACTTATAATTGTTTCTTTAATAATATTTTGTGAACTTTTATTATATTATCAATTTTAATTATTGGTATTATATAATAATTTTAAGAGTTATATTTTACAAGTTTAATTATTGTCTCATTTAACTTTTGGTTGATATTACACTTTTGCTCTATATATATATAAAATTAATTTTAACTCTAACTTGTTTATTAACTCTTGTTTTTATATTTTTCCTAGGTGTTTTAATTTAAGTCTTGTTTCAATAGTGTTTTTGAATAATAGTTTTTTTAAATGACCCGTAATTAAATTATTTTAATGCTTTTACGTGTATATATTTTGTGTAATCTATTTGTATTTTTTATGTTTCAAGCTTTGTTTTATCAAATTAAATAATAAACTAGAAAAAAGTATCCATAGTTACTCACTCAACTATTTCATTACCGTATAACAATTTAAAATTTTCATGTTATCAATAGATACAATGACTTTCAAAACAGGAAAAAATATTCACATTAGTATAAATAGAATATTTTAAGTCAATTTTTTTTTACCTCCTTTCAGTACTCATTCTTTTCAAACTCATTAAACCCATTTAACTCACTAAACCTAGTAATCTTTCATCCGACTTCAAACAGTTTCAAAGTCCGACGAAACAATTAAGACATCGTTATCTTGCCAGAATACCTATTTCAAGCTTCATTTGGCGTAGAGACTTTCAGGAACACCCTAGAAGTACTCATCGTATCAGTAATAATTTTAATGTGTTTCGATGATTACTGTCAACTACCTTTTGTATTTCTAGGTATATATTGCACTTATAGTGCATTCCGATGTATTCATTGCAACTAGGTTGCTCCGTAAACTCAAATTGTGTAAGTATTTTGTTGATCATTTGCAGTTTCTAATTTTAGTAGACATATTATTTTGGAGTACTTTTTAGGGTTTTTAGATGCATATAATATGTTATATTTTTATAGTTGTAATTATTGTTTGATTTCTAGGTTTAGTGTTTTAGGATTTTGATTTTCGTCAACGTGCATGTGAGAGTAGACACAAATCTCGCATCTTCTTAATAGGTCCTACAAAAGAAAATCGTGTTAGACTCGTAGTTGTGCATTATGTGTAAGTATCGCTAAATTCGCATAGATAATATACTCATAAATAACATGGATAGTATATGCATAAATAACAACGCAAAAATGCTATATTTTTTTCTGATAAATTTTTTAATCCCATGCTGAGAAAGAACTCAAATTATGAAAACATATTATTTATTTGTTTATATATATAATTTATTATTTACACAATTTAAATTCCAACATTAGTACGTGAAATGTTTGCATAATAGGTTAGATAAATATTATTAAAATATTATCGGTAGACATATATTCAAGCTAGGATTTCAATAAATATTAAATGATATTTTAAATTATAACTAAAAGTTTTGTAAGAATCGTGATTTTCAAGAATCAAAATATTATTATATTTATTTAAAAGATAAATTGTTTGAAACTATATGTGACCGTTATTATTATGTTTGTAAATATTTAATATATTTAAAAATAATACAAAAATTATGAATATCATTCAATTCAAATATAATAAATATAAGCACAAGAATTAAAATGATTTTTATATGCTGAGTTTTAGTGACTATGTGAATAAAAGTGTAACTTATGATGAAAATCTTCAATTATAAAATATATTTAAAGTAAAATAATATATTCATAATAATATAATTTTCCTAATCAATGTTTCTGTTTGGTGTAACTTTTGGAAGAAAAATAAGATGCTCTTCTAAAGGGTCACTTTCTTCCAATTGTGTACTCGATAAAATGCAAATAAAATTAATCCATCTTATAATCTCTTTTTATTATGCTTCTTCTGTCATCCATTTTTGTTCTTTCAAACCAAACTTTTGATTGCTTCTTTTTCGACTGTCTTATCCTTTATCCCTCTTCTCCAGTCCATCATTTCTTGAAATTGTCTCATCATATGTGGCAAAATGCAAGAAGCAGAGCATCACAATAGAGAATTTCATATTCTCCAAAAGTCTAATACTTAGTCTAATGAAGCGCAACAACAAATTATGATTCCAGCACCCCTTATAAAGAGATTTGTTGATGCCATAACGCCTTTAAAACCATGCCCCACTGCTGAAAATTTGAAACCAACCATGATTAAACACCTTCAATCTCACATTTCCATTCAATTCAACAAGAAAACGAAAGATATTCTGGAAAACTACTGTAAATTCATGCTAATAGCAAAGTTTTCTTAGGGTATTCCTAAAAGACAGACACTTAATCATTTATTAGACACCTGAGGAAATTTACTCGAGAAGTAAATGTCAGCAACTGGGATTCTAAACATTCACTTATCGAGTTTTCAACCAAAGAGGACATGTGCAAGATTTGTTCTAGAAGTATGTGGACTGTAGGTGAAAAAAATCATGAGAGTTATTAAATGGTCTCCCAACCTCAACCCGAAATATGGAAAACCAGTTGTTCCCACTTGGATTCAGATAGAGCATGTACCAGAATATACGTTCAAGGAATAAATAATTATCTTGATTTATGAAACCATAGGTGAACCTCTAAAATGTTGGATACCTACCAATAACATAGCATTGTTTAATGCATGTTATGCTCTGATTGAACTTGATATTACCCAGAAACTTCAACATGAAATTTGGGTTGGATTTTGGACCAATTAAGGGTGTTGGTTTCACGTAAGTTACAAGGATGTTCCTTCGTACTGCACCTAGTGCTATCATATAGGTCATGATATAACTAACTGCACAAAGATTTTACCAAAAAATCAATAAATTACAACTGACACTAACCTTGACCAAAATACTGAAAGCCACAAAAAAAAATACTATGCAGAATAAGCCTAAGCTTCAATCTCTGATAATCAAGCCGGACTCAACTGGGAATGATAATCAGCAAGTGGAGAAATCAACTACAACAACTAACACAGATTTCAAAACGCACAGTCTCAACAAACAACATCAGCAAGAAAATATCGAAAGCAGTAATCAATTATCAAGCCAAAACTAATATACCAATCCTCAGAATGATAACATCTCTAAAAGCAAGGAAATCATAGAAGCTATAAGAGATCTTGAAGAAGACTACAGAGAAATTAAAGATCAAGAACAAGAACCAAATGATATGGAAAACTACACTCCTAATCATCAGAATTTTAGAAGTTTGCCTTACTTTCTAATCTTGAAAAGGAAACAAACAGATCAAATTTCAGGTTTTGCTAAATAAAATACTCAAAGCAGCTAAGTTCAGAAGCAGAACTGAAAAAGGAATCTATATGTCCTTAATTGGGAACAAGAATCAAAGCAAGCCTTTACCTAATCATGATAAACATCCTTAATTGGAACATAAGAGACATCAGTAATAGAGCTTCGCTGAGAAGGATCAGACACATTATTGCTAAAGAAAAAAATCGGCATTGTCTTCATTCAAAAACCTATGGTTAATCCAGATCAGATCTCCTCATTTCCTGCTAAGATTGGTCTCAACCACTGCACCCTCAACTGTAACAGCAAATTCTGGCTCTTCTAAAATGACTGGTTTACTATTTACATTATTATTGATCATCCTCAATTGATCCATGCTGAAATTACCAACCCCAATCTAAACAATGTTTTCTCCCTCACTACTGTATATGCCAAATGCCAAAGACTTAACATGAAATCTCTTTGGCAAAATCTCAAAAAGATTGCTATCACTATCAAAGAGTGCATTGTTCTTTGTGAATTTAAAACCATTTCTAATCCCTCTGAGCAAAAGGGTTGTATTAAATTCTGTGCTAATAGTTTTGATGATTTCAATGAAGCCATCAGCCTCTGCAAACTTGAAGATGTTGGGTTTACTGGGAACAAATTTACATGGTCTAACAAAATCAAGTAGAAACGTCTAGATTGTGTTTTTCATAACAATGAGTGGATTGACTTCTTCAAGAAAACCATTTTCAATCACCTTCTCAGAACTTGATAAGACCACATGCCACTCCTTGTTTCTGTTTCCAATGAAAAAAATTAATAAAAAATCTTTTTTCAAATTTCTTAACATGTGGTGCATAAATAAAGAATTCTTTCCCTTTGTTACATCTAATTAGTTGATTGATATGCAGGGCTCTCCTCTTAACATATTCTGGAATAAATTAAAGAGACTGAAAGTTGCTCTCATAGGTTGGAAAAAATCTGTGTTTAGAAATGTCTTCAACAAAGTTGTTGAGGCAGAAAAAGAAGTTAACAAAATGGAAGAATTACTAAGGGAGAACCATAATTAACTCAACAGAATCAATGGGTCTAAGGCAAATGCTCACATTCTCCAACCCCATACGCAAGAAGAAACATACTGGTATCAAAAGACGTATTCCACCTGGATAAAGAATAACGATCGAAATACTAAAATCTATTAAAACTATGTAAAAAATAAGATTAGAAATAATAAAATCAACAAAATAAAAGATGGTTCAACTTGAATTACATATGAAATTCTGCTCAACAACTCTGCTGAAACTTATTTAAAAAAAAAACCTTAACTGATAATCCTTATTCAAACTATGATTATGAGTTAATTAATATAAATAACTACTTATCCAATGGTATTCCTAACATAGTAACTGAGCATGACAATACCAACCTCATGAAAATGCCTAGTGAATAGGAATCCTGGAGGCTATCAAAGGCCTCGATCCAGCAAGTGTAGCTGGAATGGATGGTTTCAACATAACTTTTTATCTGAGCTGTTGGAACACATCAAGGCTGACCTGAAGGAAACTATAATCTCTTTATTTAATGGTTATCCTCTTTCTCAAGGAGTTTTAGCCACATGTTTAGTTCTGATCTTATAAACATATAAAGTTGGAAGTGATGAGGAAGAATAAAAGACAAGGGCCAAAATGCATAGAAATAAATGTATAGGGGCCAAAATGCATAGAAATAAATGTATATGGGCCGAAATGCATAGAAATAAATGTATAAGGGCCGAAATGCATAGAAATAAGTGTATAAGGGCTGAAATGGATTAATTGTAAAGATATAGTCAAAATAGGAAGGAACCTTAGAGCAGGGACCAAAAGATGTAATTAAACCGAATTAAAGCGTGTGGGGTACGCAATTGTACTATAAAAGGACCACACACGTTTCACGAATCTCGAGATGAATAGTACGACTTTCTCTCTCTACCACTTTAGCATTTTCTCTCTCTAGATCTAACACTCAAATATTCTTCTACTTCTTAATCCTCTGTCAATAAATCCTCTCACAACAAAATCACCCTCGGACCATCTTTCAACTCTTCAGTGGCGCCGTCTGTGGGAAACGAGAATCGCTCCGACGATAATCGCTTCCTAGAAATAATTCCTGTTCCGAGGAGAACCATGGAAGGCCGAGGGGACGATTTAGTTGATCACTGCGAGGAAAACATGGAGGCGGATGACTTTCGAAATGACTTGGAGTCCGAAAGAGAAGGAGGTCGCCGAGTTGAAAATGTTTTTGATGACTCCGCTCTTTTGGCTCAGAGGAATGAACTATTGCTGGAGATCGAAAGGTTGAAGGTGGAGATGGAAGCTGCGCAAGGAAATGTTCGATCGGAGGTAAGAAGATAACCTGTCGAACAAAAGGAGGAGCGCGAGGTTGAAATTCGACCCAAGAGGAGAGATGACAAGCATCGGAGGCGTGAGCGACGGTCTCCGAGGAGGAGAGAAAGATACCGTTCAGACTCGGCTACTTCAAGCGACTACTCGCGATATAGCACTTCTGAATCATCCCCTCTGAGATATTGCAGAATGAGAAAGCGTGACCAGTGGCGAACTGGCGCCCGAAGGGGAAGGAGTTCGGAGAGGAAATCTTCGCGGGAAAAGAGTCGCCATGACCGAGTCGGTGATCGCTCCCATGAGCAGGCAAAGTGCCTTGGGAAGGAGGATACGGGCCCTCGAAATTCAGAATGGCAGCAGCAGTACACTTTGCCCTCCGAGGAGGGTCTGTACTTTTCAAGCAACGATAATTTGAGGTCTAACATTTATCGTACATGGCATAACTGGAGAGCCTCTCCTCTATCATCGGAGATCTTAGTAGGAAATATCCCGAAGCATTTTGACATTTCGAAGCTTGAAAAGTTCGATGGGACTCAGGAACCGGACAACCACATCGAGCAGTTTAAGAACTTTATGATAAACTTCGACGATGATGATAAGCTCTTGTGCAGAGCATTCTCTCAAACCTTCAAAGGAGTGGCATCCAAATGGTACAACAGGCTACCTCAGGGCTCTATTAAGAATTTTGACATGTTCTGGAATATTTTTAGACAACACTTCGTGGGGAGTAAGAAATTTCGAGCCAACAGAGACACCATAATCTACTGTCGGCAAAAAGTGGGGGAGAGCCTCAAAAACTATACCAATCGCTTTGTCAAGACCAAAACAGATATGGAGTACTGTAAGGATTCAGTAACGCTTGCAGCGTTCAGGATGGGTTTGCTCCCCGGGTTGTTGAAAGACACGGTGGCAGAAAGTCAGGCAATGACCTTCGGAGCATTGCTAGATCAAGTAGAGAAGAGGATATTGGTGGAAGAAACCCAAGCCTCAGAGAAAGGTTCCGGAGAGCAATTGGACCATAATCAATTTCAGAGGGCTGAGCCAAGCTCTCAGGGCCCCCGATCGACCGTTCAAGCTAAAAGCACGGGTCAGTATCCTCCAAGGCAAAAATCAAACCCGCAGTATTATGGCAATCAACCAAGCCATAATCAAGGGGGGAGATACATGTCAAACAAATGGACTCGTCCCGACTACTATGCGGAGTTAACAGAAAATGTCGCTGCAATATTCGATAAAGCTAAATCTTCGGTCACGTTCAGGAAGCCCTTTCCCATACAAACACCGAGGGAGAGCAGAAGCGTTAACAAATATTGCAAGTATCACGAGGATGTGGGCCACGACACCAAAGATTGCATAGCCTTGAAGAAGGAGGTGCAGGCTCTCATCGAAAATGGAATGCTGTTGGAGTATGTCAAGAAACACTCCCAGAAAAACGCCGTGGTAAAAGCTGTCTCGAAGAACACTGACACAGCCATGGTTATTTCCGAAGGGGTTGACGATTTTGACATCGAGCAAGAGTATTTGGACCCGAAAGTCGGGAGGAACAATGTAAACTTGGTCGAAGAGGAAATTCCAAGGGGGAAGGTAGATAGTCTTTGTGCATTTTTTGAATCCTTAGCAATCTTTGGCGGAGACACTATCGCCGGGAATTCGAACAGCTCTCGCAAAAGGCACATGGTGAATTTGACCACCCAGATCGAAGCTGGAGTCTCCGCACAAATGCATCGATTGCCTTCTCCTATTATTTGTTTTGATGATGATGATATGCGTAATGTTGCAGGCCCTCATGAGGACGCTGTAGTGATCGCGGCGGGCATTACCGGGGATCAGATTCAAAAAATACTCATCGACACAGGAAGCTCTGCGAACATCCTGTTTATGAGCACTTATCGCCGCATTTCTGACCCACCGGTCATCCGAAGATCTGACAGAACGATAGTGGGCTTCACTGGTGCCACGGCGGTTGTCGTGGGAGAATTTCAATGTACGGTGGAGTTGGGTCGTGGACCATTTAAAAAAGAGGTGGAGGTACTCTTCATTGTGGTTGACGCACCCACTTCATATAATGCTATCCTGGGTCGCTCTTGGTTGTCTCGGATGCACAGCGTCATCTCCACGGTGCATCAATGTCTAAAGTATGTGATCGGGAACAATATTGGTACGGTCAGAAGTAGCCAGAAGATGGCACGAGAATGCTACCAAATCGCCCTGTCTTCCAAGGGAGTTCGAGGGGGGCCCTCTGACTCAGCATAGCAATTAAAGGGGCCACCCTCCGAGGTCATCCTTTGTGATAATCCAAGGGAGGCCCCCGGATTTCAGGTCCTGGAGGAGGATTCCGCGACACATGAGTTTGCGGCTGGCAAAGTTCTGAAAAATAGGGGTCCATCTCTCCCCCGAATTTAAAGGGAAGTTAATTGCTTTTCTATCTGATAAGCTCGATATGTTCGCTTGGTGTGCGCAGGATGTCACTGGGTGCCGACGGAGATCATATGTCACCAGCTTGCCTTGCGATCGGATTTCCGACCAATAGTCCAAAAAAGGAGGCATGTCTCCCCGGAAAAGGCCTCAGCAATTTTGTTAGAAGTCGAACGACTTTTAAGTATTGGTCATATTCGTGAGTTGCATTATCCCCTATGGGCGTCAAATCCGGTGTTGGTAAGGAAGAAGAACGGCAAGTGGAGGATGTGTATCGACTTCACAGATTTGAACCGCGCTTGTCCTAAGGATCCTTTTCCTGTCCCACGCATTGATCAGCTAGTAGACTCGACCTCCGGAAATCGATTGCTATCTTTTATGGATGCTTACTCGGGCTACAATCAAATCCGATTGGCTACTAACGATGAGGAGAGCACTTCTTTTATTACCGGGCGGGGTCTATACTGTTACAAGGTCATGCCGTTCGGGTTAAAAAACACGGGGGCAACTTATCAGCGCCTGGTTAATAAAACTTTCGAGGAGCAGATTGGGAGGAATATGGAAGCTTATATCGACGATATGTTGGTAAAGAGTGAGAAAGACGACGACCATTTTGCTGACCTCACAGAAACATTCCACAACTTGCGTAGGGTCAACCTCAAGCTCAATCCAGAAAAGTGTATTTTTGGAGTACGGTCGGGTAAATTCCTTGGCTACATGATCAGTGAAAAAGGCATTGAGGCGGACCCAGAGCAGTTAAGAGCGTTGATCACCATGAGCCCTCCTCAAAACATTAAAGAGGTGCAAATCCTGACAGGGCGATTGGCTGCCCTAAATCGATTCATTTCCCGCTCCTCGGACAAGTGTGCCCCGTTCTTTAAAGTATTGCGGAATGCCAAGCAATTTTGTTGGACCGAAGAATGTTCCACGGCATTTCAACAAATTCAGGAGTATCTAACCTCTCCGGAAGTTTTATCTAAACCCTTAGTGGGGGAGACACTGATTGTTTACGTAGCGATATCCACGTGTGTTGTCAGTGCCGTTCTCCTCCGAGAAGCTGACTCTCTTCTGAGGCCAATTTATTATGTCAGCAAGAGTTTTCTGGACGCCGAAAAGCGATATCTTACTTTGGAGAAGGTGGCGTTGGCATTAGTCACCGCGGCGCGAAAGATGAGGCCTTACTTTCAAGCCCATCCCATTGTGGTTCGAACAACGTTTCCCCTGAAGAGTCTATTACAAAGACCAGACATCTCTGGCAGGATGACTAAGTGGTCCGTAGAGCTGGGAGACTTTGACATAACATTTGAGCCTCGCACAGCGATAAAGGCACGGGTTTTAGCAGATTTTCTGGTTGAATTCCACTCCGACAGGGACTAACAGGAGGTATCTGACATAGTTTCCAAGGAATAGTGGGTAGTACGGACGGATGGGGGGTCGAACGTCTCAGGCTGCGGGGCAGGTGTTCAGTTAATATCCCCGCAAGGGGTCGCTATGTTCCACGCCATCCGTTTCGGTTTCAAGGCCACTAATAATGAGGCTGAGTATGAAGCAGCTTTCGCCGGCCTACGCTTGGCTCAGATATGCGGGGCTCGACGGATAAAGTTGGTCAGTGATTCTCAGTTGGTAATAAATCAGGTTTCGGGGGAGTCCGAGGCGAGAAAGGAAACACTGGTACAATACTTGAAACTGATGAAAGATTTGGCCTCGGGTTTTGAGGACGTTAAGTTCGAACATGTCCGACGAGAGTTGAATGCCGTCCCGGATTCTCTTGCTTATGCTTTGTGGACAGAAGGTTATCCCTGGGTTTTGGTCCAGACATGCCCGTCGATCTCAATCGGTAAAGACCATGTGATGAACGTCTCGGAGGGAAATCGAGCGATCACACCTGACTGGAGAACAGTCCTCATTGATTTTTTGGCTCATGACTTTTTGCCCGCCGACAAATATGAAGCCATAAAAGTTAGATTTAAGTCGCACGGTTACATTTTGCTGGACGGGTCGTTGTATAAGAAATCTCTGAGTCGGCCATTACTGAGGTGCTTGAGCGGACACGAGTCACAAATTATCCTCTCCGAGTTACATGACGGCGAAGGATCCGCTCATTGTAGATATAAAGCTTTGACACGCAGGGTATTCTTGGCAGGTTATTATTGGCCAACTATTTCGGCTGATGCAAAAGATCTGGTTAAACATTGTGACACGTGCCAGCGGTATGCTAATGTAATTCACAAGCCAGGAGCGCTGATGGAAAGCATCCCAGAGGCAGTTCCTTTTGACCGATGGGGCATTGACTTGGTTGGAACCCTACCGATGGCCTCTGAGGGCAAACAGACGATAATTGTGGCCGTTGATTATTTTTCTAAGTGGGTGGAAGCTGAGCCACTTGCGGGCACGAAAGCCAAGGATGTGATCAAATTTGTTTTGTCTAATATCTGTTGTCGTTTTGGTGTACCATTGCAGATTACAACGGACAATGGACCACAGTTTGATAACAAAGAATTTCAGAGTTTTTGTGTGTCAAGGGGCATACGACAATGTTTCTCGGCACCATTTCACCCTCAGGCAAATGGCCAGGTGGAAGTAACTAATCGCACGATCCTCGACGGGCTGAGAAAGAACTTAGAAGGTAAGGCAGGAAAATGGCCCGACTATTTACAGGAGGTGTTGTGGGCATATCGAACGACCCCGCGAACAGCCACCGCTGTGACCCCTTTCGCTTTAGTTTATGGAATGGACGCCGTGGTCCCTCCAGAGATCCTCTTCCCTTCCCATCGAATAGCAACTTATGACTCAGACACCAATAAAGAGCATAGAGCGTTGGCTTTAGACTTGGTGGAGGAAAAGAGGCAACGGGCGCAGCTGACTTCCCTTCATTATCAAACTCTTATGCGGAGCCGATATGCATCCAAAGTCAACCATAGGGATTTTCAGGTGGGAGACAAGGTCCTACGGAAAATCTTCTTACACACTAAGGACAAGAGTTTGGGGAAGCTGGGTCCTAATTGGGAAGGTCCATATACGGTCACCGAAAGAATAAAACCAGGTACTTATCGGTTGAAAGATAAAGATGGACGATATCTCCGCTTACCTTGGAATATTGAGCATTTAAAGCTGTACCTCGATTAGCAGAGCTCGGAGAAAATATTGTATTTCTTTTCACTTTCTATGTATCCCTCGGGAAAAATTTTGGTGAGGACACACTCTTTCCTACCCTGTTAGGCACAGGAAGGTTTTAATGAGGTGTTTCGGTGATCCCATTAATACAAAGTTTCTTTGCCTTTAACTATTTTTTGAGTCACAGTCACATGTGCCTCGAATTGTTGTCCCTCACACTATTTTTTGAGTCACAGTCACATGTGCCTCGAATTGTTGTCCCTCACACTATTTTTTGAGTCACAGTCACATGTGCCTCGAATTGTCGTCCCTCATACTATTTTTTGAGTCACAGTAACATGTGCCTTGAATTTCCGTTCTTCGAATTATTTTTTGGGACTATCGAACTATTCATCGGGTCACATTAAACTGTGCCACGATGTTTTGGGACCTTCAAACTATTCTTCGGGTTACATTAAGGTGTACCTCGAAGCAATTCTCAGTTATGAGTTAGAATATTTTCTCCTTCCAATTGTTTTCGGAGACCTTACAATTATTCGAAGGCCAAGTAGATCGGAATTTATCTAGATAAAAATTGTTCGAAGGCCAATAAATTGGAGTTCGATGGCCATTCAGTTTGAAGTTCGATGGATTTATTACAAACATAAAACTTTATTGCAGAGATCCTGCGCGTTATTCGAAGGCCAAATAAGTTGGAGTTCGAAGGTTTTATTGCAAAGATAAAACTTGCTAAATTCATTTAAGTAAAAATTGTTCGAACGCCAAATAAGTTGGAATTTGAAAAATTTAGTGTAAGTATAAAACTTGCTGCATTTATCAAAGTACAAAATTATTCGAAGGCCAAGTAGGTTGGCATTCGAAGGCTAATAAATTTGGCGTTCGCTGGCCAATGAATCTGAAGTTCGAAGGGTCAATAAGGTAATAAATCGAAGAACAAATTGTCAACCCAAAAATCATTATGAACTTGTTCCACATACAACACATTGATAAGTCAAATATTCAGTGCTCTCACAAAGTTAAAGCAGCACAGCAAGTTCCAAGTCATTACAAAAAGAGGCCTTTTAGGCCATACAAAAAAACTACCTACAACACTTTCACTTAGTCGGCATTCTTCGAACTATCACTCCCCTCGCCTTCTGAGTCTTCACTCTCACTTACAACTATTTGGGGTGGGCGAAGTTCTGGGGGGACAAGCTTCCAGAAAGGACCCAGTTCATAGTCAGGGTGATCGGTGTATATTTGGGTCAATAAGCCGGCTCGAGTGGCAGCATCTCGAGCTTGTAAAGTCTTCGAACATGTTGCAGCATAAGCATTTGCACCCTTCTCCTTTGCCTCTTCGATTTCTGCTGGGAAAATCTGATTTTTCTCTCCAATTTATCGCGCTCTTTGACTACTTTTCGAAGAGACTCAGTACATTGCTCAAATCCATCACAGGCCTTCCGATGCCCTTTCTTGTATTCAGATATCATCAGCTCCTGGGTATTAGTCTTCTCCTTGTACAAATCCCTTTCTTGTTGACAGCACCTCTCTAGCATGATCACATAGCTCTCAGAGGCAGAAAGGCGCTCGTACAGGGCATCAGCTTGGCCTTCGATCACTGCATACTCCTTCTTGGCCTCCTCGAGTTGAGAGGCAACTAGTGATGCTTTGAACTTGTAGTAATTTTTACGCTTTTCGAGATGGCGCATCTTCTTTCCTCGATTCACTGAAGTATGCAGCAGCCTTCGCAGATTCATTGAAAACTCATCGTCTAAGGGGACCTCGAAGGAGCTCGAAGGAGACCCTAAATCTGCATAATCGAATTCAGAAAAATTACCAAAAGCCACGTCAGGGTGAACATGTAATGGGGGGTTTGTTCGAGGAGCAGGGATAGGAGCCAGCCTTGGACTGCCTTCGAGGGAGGCTGGGTGAGAAGCCTCAGTCAGAGGAGAGTGCAAGGATTGGTAGGAAGTTTCCTTGGGTGATAGGCCACCCCTGTTTTCAGCATCAATTGCATCATTTTGGACGGCTCTTTCGAAGTTAGTCCCTTCATTGTTATCAGGAGTTTCTCCTCCCTCAGACTGTTCTTCGATGGGCTCAAGAAGAATACCCTTCCCCTTCAAGTCTTTTTTCTTGTTATCTTTCTTTGGTGGAAGGATGGGAGCAGGGGGAGGAGGAGTGGGATTTGTTGAAGCAGCAACACTTGCTCGAGGGGCTTCAGTTGTTCGAGGGGCTTCAGTTGTTCGAGGGTTACTAGAATTCGAGGCCCCTACATTCTTCGAAGAGTGTGGCTTTTGAGTGTTAGTGACTGGTTTGGGATTTGTTGGCTGAGGTGGTATTGATTCATCTTTTGGAGGTTCATCCAGGTGACTTTGCGAGCGAGAGCGTTTGGGCAGACAGATTGTCACATCCTGTTGGCTACATCGCTCTAGCACTTCTCGTTTGGATGGTGGAGTCATTAGGGCCCTCATACTTATACGATCCAGAGGATTAAGCCTCCAGAGTCGACTCCTAGCCAAGTTCTCATCAACAAAGCAACGGCGAAAACGATTGTCCCACTGTTCCTTTGCCCACAAGCGAAGGTTAGTGAAAATAGTGGTTGCTCCTTCGACGTAGTCGGTATAGGGTTTGGACACTCCAGTTATAGCTGAAGCAGAAAAGTAGATATCAAACACAACATATAATTTTGGGGGAACATCTTACTTCGAAGGCATACAAATATTCGAGGAGACTTAACAAGAAGCATAAATTTCGAAGGACTTGTGAAATTCGACGAGTAAAGGTTAATGGAGTACTTACATTTCATTGTCCATTTTAGCGAAAGTCTGTGAGGATTCGAAGGAGTTGCTTCCGATCCAGTCTCCCAGCAACCAGAGAAAAAGAGGAACTGTTGCCTCCATTTTTTATCAGCCTCTAATAGATCCTTCAGTATTTTTTGCCCCCGGTTGAATGTTAATGAATAGAAGGGGAAGTAAGGATTTCGAGCAAGACCAGCAAGACCAATGATTTGCTCCAGGGAAAATTCTTGGCCTGAGAGTCTTGAGGCCATTATGCAAGCCATTAACGTGAACCACATGTTGGGCCCAACCTGGGACGGACAAAGGTCGATCTTCGAAAGATATTCAATGAAAAATGGGTCTAAGGGATACCTTAGGCCCCACTTCATGATTTCTGTGTAGACCACCACCTCGTGATCTCTCACAGATAAGGGTGTTTCTCCCTCAGCAGGAAATCTGATATTAATATAAGTGGGAATGCCCCATCGAGCCCTCAGCATCGTTTCCTCTTCTCTTGAAAAGTATTTATATTTGATGTTGGCGAGGGCTACTAGGTGTTTATTCTCAATACCTCGAATATTGTTGCCAGTAATACTGTCCAACTCTAAGGGAAGCACAATATCTCCTTTTCATTTGGGAGTAATCCGGCGAGCTTGCTCCTCGGACATTGTCGAAGAGGACGTTGCACCATTCGAAGGGCCTGAGGAAAGAATAGCGGGCAATTTCTGTTCGAAGGACTTACTGAGGGGTTTTGTAATTTTGGGGTCTAAAGTCTGTTCATGCAAAATACGCATGTCTTCGTCGGTAATAAGCGTCCTTGAGGGGGAGAATTGAGTACCATGAATGGTCATGGATGGCGTAGAGGGCAGACTAGAAACATCTGTTCCATGTCTCCGAGGAGGACTTCCAGAGTTCTGTTGTTGATTTTGATTTTGAGGAGAACCTCCAGAATTCTGTTGCTGATTTTGTTTTCGAGGAGGGCTGGCAGAATCATTTTGGTTTTAGTTTTGGAGAGGACTAGTTGGGTTTCGAGGAGGACTCCTCGAAGTCCGTCGAGGACTTGAAGATCTCCGGGGAGGATGTTCAATATTAGTTGGGGCAGGTGGTTCTCGAATGGTTAGAGGAGCTTCCTTGGCCCGTTTTCGATCATGCGAACCTTTTCTGTCTCTATGGGATTTCTTCCTCTTCGAACCTGATGAATGCTTGTGTGGTCTCTCTTTACCCATTTCTCTAGGAGGGTTTGTTTCGCTGAGTAAGCTTTGACGAGCTACTTCACGAGGTATAATGGCGGTCGAGTTATTCGAAGGAGGCCAAGCGCCAAAAAAGGTTGTAGTCAATGGTGGGGGATGAGGCCTTACGTCTTCGCCAGCTTTATCTCTCTAGAAATAATTGAACAGAAGTTGCATTAATGAAGGGAAAGGTTGGTATTTATAGAAGATTAATGGTATTTCTTGGCAAATGAAGCCCGGGGACATTTTTATGTTGTTTGCCTAGGGGTATGATGGTCTATATAGGTGGACATTGTATGGCAACCTAGCTATAGCAGAAGATGAAGAGTCTTGTGTCAGAGATTGTCATGGGAAGTGGAAGGGTTTTCTGACAAAAGAATTGGTACCGTTTCTCCAAAACTATGCTGACATCGCTGTTTGTACAATGACATCATCAATCCTAGCAACATTTTTTCGCCTAAGTACATAGTTATCCGATGACTATCTGGCTGAAAAAGTTGCAAGGATTGAGGGGGCTACTCGGTGTAACAGAAATTCGAAGGGATCTTTGTAGATATTCGAGGGAGCTTTCAAGCCATTCGAAGGCAGAAATTCGAATGAATCTTTGTAGATATTCGAGGGAGCTTTCAAGTCATTCGAAGGCAGAAATTCGAAGGGGTCTTTGCAGAAATTCGACGAGGCTTTCAAATTGTTCAAAAAGGTTTCGTGGAGCAACCTTTTGCCTAAGAAGTCTATGGCCTCAATAGCACCAAGGGATTTATGAAGTTCGAAGGAGCAAATTTTCGAAGAGATTTTGGCCGGTCAGAAGAGTTATTCAGTCTTAGCAAAACAATTTTTTACTAAGACTGGGGGGCTACTGATGAGGAAGAATAAAAGACAAGGGCCAAAATGCATAGAAATAAATGTATAGGGGCCAAAATGCATAGAAATAAATGTATAGGGGCCGAAATGCATAGAAATAAATGTATAAGGGCCGAAATGCATAGAAATAAGTGTATAAGGGCTGAAATGGATTAATTGTAAAGATATAGTCAAAATAGGAAGGAACCTTAGAGCAGGGACCAAAAGATGTAATTAAACCGAATTAAAGCGTGTGGGGTCCGCAATTGTACTATAAAAGGACCACACACGTTTCACGAATCTCAAGATGAATAGTACGACTTTCTCTCTCTACCACTTTAGCATTTTCTCTCTCTAGATCTAACACTCAAATATTCTTCTACTTCTTAATCCTCTGTCAATAAATCCTCTCACAACAAAATCACCCTCGGACCATCTTTCAACTCTTCAGGAAGCAGTTCAGGTCAATCAGCTTGTGCTCCATGCTTAACAGAATTATATCTAAGATGATTAGTAATAGGCTGGAAAAATTGTTTCCTAAAATCATCTGTGAAAACCAGGGTGCTTATGTTTTCAATAGATCAATTATGGAAAATATTATACTTGAAAATAAATTGATCTATGATCTCAGCAAAAAAACCAAAGATGGTAACATTCTGATCAAACTCGATATTGCTAAAGCCTTCGTCAGAATGTCCCACAGTTTTCTAGTGAAATTCCTCCTTACTTTTAGCTTCAACGATAGTTTTATGAAACTTATCAATAACATAATCATACACCTTAAATCATCTCTTCTTATTAATGGTAATGCAGTTGGTTACTTTAGAACTAGGAGAGGCTTAAAACAATGAGACCCCCTACCTCTTTGTATCTTTATTATTGTTGAAGAAACTCTAATTAAAGGCTTTCATTTACTTTTCTATAATAATAAACACATCCAATAAAAAACTAGAAGCCATATATGCAAACCTACGATGTCCTTCACTAATGATCTTTTAGTATTTATTAACGGATCTAACTATGCCACTGCTACTCTAAGTAATTTTTTACAGGACTATCAAGAAGCTTCAAGTCAGATGATAAATAAAGAGAATAGTATCATCATTACTTCTTCTAACTTCCCCATTAACAAAGAATTCCATAATATACAAAATTTAGAAGCTTTTCAACAACTTTCTTTGGGGCTCTAATCAGGACACTTCAAAGATTCATTGGTCTAGCTGGAACAGAGTCTGTAAAATGTACCTGGAAAGGAGTTTAATTGTGAGAAGCTTGAAGGATCTCCAGAATGTTGCTTCCTGTAATCTCTAGATCAAATTCAGACAAAACACTTTGTTATGGGCAAGATACACCCACAACATTTACTGCAATAACAATCACCCGATGTTGGTTGGTTTCAACAATAAGAAGTATACTAAAGTATCGAAAAGACTGGCTTCCATTAAAGACAAAGTTGAGCCTCATGTCAAATGGAGTATTGGCTCTGGTGACATCAACTACTGGTTTGATACTTGGATCAGAGACTCTCTCTTAATAAAGATTAACAACACTCCTATTAACAGTGGATTCATTTATGAGAAAATCATCAATTACTGGAATCAAAATGGTTGGAATGAGCCTAAGTTAAGATAAATTATCTCCCCTAGTGACTTGACTAACATTAACAAGCATTCAATCAACAATAATCAGGAAGACTCTCTCTTATGGATGATCTCAAAGGAAGATAAATTCAAAACTAAAGATACTTGGAATTTCCCAAGAACGAAGTATAATCAGTCCAAACTCTTTGGAAAAATCTTGAACAAAACTACACCAAGGAAATTCTCTTACCTCACTTGGAGACTAATTCAAAGATGGATTCCCACTGATGATTCTTTTCAAAAACGACAGTTCAAGTTAGCATCAAAATGTCAATTCTGCAGTAATGAAGAAATTGTTAATCGCCTATTTGTTGAGTGTACCTTGGCTTGGAGTATATGGAACCACTACTCTTCTATTTAAAATTAAAATTGGGAGATTTATGACAGTTTCTCACTTACTCATGACCTGGTTCTGGACTTCACATATGTTCCATCCTCCCCCTATCACCTGCTGGGTTATCTGGAATCTGAGAAATAAATCTAAGATGAAAGCTCAAGTCACTAACACCATTTATGCCATTAATTACATAAACCACATATTGCTGGCCTAGATGCTGTTAACCTGCTCTCAAACAAGCAATGGTTCCATTTCAATTATGCTTCTACGGATCTTGGATGCTTAAATCGTATCAACATCGGCAAGCCTCCCACTCTTCTTTATTGGACTCCACCAATCAATAGCAGAATTAAAATCAACACTGATGGTTCGTTCTTATTTAATGGTGAAGCAAGTGGCAGCGTCATTATCAGAGATAGTGAAGGCTCCTTAATTTTTGCTCATGCGTACCTGTATGGGAAGCTCTCCCCCCCCCCCCCCCTCTTATGTTGAAGCGAGGGATTTGCTTGACGGTCTTATTATCTCTAATAAAAATGGCTTCTCCAAAGTTGATATTGAAATTTATTGAGAGATTGTGGTTACCTTATTGGCTAGTGGCAACTTTTCAAATCCAATTGGCAGAGTCCTTAATTGTTGTCGCAGTTTTCTCAAGCCATCAATGGTGATAAAGCACATCAATCGAGATCAAACAACGCTGCTGATTGGTTGGCGAATTGGACATAGAAATGTAAGATGAAGCTATTCTTCAACTCTCGAAACGCTCCAGCATACCTTAAAGCAATTATCCAGCTTGAAAAACAGAGAATGAGTTGCATCAGGGATACTTCTTAATTCTGTTAAATTACTACCATTTTCAATGACTAATTACAATCATAACCCATCTGACCTAATTTGTGTTTGTTTCAGAGAAGCTCTTGTTCGAAATTCTCTTCAATTAAAATCTGCTCTACATCAAAGCCGAGTCGTGGATAGCTCCCGCATTCAGCAATGGCTCTCATCATTTAATTTGACCTTAATTAAATTAAATCTTCGAATGGAAAATTTTTAGAATTTGTCAAAAAAAAATATCAGTATCCACGTTTTGCTAATTTCAAAATCAAGTTGATTGTTGGATTATTTATTATATATCTATCAACCTAAATTACTGCTAAACTATTTTGATCATCAATATATCATGCCTAGTTGTGTAAGCTGATGATCTCCATTATAGCTAAGTAATGTATATCTTCTGTTCTGTTTTGAGTGTCAATGAAGATAGAATTAGTTACAGTGATGCGTGAGCAATGGAACTTTAGCAATAATCAATCACATAATTACTTTTAACTTACCATCTTTATTAATAAAGAATAACAACTTATAAGCATTAAAATATCCTTGAAAACAACATTACTCCATCTTTTTTGATGAATTGAATTTCAACTATTTACTATAGTACAAATATAATTAAACAATTCTTTTTATTACATTGCAAAGCAAATCATGTAATAATTTCAACAAACACTGCATCATATATTCAGATATATAAGATGTTCGAATAGAACTCAGTTTCAAACTTTGATCTTCAAAAAAACCGTTAACCGTTCTTTCAATAGCTTCGTCATTATGAATCTGCAATTTCGTCTGCCTTAGAGCTCAGTTTTGAAAGAGATCTATGAACGTGGCTTCCAAAAAAGTAGAGACATTTTTTTAATCTTCTAACCAGTAACACTTACAAACTTAAATTTCTCTGAGCTTTCCCTTTGTTTTCATAAGCCAAGAATCCATGGCAGCTAAAAGTAACGGTTCTCGGGAACCCAGAACTGTACCCATAAGAACCGGACCCAATGGTAATGGTTCGGCTTAAAAACCAAAATTGATAAAAAAACCGTAACAATAAAATCAGTACGGAATAGAACCGATAAAACCGATAGAACTGATTAGAACCAAACCAATTTTAACAAATTGATAGAACCGAAAAAAAACCGAACCGATAAAATCGATAAACCGGTAAAACCAATAAAGAATCTAACCAATAAAATCGTTAAAATCAATTATTTTATTATTATTATTATACATTATATTATTAAAACTATAGTTAGTTACTAATTTTTAATAAAAATTAAAAATTAATTTCTAAACTTTAATTTTTCAGATTAATTATCTAAGTTAAAAAATTGAAAATTAACTAACCGAAACCAAAACCGATAACGGATCGAGCTGAAATGAGATCGAATTGGAACCGAACCGGTTCAGACCGGACCAAAAATTTATCTTAATCGAAACTCCAAAGTTAAACACAGCACTACAAAAATAGATTCAGTTGATCTTTCGAACCTATCGCATAGAACCTAGATTCTCATCAATGCACATTCATCGCAGTAGACTCAAATGGTGAACACTACTCTCATCTGCCGAAGGCCGAAGCTGCTCGAACTTGTGTTGCAAAACAAAAGCAACTTCACAATTCATCAAACACTTTAACTCTGTTGGTACGCCCTCCAAATAATTGAAAATCGAAAATTCGAAAATGAATCAATAAAGACCCATCACCGAAATTAAAATTTGAATATAGTTACACTCGAACTCACTTATCACATGATTACGATATTCATTTTGGCAAAAGATAAAAGTAGGAGAAATATGAGAATACTTTTTTTAAAATCTGGGGCATTTCTTTCTTCTTCGACGGACACGGCTAAAACTTGGATTTGGTGTTTTACGAGATAAAGATTATAGAGAGAAGGTTGCGAAGAAAGTAAACTATATCAGAGAATCCGAGGATAAATGTATTTTATAGTAATTTTTTCAAATCTTCAACGCAATATTTTCAAATTCTGTACACACACTAATATAATCGGAGTGCCTTTGCACCTATCCATCTATGTAAGAGTCTCTTCTAATAATATAATTTTTTTTGTCCTCTTTTGTATTACGAACTAATATAATTGTACTCGCATTTACCCATCTAGTATTCTCTTCTTCTTTTTTAATTTTAAAATAAATTTGAGAGGTATGTAGAACGAGTTAGTAGAAAAGTCTTTTAAACACAGACAGAAGCAACAGATTTTGTACTAGGATTTATGATGAAAAAATTAACTAACTTTACAATGTGAAGCCTAACACTGTAAAATTCATCTTATTTTACTTCATTATGTCTCTCAAAGCATGTATCTACATACCAGGTTTAGAGCATTTTCAATCTGATAAAAGATAAGAGAAATATTATCATTACGAAACACATCAAACTTTCCAAAGAAACCCCATTCTCGAACGTTATTATATTATGAGTGGAATGCATGGTTAAAATCATTAGTCTAGCATTGTTGTTTATCACGAAAGAATCACATTGGTGTATATAAGTCGCATGGTCTTTTATTATACTAGAACTCGCATGATAGGAAAACCATAATAATCACAAGGTCAATAAGAATCACATAAGATTTTTAGTGACGAATGGTAATCTGAGTTGTTCTTTATTGGATTGGTTTTGGAGGGTGAGCTAACGTTAACAGAGGTTGAAAGAACAATATTTGGTAGGGGTGAAGCAAATGGGAACCCATATCCTGTATCGGATGAAATGAATGGGAATAAGACTAAATCTGTAGCAAAAACAAAGGTGAGCACATCCACGGCAACCACCAACCACTTCACCCCAAACTAACCAGCCTAAAACCACCATGAAAACAACAAGTCAGACATCTCGAACTGAAGCCGAGGGTTCGGAGACGACTTTGATGCTAGTTTTACTCTAAATGATTTCATCATCCAACAAAATCATAATCCAACATCCTCAAAGAGGACTTTAACACCCTCACAGAGCGCTACAACGACATCTAAAGGTCGGACCAATATTCGAACAAAGAATACGACCAACTTCAAGAGCAATTCTCTTTTATGTTAGAGACTGGAACATAAAATAAAGAGCAGTGCCTACATGTGGTTCGTTGAAAACAAACATATGCAGCATTCGCTTTAAAAAAGAAAAAAAAAGTACATGTCTCTAATTTGGTCTCTCTAGTTATATATGTTTTACTTTTTTATCCTCACACGTCTCATACCAATATATCCGGCATTGGTTTGACAAATTGAAGAGCTAGGGGAACATATAGCTCAGTTACTTCATAAATTTGAAAAACGAGAACTTGAAAAAATTATTTCTCTACCATTTTGTGCTCCAGATACATCTAACATAGTAGCACCAATACTACGAGTCGACGAATGAGTCATAACAGAATCATCGGTCTCCGAATATGTGCTACTAGTACCACATGAACATAAAATGGTAACAAAAATAATACACAAATTACACCAATGGTACACGTTTATGAAGATTTAAGTGGATCCTAAGTACATTAATATTTAACTTTGAATATGTATTGTCATATATTGTTTGTTTCTAAAGTCATATATTGTAGGGTTTTAAAGTCAATTTTGTGTCTCATGTTATTTATACCATATGTTATTTTGTTATACTTTGAACTAATGGTCTAATACCCAAGAATCACATTTTTAGTACTTCATAAGTCTCATGTTTAATACCGAAGCAATCGCATGGTTTAAATATCAAACAAATCGCATATTTAAAAAACTCAACAAATCGTATGTTTAATAAATATCCATGTAATATACCAAAAACCACATGTTTAACACATCTGGAATATAATGGTTTAGTATGTGAACTAACAAGTAAACTAATTTCCAACAGTCTAACGCGTAAACTAACAAGAACACATTGGTAAGTATTATGTAAAAGTCTCGCATTATTTTTCTCTATATAGTCTATCCAAATATATTAACAAGTCTCGCATGATACTTATATTACCATAATCAAATATTTCATCATCCAAACCTACAGAAGAACTCACCCACCAACCCGAATAAGAAGTAGCAGAACAGCAGGATACCCAACAACATCAAGTCCTACACCACGACCAACAAAAAGAAGCCCAACGCCACCAATAACAAGAAAAGAAGCCCATTATCATGAGGGTGTTTGAAGTATTATTATAGAAATTGGTATTGATTGGGAGTTATTTACATAAAATAGATATTAAGTAAGCATATATGATATTTTGGGTATTAGATGACAATAAAATTTGGTTCTAGGTACATTTGGTGCTATTTCCAATAAACTATTATGATTTATTTACTAAGGACTATTTTTTTGTTCTATTTTTGTATCCATTTTTTTAGTTTTTGGTTTTTTTATCAATTTTTTCTAGTTCGTTTTTTTAAATTTAACTTGTTTTTATTTATATTTATCTTTTTTTTAAATGAATGCATTAAATAAAATAAAGATGTTCATACAACTACTCATGAAATACCCCTGAGGAAAGGCATTTAAGCTATAGAGGAATGGAAAAACGTAATTATATCGTAACTTATCAATAATTAATATTACAATCGATGAAGAGAGACAACAATCTAAAATCGATAAGAAATACAAAAATGGTGATAAACTGAACTGGCAAGATGATCAAGGAGGGAATCATCAATGAGAGCGATTTGAACCCTAAAAATAAAAAAATGTAAGAGAATTAAGTTACAAAAGGATTGGGTTGAAAATTCCAGTCAATCTTAGTTCCTAGAAAGCGGAAACGAAGATCAGCTAGCAAACATAAGACGGAAACAGAGGCATGGCATGGAGAGGAGCCGCAAATTGTGTTGTTTCGTTCATCTAATATATGATAAATGGTAGCACTAGAGCAATCTTTCCATAAATGACAAGAGCTGTATGGGGGCCGATTGGACGCAATAAGGAGCCAATAGGTCCAATTGGAATTATTATTGAATGAAATCCTCAAATTTCTACAAGATAAGTCCCATAAGCTATGGAAGAAACTACAGTTATAGAGGATATGATTAATATTTTCATAGACAGAGTTGCATAGAATTTTCGATGGTGAAGTAGAATTACCCCAAGATAAAATTTTATCATGGATGGTTAGCTTTCCATGAATATAAAGTCAAAGAATGAATGAATGCCGTATAATTTTAAATTTATTCCAAACTAACCTCATTCATCCGACACATGGAACATGTGTCTTGATGATGTTGTTTGTATCTTTTATCGAGAAGTTGAGGTTCCCAACTTTAGCAGTCCAGAAGGAGATATCGTTAAAGAGAACGTTTGAAGGAGGCATAGAGAGAATGATGTTGCAGATTTCCATGAGGTTTCTTCAGTTTCTAGTACAAGCGGATATCTATTGTGAGGCTAAATCCAGTTCCCTTTGAAGATAAATCGATAAACAATTAGGTTTTTACCTAGCCTCAAGTCATTGATTATTGTGCGACCATAGTGAGTATCTAGGGAGGTGGATAAAATTCATGGATCGAACCAGAAGGATATGTTCATGCCATATCCTATAACCACCCTAAAATGATTACTGGTCAACGGTCTGAAGGATAAAACTTCCCTCTAAGTCCATGAGGGAGTGAAGCCTCGACTGATAGTCCAAACATTATTGGTTTTTTTTAATCCAATGCACTAGATAAAAGGTGGAATAATTTTAAATGGTAGACCAAAGATGCTTAAGGATGGCCGCTTCATTCCAGATTTTGAGATTTATAATACCAAGGCCGCCCTTTAATACGGGCACAATAACTGAAGTCCTAGCAACTTTAGCGCAAAATATTTTCATCTCATGGCTACTTCATAGGTAATGATGAAGATTCTGAGATAGTTATTCAAGAATTCTCAAAGGGAGAATGAAGATAGAAGACCAATAGAACTTTCCATCACAGATGAGCGATTTGATGAGCTGAAGATGATCAGCATAAGAGAGGTATTTGGAGGTTCATGAGTCGATACAGGCTGTAATTTTGTAAATAATGGATCGACAATCAGTATGGGTAAGACGACTGCTAATCAAGGGAACTCTCGGATATTTAACAGGGAAAGAGCCAACCTTGAACCCAGATAAGTCAATACGGTCTTTTTTAAGAATGAGGTTGATCTCATACAGGAATATCTGGCTCTTTTCAAGGTTAATCTGAAGCCCCGATAGTATAAACAAATCGCTAAGACGTTTGATTAGAAGCAAAGATTTGATATCACTGTGGTAGAAGATCATTTAATCAACAAAGCAAAGGTTAACAATTTTAATTTTATAACACTTCTAGTGGAATTTAAAATTGTAGTTAGTTTTTTCTCTTTAAGAATTCTAGAAAGGACTTGTGTGACAAGAACAAAAAGGAAATGCAAGAGATGATCACCATGTTTGAGTCATTTTCTTCCCCAAAAGCACTTAGATTGGATCATTATTGACGTTGATACTATAAAAGGAGTGGTAATGCATTGGATAATCCAAGTAATCACATACTCCGGGAAATCCATAGTGACAAGAATGTCAATGATGAGGTGTTATCTAACATTATCAAAATATTTCATTAAGTCAATTTTAAGAGGAACTCTATTTTTTTTTTGGAGTTAAGATGGTACCCCTTAAGGAGCTATTAGGAAAGGAGAATGTTATAATATATGTTCATGTCTGCGATGAAAGTTGACTGGGAATTATCAACGATGTAAGGAATATAGTCTTTGATTCTGTTGACTAGGATTTTGGATATGGCTGTGTGGACACCATTGCATAAATAAATGCGACGATAATCAGAAACATAGTTAGGAGAGTCAGATTTTGAAATTTAGAAAATAAGGATGCCATTCCAAGAGGTTTACATCTTGTTTGATTTGAAGAAGTCGATGACACTATTACATATGTCTTCACCTACGATAGGCCAATAGTGTTTGAAAAAGTTCGAGTTAAACCCATCAGAGTTCGGGGTTTTGTTGTTGTCTATATTGAAGAGAGAATATGTAATCTCTTTATGGGAAATCAGGAAGCTCGTGGAGGATTTATCCGATGAATTGATCCTAGAAGAGATGAGAGATGAAACTCTGGGAAACCCTGGATAGCCGGGATGATGTCTGGCACCCAATAGAGATTTAAAATTCCTGACAAGAACATTGGTAATGCCATAAGTAGAAGTAATTATATATTCTTGGAATTTCATAATATAGTGGATTTTATTTTACAGTCTACAAGTTTTGGTGTTGTTACTGAATAATTTAGTATTCATATCCCCAAACTTGAGCCAATTTCTATATATTTTTACTTAAAGAAGGACTTTTCAGCTCGCTTAAGAAAAATAAAGAACGAAGAAGCCTCAATATCCTAAGTGATAAGGAAATGGTTAGATAGGTCATCGATGAGAAAGGCTTGAGCGGAGAAAAAAATCATTTTCAGTGTTGGAAACTTTCAAACTGACATCACTATAGGTATCGTAGTTGAGATTTCTAAGGGAATACTGGAGGAAATTAAGTTTAAACTTGACCAGTTTCATACCCTACATGGGGCAAGGAGAGTTCTAGATGAAAGTGACAATATCTTTGTAGGTATGATGAATTTTTCACGTGTTGAAGAATTTTAAAGGTTTTTTCTGGAGCTTACGGGTCATGCCAAGGCTAAGGGTAACAATAGAATAGTTGGAGGAGCGAGGATGACTAAAATGGATGAAGGATCCAGGGAAGGCCTCATCCCAGTCATTGTTGACAATAATACAACCAATTTTGAAAAATATAGGGTTTGAGAGACACTTGTTGTGATAAGTAAAGAATGAGCCATTAGATCAAATATCACTAAGCTCAAAATTGAAGCAACAACTGTTGAAATTATCAATGGCAGGGACCAGGTGTCAAAGGAACCAAAACGATCCTCCGACTTGCAGATAATATTGAAATCCCCAAAGGTAACCCATGAGATACCCTGATCCTAGCCAGAGATGAAGTGAATGATATTCTAAAGAGTAATTCTATCAATGCTATCGTTGAAGGCATAAAAAAGTGAATCAGAAAAAGATTAGAGAATTAAGATTTTTTGCATATCAATGAATATGCTGAGCGGAAGAGGCGAGAGTAGTGACACTGATAAAACTAAGGTTCAAAATGATCCAGATTCTACCTTTCTACTTGGGGGTGATGGTAGTGATTAATGGTGAAATTATAGAAATAAGTCATCTTACTAATTACTGGGACAAAAATTTATGGGAACATAATTTAGTTTCAACCAAGATCATAATAGATATGTTGTCACTCATAATAAAATCATTAACATATATTTGATTAATTGGGTCATTAAGCCGTCGAACATTCTAAGATGCAATAAACACAAAAATATTTTTAGAGGGTTAGGAAGTATCCCTGCGGAGAGCATGATCGCAAAGTCACTAGCAACTTCACTATAGAGGTTGGATCTTCCCGAAGGGGAGCCCTCTTCATCACCACTTGAACATCTTCAGCAGTGACAGTGACCTCGCGTGAAGTGATCGCCTCAGAAGGATTAGACTCAATGGAAGTCATGGAGGATTAATGAACCGATAAGACTAAAGGCCTTAGAGGTCCAAAGATCCAAGGGAAGCTTGAAGATTTTAACCCAAAATTGTATCTCTTTTCGGGGGTCTTTAGTAAGGGTGGTTAAGGATTCCCAACTTTTAAAAACTAATAAAAGACTACAAAAGTTCCAAAGAGATTTTTCCAAAATATTTTTAGCATTAGCTTTCAAGCTAAATTTGAAGTAGAAATACACATCGAAATGCATATGAATTCCTCAAGACCAAGTTTCCCCCAAATGGAAATCACATTAGCTTTGAGTTGAGAGATATTGAGGATCTCTCAAGGAAGTAACCAGATAAACAAGATCGTCAAGAATCCAGAGATCTAATGATGGCATCATCATCAATGACCACAGTGTTACCGTTAAAATCACTTTAAGGAACTTCAAGTACGAACGGTAAAGAGGGGTTAAAAGGGCCCGCAACCGTATTGGCCCAAGAAGAAGGGAATGAGGATGATGTATTCATGGAACAGTTGGATCTATGTGAGAAGGCTTATGAGTTATAAGATCGAGGAAGAGGGATGGTTTTAATTTTATTGGGAGCCTCCATGGAAATAAGAATATGGGATAAATGTGGGGGTTGAATAAATTAGGGTTCTTAAGTTATCGGGTGAAGATGTTATGTTTGAATTTCCTTCCTCGGGGGCCGTTACGCCAATTTTATAGGGGAAAGAGAGGAGGTACGGTAAGAGGAAATCAAGAGAGGACGGGAAACCCTCAATTTATGAGCCCGATGGGGGTTCGGAGGAGATGAGGATGGTGGTATGGAGTTAGAGGTAAAGGATGATGAATTTAGAAGGTTACTATTAGAGAATGGGAAAATGAGGCCATTTTAGGAATGTTTAAGTGGTTGAAATAAAAATATGGGCTCAAAATTTGAAGTAGGTTTGAAGAAGGGGGATTTGGGTTTAATGGCCAACTATGCCCACCAAAATTTGGTTCAATAAGTTTATAAATGGAGAGGGGTGATCCAAAGGCCTAATGCAATTGACGCCAATGAGCTACCAATCGTTTCAGGCGTAGACCCACGAATATGGTCTTGAGAGATAGGCCCAATATTATAGTGATTAGGGAATCAGGGTCTTGGAGACCCATATCTCTCAGGGTTCCCGCGGAGTAACACGAAAGCCAGGGTTTGACAGACCATGAAGATGAGTGTTGATGGAGGTGGAGAAAACCTTCAGTGGATGAAGGTGAGGGAAAGGCGATCATGAAGAAAGCGTGGGTAGCTCTCATGAACTCATGTTTAGGGTTTCAAGATTTAAACGCGTCAAATTTAATCCCAAATTGATCAGAGGTAGTGGTTGGGGATGAGAAGGGAAGCGGTTTGGAGGTGACGATTGACACTGAGAATGGTGGAGATAATTGGAGGCCTTCGACAATAGCAATAGTGTACGGTAGAATAAGCTGATTGGAGAGAGATTGATTTCAGCTTGAATGAAGGGTTACGAGCGAGAGAGGGCCAAAGAAAGATGGTTGGAGTTAGAGAAGGAGCTGGCATGTTTGAAGAACAAGGCGGACAGAAGGGAACTGGGACCATCGATAATTATGAAGAGAGCACCAGGGATATCAAACAATTGGGTTCTCATCTTTTATTCCATGTGATTCCTAGTGTCTAAGAGGGCTTTGACCATGGCTGCTTCGTGGTCATGAGAGATGCCAGGAGGGAGGTTGTGTACTTGAGGAGGTGCGGGCCTAGTGGAGCGGAGTTCATGTGTCTGAAATGACTGAAGGTTGAGTTAATGGTGAGACACGTTTGAGGCAAGCTTGGTTAAAAATTGGGGCAGGATGGCATCGTCACCAGGATAGAGGAGATGGTATGAGATTTCTCTGGAGAGAAGAATACTGGGGTTCCGGTGGGAAGGTCGAGACGCAAAGATAAGGATTGAAGAGTGACGCTAGAGGATGGGTCAGATATCGCACTTGACAACACTTCGAGTTAATGTATTGTTTTTGTTTAAAGTTATGATAATGTAATGAGCAATGTTGGAAGATATGTGGTAGAAGTCAGGTTTTAATGGCTTCAGATAAGGGTTTTGAATAAAGTTTTAGGAGAGGAGATTGAGGGCTTTAGTAGTTTATGAAATAATTTAAGAAGATTTTCCAAGTCCATGTGGTGAGGCAGTGTTTAGGAGTATGGTTTGGTTTTAAAAAGCTAGCAGGATAGTTGGGCAAAAGGTTGAGAATATGGCGGTACTCGTTCGGCCACGGTACTGGAAGAGCTCCAAATTCAAAAGAACCATTGGAATAGAAGCGTTAAATTGAAAACAAAAAAAAGATCTAAATTCTTATATTTTTTTTCTTCTCATCTATTAATTAACCAATAAACACAAAAATAATAAGATAAAAATATTATATATATTATTAAATTAATATAAAATGAAAATAAATATACCTGATAGGTATTTTATCTATATAATTTTTTTTCCAGTTATAATTTGATCTTTCAGTTCTAATGTTTATTTACTTGAATTTTGATTTTATATTTACTTTTGTATATATTTTACTTTTTTCTCTAATTTTATTTTTTTTAATGACATAATCTAGATTTTTTCCTCCAAAAATATAATATCTTTAAATATATTTATTTATTAAATTTATTATCTCATTAATTTTTGGTTTTATACTTTTGCTCCATGTCTTATTTTTTGTACATCTATTTTAATTTCAATATTTTATTTTATAAATTATTGTTTTTTTATAATTTTTTGTTGTAATTTAACTCTTATTTTAAAAAATGTCTTTGAATAATAATATTTTTTTGTTTCAAAAATACATAATCAGTTATTAATTTTTTTAAATCAAAAGAAAACTTTTATTACGAAATTGAAGTTTATACAAAGATTGTGGACAATAATTAAGTTACAAGACTTCAAAATTCAACAAATAAGAGTGGCACCTCTGTCTCCCTCCAAACGAGGGCTGAAATTTTCGAAACTTTTTAGGCTGATAGAAAACCCGAAATCAGAGGCAAACATCATGCTACACCTGGCTCAGGTAACCAATACAAGCACTGCTCGATCTTTTTTTTCTGACGTCAACGCCCAGGCCCTTCTTCTTCCTATGTTCCATAGTAGAGTCTCATGTCTACAATAAGAAATTCAAAATAGAAGCAAGGACTCGAGAGCGAATTAATCAGGATTAATATAGCCCAGACCAAGCCCTTCAAGGAAGACTATGGCCAGCAAATTCGAAGGAGCGTCAAAATGACTAGAGGTAAGATTCTGCTTGCATTTCAGAGTCCATTTCGCAAGCCAGTCTACGGCTTGGTTCTAGACTCTGGAAATGTGCTTAATCATCATCTTCTCGTTCATAAGCTTCCTGCAAGCTATCTTAATAGTATCATCAAGCCAAAAGTTAGTTCTATTAGCTAATTTATTGATAAGGATTAACGAATCAGACTCAATATCGAGCTCAATCCAATTTTTTTTGTAACAGATAAGTAAGCCTTCAAGCAGGACTCTCGATTCAGCAAGGATTGGTGAGAGCTTACCAAACATGATACCAGTTTCTTGAACAATATCGCCATTGCTATTTCTGATAAGAATACCTCCAAAATACTCCCCATTTCCAGCGCAAGCCCCATCCACATTCATCTTCAATCTACCGCTAATCGGGGCATTGCACTTCAGGTATACTGATTTTTTATTGCTTTCAATTAATTTGCAGCCCAATTAAATACCTGCACTCGGAGACTTGAACCAATTCTTGTGGTTAAGCTTGTTAGAAACATCAATTCCTTTGATAATGTTGATTATCTGATCAATAGAGTTCTTAACATTAGGCTGCTTTCCTTTGAATTTTAAGTTGTTTTTGGCTTTCCAAACTACCCAGCAGATAATCTGAGGGATAAGATGCGTTACATGGAATTTTTTGTTAGGGTGCCAGAACCATCATCTTAACATATGTGTTATAATCATAAAACGGTTGATTCTAACTTTAAATAAGCAGCCAAAGAAGTTCCAAAGTTTCCAGGAAAAATTGCAGCTGGTAAAAAGATGATTTTTGTTCTCACAATTATTGCAAAACTAGCACTTTGAAACAATGTTTAGATGCCTCTTCATAATTATAGAATCAATTGAGATGAAATTATTAGTGATTTTCCAACATAGGAAAGAGAACTTCCTGGGATATAAGGGCTCCAGATCTTCTTGAAAATGCTTGTTTGAACATGTTTGGTTCTCAGGTCGTTCCATGTAAGCTTCAGGTTAAAGTTGATGTCATTTGAGAGCTTCCAACTCAGTAAATCATCTTTGTCAAGATTAACTCTGAGATAGTTGATAATGTCCATTATTTCCTTGGTTAGAAGACCTTGCATAGCATTAAAGTCCCATGAATCATTCTTCCAAAATGTTTGAAGCTTAGAATCTATGTACCAGCTTGTGTTGTTGACACTAGCAATAGAAGGTAGGTTGTGCCATGAGTCCATCCAGAAATCCATCTCGCCCTTGCCAAGAGTCCAATGAAGGTTTCCTTCTGCTTGACTTCTTATACCTATTAGTCTTTTCCAAACTAATGAACCCAGTTTATTAGTAGTCTTTAAAGGATGAATTTTTTTACAGTATATACTTTGCATTATATTGGACTAAAGACACTTATTTTTTCGAAAGATAAACTACACTTTTGAGAGAAGGTTTGCTGAATATCATCTAACTTTCAGATATTCAGCTCTCCCTCTCCAAAAGGCTTGTAAATGGAGATCCAAGAGGACCAATGAATTGAATTCACATTATACTTAGACCTCCACAAGTATCTTTTGAATATCGTTTCCAATTTCTTAATAATATTTTTAGGTAGTAAACAGCTTTGCATCCAGTGGTAAGTAATAGGTAGAAGAACGTTAGTTATTAAAGATAGTCTGCTTCCATAAGAGATGAACTTGTTATTCCATTCAGTAATCCTGTCATTAACCTTATCTAAGATCGAGTTAAAAAAAATTTCTTTATTGTTATTTGAGAGAGTTATTCCCAAATGAATGGTTGGCAGAAAGTCCACAACAAAGCCAGTTTGAACTTTCAAATTTTGAATTCTTATGTGATGAGCTTTCGAGGATATAACAATCTTTGTCTTTTGCTTGTTTATAGATTGCCCGGAAATCTTTTGATAACTGTCAAGGAACCTGCGCAAAGTATCTATAGAAAAAGGCAATCTATTAGTAAAACCCAATATGTCATCAGCAAACACTATACAAGGAATCAGGTATTCAGTTTTAGCTACAAACTCCATCTCAATAGTTCTGTTAAAAAGCACATGCATTCCTCTGAACATAACCTTTTCCCCAAGAATGAAAAGGCTTGGAGAAAGTGGATCTTATTGCCTTAAACCTCTCAACATGTGGAAATAATCATAAACTTCCCCATTAATAAGCATAGATGTGAACATTGCTGATCATTCTCATAATAAGACTGATGAAATCAGCGGAGAAACCAAACGAGAGCAGAACTTTTAGAAGGAAAGCTTGGAAAATCCTATCGAAAGTCTTGGACATGTCGAGTTGGATCATGATTAAATTGTTTTAACGCTTTTACATGTAATTTGTTTGTATTTTTTATTTTTAAATTTGTATTTTTTATTTATATACTTTTCTTTTCTATTTTTTTTGTGTAATTGTTTTTTGTCACGGACTTAATATATTATTGTTATAAAATTGTTATTCTATAATTTTATTTGTGTAAAATAAATTTGGTTGCATTTTTTTTTACCAAAAAGTATAATTAGTTAATAAATAAATTTTTGTTACAAAAGTGTTATTCTATAATTTTAATTTGCATTTTTTTTGTTAAAAAAAAGTATAATTAGTTCATAATTAAATTATTGTTACGAAAGTGGTATTTATTTATATTTACATTAAAAATATATAAGCAAAACAAAAAAGAAAGCCAAAAACGAAAAACAACCGCTAGAAGGACGGGTCGAACCTCCGACCTTGTGGTTAAGAGCCACACGCTCTAACCAACTGAGCTATTCCAGCGTTTGTTAGCGTTTCATCAGATAATATATATGATTGTAATGGAACAGAAATACAGTGTTTGAAGTCGTCCTCTCCCGTTGCTTTGTCCTTCAATAAATTACATTACATGCACTCTCAACGCTAAAGTGTAACTAAGAAACAAATATAATGAGTGATCGGATTTTATAATGGCCAAAGCTATTTTTCCCATCAAAATTATTATTTCCTCCATAATTTGAAAAAAAATCCCATGTTGTTATTTCTTCCATAAAGGAAAATATACATTTGCCCTTATATACATTTTTTCTTAAAAAACTATTATCCTAACATACCATTACCCATTCACTACAACTAAACCCATTCTTCACAAAACAACAAAATCAGTACCTTACAAATTGAAGAGAGAGAAAAAGCTTGGAGAAGAAAATCCATTCTTCACAAAAGAGAGAGAAGCTTGGTGAAGAAAACTCATTCTTCACAAAACCATTCGAAGAGAGAAGATAGAAGGCTTGGAAAATGTATGATTTCTTCATTTTTCTTTGCTTTTTCATTTTCGATTAGGGTTTGGTTTGGAAACAATTTCTGCAATTTTTTAAATGCATCGAGCATGTGATTCCGAGTTGCCCACTCGGAATCACATAACTCGGAATCACATGCTCGATGTATACAAAAAATTTCTGAAAACTTGATGCTGTAATTTTTTCCGAGATTTTATCGGATGATGATACTAGTTTATCGGATGTTGTTGTTTGTTTATCGGATGATGTTTTTTTAATCGATTTATGTTTTTTGTTATTCGGATGATATTTTTTGTTATTCGGATGATGTTTTTTGTTTATTGGATGATGTTTTTAACGGGACAGAAAGTTCGCAACTGATTCCGAGTGGCCCTCTCAGAATCAGTTGCACATTTTTTTTGAAAACTTGCAACTGATTCCGAGTGGCCCTCTCGGAATAAGTTGCACATTTTTTTTTGAAAACTTGCAACTGATTCCGAGTGGCCCACTCGGAATCAGTTGCAACTTGGTTCAAACTTGAGACAACTGATTCCGAGTGGCCCTCTCGGAATCAGATGCACATTTTTTTAAAAAAATTACACCTGATTCCTAATGCCCGGCTCGAAAATAGTTGTTTTTCTTTCAGAACTGTAAAAATCGGGTTTAGCTGAAAAAAATAAGTTTCGAAATAGGTATTTTCAAGCTACGAAGTTGTAAAACGTAAAAACAAGTTTAAATTATCTTGTTTGTCGATTGAGTGTTGTTCTCCGGCTTTGTTTGGGTTTCTTCATTTTCCATGATTAATCTTCAATAAAATTGAAGTTCTTTGTTTTAGGGTTAATTTTAGAGGTAGAATCATATATCTTGGATTAAAGTTAGGTTAATGCTGTGTTTTTTCATATAATACTATCTATTAGATAAATAACATCTAGTGATAAATTTAAAATAAAAATAAGGGTAATTTGGTAAAAGCAAGTCGCTAGTGTTTTTAAAAGTTTGAAAGATTGAGGAAATAAAAAATAACATGGAGGAAATAGCTTTGGCCTTTTATAATCTTTTTTTTTTGCAAAAAAAGATCCACGTTATTATTTAGCTTCTCTCAAACCCAACTTTACAAGCCATCATTTACATTTGCACAAAACCTACAAACTATCAAATAATGGCTTCTCTTAAGCATTTTCCATGATGTTTCTAATTGCGGCACTATCATTCTCAAGCTTTGACACAATCGTGGCTACTCGTCCTTTTACAGACCCCTGCACTTCCACCGCTTCCGAAAATTCTTCCTTTACCTAAGACTACTCTTCCACCTTTGCAAACTCTGCCACAGGCCTTTGCCACAACCAACAGCATTGTCGCCATTGCCAACTCTGCTGCAACCAACAGCATTGCCGCCTTTGCCAAGCAGTCAAATACCAATTTTACCTTCTATGCCTATAATTCCGAAAGTGACATTACCTCCATTGCCCTCCTTTCCAATTCCTAACAGCATACCTATTACAATGCCGACATTCCCTGGCAAAAACTATATCGGAATCCATCCTCATAGCAGGAGGTTGCAGGACACAAACTTTACATACATTTCCCTACGTCAGAATAGGAACCATAGCAGAATCTAATCCTTGCAAAGGAAAATTCTGAGGACACAAACCTTACGATTGATTTGCCTACCAAGAAAGAAAACCCATGACATAATCCTTTAACAAAATGAGTTGATATCGGATCCTCCAAGTCCTTTATTCTCTTCAGTTGAGATAACTTGAAGTCCTGCTCCTTACCTTTTTCACAATATCTGTTGTACTCGAAAGATCTCGACTTCCTTTCTTCAGTTCAGCAATACGATTTCTTTTCTCCTCATTCTGTTTTTCAACCTTGATCAACAATTCCTGCAAATAGAGAATTTCATTCATTGCCGTATCTGATAGATCATTAACGGTATCCTTCACATTGGTCTGAGATTCATCGAATAAGCTCTCAAATTGATCCTTTAAATCCTTCTGCAAATTTGCCATCTCCTACATATAGCGGCGATGAAGAACAGTTTGCTCAGAGCTTGTGAATTTTGGCAAGGCTCGGCTGAATTCCTCGGTAGAGCAGGTCCACAAGCTTAATCAACAACTACTTCAATAAAACTGACCGGAACAGAACCATTGGAAGAAACCATTCACAAGTATTTTCTCTTTCTTTCTTCTATCAGAATTTTAATCATCAACTAAGTTGAAAAACATCTCTGGCTAGAAATGTATCCATATAGCCAGACTTGAACAGCTCATTAAACTCGTCCATGAGATCCTGATGGTTTCCAAATATACCATTCATCGCAGACAGATACTTTTGCTTTGGGATTGTGTCCACGGATCGCATTGAATACAAGATGTCTGTAAACTTCTGGAATTCATCTTTACTGCCTAATTGTTCCTCGACTTTCTCACAGAATACATACCCTCTACGCTTGATTCCATACCCCTCCGGTAAAATGGCTTTATATATATCAGTCAGATTATTATGCCCCTTGATTATATCTTATATCCGAGCATTTGCAGACGCGATTCCAATCCTTTCCGCCTTGGCGTCTTTCACGACAGTACTAAATATATGAACTTTCTCTTTGTCATCTTTAAAAGTCTTCAGGACTTCATTGTAAAGGGTCCAGAATTCATCATTCGTTGGTATAGGTGGTTTCTTTAATATTGGAGTAACCACAAATTTTATCTTCCTTTTGTAAACTTTAGTAACTGCTTGTAACTGAGAATTTGCAGAAACTGCTTGTAACTGTGAATTTGTAGAAACTCTTAAATCTTTAGAAGTGTTCATAACAGATTCATTAGAGTCTTTAACTAATAAAGTATCTGTTTCTTTCAATTGATTTTTATTAACATCTTCATTATCAATCAACTGCTCCTTGTTATCTTTCAATCGTCCTACCTTCCTACAGTCTTTAAGAATATGGCCCAAATGATGACAGTGAGAGCAATATCCAGGGACATTCTTATAACTGATTTCAATCCAAACTCCGTCATTCTCACCAAAACCCACCCACAAGCTTCTACGAAGAACCATAGCAACGTTAATTTCAACCTGGGCATAGCATGCATTATTACATGCCCTGTTTTTATCAGGCACCACTATGCGATGCACAACACCAAGAGTCGAGGCAAGATCATGAATAACCGAAATGTTATACATGAATTCTCGAAGCCTTTCAAACCTAACCCATAGTAAAACAACAGGGCTTTCAACATTTTTATTGAAATCAGGCCCCCATTTCAAGAGCCTCATGTTCTTTCCATCCACTGCCCACACACCTCTTGACCATAGAACACTAACGTCTTCCTTAAGGCAGAATTCAATTAAAACATGGTGTGAGTCTATGGAAACAAAACTATAAGCGCCCCTAAACTTCAACGATTCTAAGAAATGTTGTAAAGATGATCTTTTGGAAATGCCATCAGAAAACTTTCCGACCAGCGTAGTCCTACTTTGCATTAACAAACGATCTTTGGTTTCACCGGAGTATTGAACAGAAATATGCCCACCTAAATCTTTGACGAATTCAGGAGACGTTTCTTTAATCAGCGGTTTAGCTTTAACCGTTTATAAAAAAGATTTCTTTATCAACGTATCAGCACCATTCACCCCACTCTTTAAAGCCGGAAATTCATCATCTATAAGAACTCTGTTTTCCATCGTGGGAACAGAGTAAAACTAAACATCAGATTGCTAAGAAAACAATCAAACAGGGAACACCAGAAGGATAAGGATTAGCAAAGAACAAACGCCGGAGAAAGCACCGGAAATCGACGGAGACCCTATTGGTCCAAAGAGAACCTTACACGTTCTTGGAGAGAAGGATCCCTATCAAGAAATAGTTTGTAACGTCTTCATATCTGAAAATCTAGCTATTGCCAAAACAGATTATGGCTTCGCCCAATATCTGAAATAGTTTGGCCTTTTATAATCTGTACTTCTTCATGGGCTAGGCTAAAATGAGACCCCAAATCTTTATAGTGAGACCCCATATTCAAAAAAAAATTGCAATTGTGAAATTACCAAATTGCCCCCACATATAAAAACACTAATTTTTCCACCCACTCACTTCTCTCTCTTTTCCTCCTCTCTTTCCTACCAAAACTCTCTCCAAAATTCAAACAAACACCCACGAATATTAATTTCTGCAAACTCCCACAAACATTTAATACACATTAATTATACAAACTTAAACCCAATTACTCCGAGCATGGATTTAAGCGACTTAAATGACGATTGGAGCTGCAACGCTGATGATTTCCTTTCGGAGGAGGAGGAGCCGCTTACTGATCACTTGGAGAGCGTTGCCGAGGTAAAATTCAAGATTTTTTCAACACAGAACAAAATTTCGCAAGTTCGTGCCTTCAAATGTACACTTCCACGCAAGAACATGCGTGGAAGATGACAAATCTTCGCATGAACATGCGAAGATTTTGTCGAATCTTCGCACAATCATGCGAAGATTTGACAAAATCGTTATGCAAAGATTTGACAAAATCTTCGCATGTTCATGCGAAGATTTGGCCAGATGTTTGCATAAAAATTCGAATATTTGGCAAGATTGGTTTTACATGCCTTTTTGGTTAAATTTTGGGTTCTTCTTGGTTTTACATGTTTTTTTGGTTCAATATTGGGTTTGTCTTGGTTTAACATGCCTTTTTTTGTTGAATATGGGGTTTGTCTTTATTATTTGACTTTTAAATACATGTTTGTGTTTGTGTAGGAAGCGGCCGAAGCACCATGTCACATGGCGGATTATAGTCAAATATTTAAGACGGATAAATTCTTAACCAAGGCGGAATTGATCGAATGGGTTGACAAAGAGAGCAAAAGTATAGGATTTATTGTCGTGTTAGATAAAGATGACGATGGTAGTAAAAACGGTAAAACACCGCGGTTATATTTTAAGTGCGAGAGGCACGGTGTTTACAAGCCTAGGCCTAAACCGGGGATTGTGAAGAAACGACGAGATTGTTCATCCAAAAAATGCGGATGTCCGTTCATGCTTAGGGGCAATCCGGTGTTAGAAGCACCCGGCTATTGGAAATTGGTAGTTATAATCGGAAAACACAACCACGAACCCTTCTTGCATTTGGATGGTCATTCACGGGCCGCTAGGTTAAAGGCGGAAGAGGAGGAGTATGTTCGCAAACTCACAATAATCGGTTCTCGGCCAAGAGATATATACCGTGGATTGAAGTTAAGAGATCCGGAAAATGTATCTAGTATGCGTACCATCTACAACATGCGGCACAAACACCAATTGGTTGATAAAGCGGGCAAATCCCAAATGCAATACTTGTTTGGTAAGTTAAAGGAGCACGAGTACTATGTTTGGGAGCGCACAAACAAAGAAACCGACGAAATCCTAGAATTGTTTTTCGCACATCCCACGAGCATCGATTTGTTGCGCACTTTTCCACAAGTACTTATAATGGATAGCACGTACAAGACTACAAGGTATAAACTTCCTTTTCTAGAAATAGTTGGCCAAACTTCGACGAAAAAGACCTTTGTATAGCTTTTGTTTTTATGAGCTCGGAGAAAGAAGAGAACTACACGTGGGCAATGAGCGTTCTAAGGAGAGTGATGGTGAACAACATGTGCGCATTACCAAATATTATCGTCACAGATAGGGAGTTGGCTTTAATGAACGCTATCGATGAGGTATTCCCGGATGCAACTCATTTGTTATGCACTTGGCATATAAACAGGAACATTTGCTCATACTCTAAGAAAGTGTTGCCCAAAGCGGACATGGGGGAGGAGTTCTTAGAGTTTTATGTCGCGGTTCAACATTCGGCGACGATCGAAGAGTATAAAAAAAACCTCACCGACCTTCACAAAGCCTACGCATATTGTCCTAAGGTTCTCGAGTACTTGATGAAACAATGGATAGACCCTTACGGACACAAATTCCTTAATGTCTACACTAACAAGATTAAACATTTGGGGAACCACACTAGCAACCGGTGAGTTATATTATCATATTTTTACATTACTATGTTTAAGTAGTTGTTAGACTTGTAACTAATCTAAGTTTATGGCTTAGGGCGGAGAGTGCTCACTCTAGTCTAAAACGGGCAATCGGCACAAGCCTATGCACGTTTGAGCAATTTTGGGATAAAGTTCATGCGTTGCTTCGCATTCAACACTCTACCATCTTCGAAACGTTCGAACGGAGTTTGTTTCGTCCTAGACAAGCATCTAGGGGAGCTATCTTTCGCGACATCAAAGGTAAACTTTCATGTACGGCCATTCAAATATTAGAAGAAACTATTAGAAAGGCCGGGGATTTTTGGTTCACTCCCGCAAAGTGTGGTTGTGTAATTAGGACAACACACAATTTGCCTTGTGCGTGTGAGTGTGATGTGATCGCGAAAGAAGGTCGGTCGATTCAAACGAGTGAATGTGATGTTTATTGGAGTACTTTAGCGATCAAGCCTAGGGAAAACGTTGGTACAGAAGATGAGCTTACAAGAAAGCTATCCTTAATTGATAGTACCATACGCGGTTACGGTCCACAAGTGCAAGATCACATCATAAATAGGATGATGCAAATCCTAGATCCCGCTACAAGCCATGTGTTGGAACCTAAGGAACCGGTTGTCACGAAAGGTCGGAAAAAAGCCGGTGTCGACAAGTCAACTAAGCGGAACCCATCCGGGTTTGAATACCCTAGTGTAGGAGCTAGTAGTACTCCCGCCACGATAGGTAGCACGGCCGCGTCGGCGGTTAAGGCATTTATAGTACGCAAATGCAAAGATAAAGCACCACCACCGAAAAAAGAGAAAGCGACTCGATCTAGAAAATCGAATAAAGGAAAAGGATTGAGCGCCTACGGGAGTTGTTTTCCCGAGTACTTGCACGAGTAAATAGCTACCGTTGAAGACGTTGCTCCGGACGGTAATTGCGGATTTAGGGCGGTAGCTTTGACGATTAAAGGCAATGCGGACGCATGGGAGGAAGTGAGAAAGGATTTGATGTTTGAACTTTCAAGTCAACGTGATCTTTGGGAAAGGGTTTTTGACGGTGCAGAACGTGTTGACAATCTATTGCGGAGATTGGATTGTTTCAAAATGTACGAGAGCGGAACTAGGCACTGGATGACATTACCCGACTATGGGTTGGTGATAGCCACCCGGTATCAATGTATAGTATACCATGTCTCTCTCCAACTATCATACACGTATCTTCCTTTGCGTGGTGTGCCTCCAAGATCATGTCCTATTGTCGAAGTTGGCATTGGTTTCGTCCACGGTAATCATTTCGTGAAAGTAAGTAAACTAGTACATTCTTGATATTTACATTTCATTTTATCAAATAATCCACGACGTATCAAATAATCCATTTCGTGAAATTTCCAGATTGTATTAGACGGACCGATGCCGGATATATACCCAATGTGGTTTGCGTTCCGCACTTGCGCTGAAGTTACAAATTGGGCCATACCAATAGGCGCACGTCTCAACAAGTATCACCAAATTAAACCAGCACAACCTCCGACATTAAACGATGGGGATCATGAATGCTACGATTTGACCGGGGACGCATAATGCTTTGTTGTATTGTAATATTTTGTGTTACTTGTTTTTTTTTAATCCTTTCGAGACACATTTCGCCACCTCCGACTACTAGACTTATGTTGTTTTTCTTGATAATATTTATGACTTTTACTTATGCTTTGTAGATGTGCCCAAAAAAAATTGTTTTTTAAGCGGTCGTATGATTTTTTGTACCAAAACGGAGCCTTAATAGGTACCCTTTGGCCATTATTTTTGTTGGAAGGCCAAATTGTTTTTTTTTATTTCAAACCTCAAATGTTGTTAAAACCACGTTTTGAAACCATTGGCAAGCATGAAAGTTCCAAAAAAAATCATAAATGCCCCAAAGATCAAATTTCATTAACGGACAGAGCCTTTTTTGGCACACGTTTTCGTGTGCATGTACAAGAGCACGCAAAAACGCGCGTGCTAACGTACATGCACACGAAAACGTGTGCCAAAATCGGCTCTGTCCGTTAATGAAATTTGATCTTTGGGGCATTTATGATTTTTTTTGAACTTTCATGCTTGCCAATGGTTTCAAAACGTGGTTTTAACAACATTTGAGGTTTGAAATATAAAAATAAAATAAAATTTGGCCTTCCAACAAAAATCATGGCCAAAGGGTACCTATGAAGGACTAAAAAATGGGAAAAAAAAATTCTACAAAAACTTAAGCCGTAAGGTTTAATCATTCCAAAAACTAAAACTACTATTACGAGCGTTAGTTTTTACAAAAAAAACAACAAGCTCAACATTAGTTTGTGCAAAAAAATAAAACATAGAATCAAGATATCACGTACGGCCAAACATATACTGCCAAGGAATAAATGCGGGAGATATTTTAGAGGTCTCGTTATAGCGAGACACCTAATAATAGAAGTTAGGCTATAATGAAACCTCTACTATTGCTCGCCCACCAAAATTGACTCGTCCCCTATAAAAAAGACTTAAAATCAAGAAATCATAATACACTTCCAAACACTGAGCATTCAACATATATAAAACTCATTTACATATGGAGTTTACGGCGGACGAAGATTACCACATGCTTCAAGCTGTGAAGATTGCCCGCCAGATACTGGGGGAAGATAGCAGCGATGCGTTTTTCGAGCGTGTCCTATGTACGATGTACATGGGCTACGGCCGTTTGGGTACAAGAGGCATCGTTGTGCGTACTCGTGACCAGATCAAGGCCAGATATATTTTTTGTCAGCCAATACAGCATTTGTTGTTCTTGCCATCGTTAATTAAACAAGAAGCTGCTACCGTCTGGAACCTGAGCACAATAGACTACATCACCAGGGATATGGTAGCATTTCTGGAGGATAAGATTATTGCAAGGGGTGGAATTGATGATGTTGAAAACAAACTTCGATACGAATAATCATTCCACTGATGTTATTTCAACTTGTTTTTTTTCGTATTGGTTGTTATTTTAACTTGTGATGGTTCTTTCCAGTATTTGTTTGAACTTGTTATTTCGTAAGTTGTTGTTATTTTAACGTGTGATGTTTCAATCCACTATTTGTTATTTCGTTAGTTGTTGTTGTTTTAAATTTTTATCGAATGAATGTAAACATTCGATGTTTTATGTTTCGATGTTCATCTCGTAAACAATAGCACTGAAACTTTAAAATACGTCGATTGCATAAAAACATTACATTTTAATCCGAAGCATTGCATAATACGAAATACATAATCAAATAACTGAAGACAAATGACAAGTGGGCTAACCCTCTTTTAACATCTCACACTTAGATTTATGGAGTCGGATAGTTCATTCCGCTCCCGACCTTATAATCATCGGAATCATAACTTCCTTCGGGGGTTGAACACGTTTCAACGACGCTTGCAATTGCGTCGGCCATTTCTTGCTCCCTTTGCTGCGTCGCATGTGACACCATCTCCGGCGTAACTGGACAGTGGGAGCCCATGTTGAATACGTATTGGACATGTAAACGGGTCTCGTAATCCAATGACTCAATCTGTACAGTCTTTGGCTTAAGATAAGCTAACCTTTCGAACACTTCTTCGCGTCTGCGTGGTCGGGGCATCATACATCCTGGACACGATGCCTCCCTACCGTGGTTGAAGAACATCCTGCACAAAACCGCATCGATGAAACCAGGAATCTCCTCTTGCATCGTACATCTGACGAAGTCAAATGCGACCAAGAGGCTTGCATCTTCGTGCACGCTCCACTCTGAATCACCCATTGTTGTAACTTAAGATATTTAGTTTCATAGTCAAATTATAGTATTTATAGACTCGAAGTCGGTGTGTCAGTTCTACAAAAATAAGCGGGAAGTGAGGTTTTTGTTCCCGCGTTAATTAACTAGCGGAAAAGTATGGGCGGGAAGGGCATTAAACGCGGGTGTTTATGGCGGCAATATTTTCACGTGTCTCGTTTTAGTGAGACGTCTAATAATGGAACTTACGCTATAATGAGACCCTTATTACTGCACTGCTGCATTTGTGTAATTTTTTAAATGTAAACCTTGGGTTGTTTTAAGAATGATAAATTGGATAGACTGGATACATTGGATACAAGAAAATGAAAACAAAATAAAACGGGCAGTCAAATAAGAAACAGTAGTACATGGTAAACGTAAACAACAAACCATTCAAACATTAACTTAAACAAACAGTACAGAAACTCCAATAAGCAAACAAATAAAAACATAAGTAATGCCGATTAGTCGAAGTCGTATCCCAAGTTATCGTCAGTGTCAGTCCCCTCTTCCCTTTCAGTAATCCTATTCTCAAGATACAGAACCATGTCCCTAGTGATGTAATCTACCACAGTCATGTTCCATACGGCGGCCGCTTCTTGCTTAATTTTAAATGGTTGGAACATCAAACGATCCATTGGTTTGCAATTAATGTACCTCTGTTTGATTTGTTCACGGTTACGCACAGCAAAACCTTCAGTTCCTAAGCGGCCGTAGTTGTAGTACATGTTACACAAGACTAGCTCGAAAAACGCATCACTACTATTTTCACCCAACTCACGCACGACAAGTTTCACTGCCTGAAGCAAATGGTAGTCTTCATGAGGGGTAAACTCCATTTTTGCACTGTTTATGTTTTAGGAGTGATAAGCATCCACTTATAAGCTCGTGGATGTTTGGGCGGGAAGTGCATTAAACGTGTGTGTTTTTGGCGGCAATATTTTCACGTGTCTCGTTATAGCGATACGTCTAATAATGGAACTTACTCTATAATGAGACCCCTATCTTAAAAGTGTTAGGTGTCGCACAATCATTCGTCAACGTGGATTACGCTATCCTTATCTTACAAGTGTTTATAATCGATACAAGGTTCAAAAAGACGTTTTATAGGCAGTAACAATTATAGCAAATATATCAATAGCAAAATTCGTCTAATAATGGAGTTTATGTTGCATTTGTTTTGCATTCAGATACGTACCCCTAAACTTGGAGTTTCAAAGCTGAAGTTTGAACAAACATTCGAAAGTTATATCATAAACATGTAACAAATTAACATAACACATAATTAAAGATCGAACAACTAGCACATCACAAAAAATAATCCGGTCAAAAGTAAACATCACATACAAAGTCTAAAACTGTCAACAAAAAAAACATAAATGATAATCAGTCTCTGTACTCGTGAGATATACGGTATATATCCTGCAAAGGCTCCCGAAGCTCCGCCATACTAACGCCGGGGTGGCTAAGCTCGTACTCCTCTATCTCCAGTATGCGCGAAGTCAGCTCGTGCAGGATGGTCGCATGTGTGTGTGGTGTAGGGTTCACCCCAATCTCCGCATCATCTCTGTGAGCCTCTGGATCAGATATGATGTACCATAAGTTCCTCGTAACCCACGAGGAGTAGACCACAGTGGTACCATCCTCCTGACCAGGAACATACCTCGCACCCCTCAGACTCTCGTGAATACAGTGTGACTCCCAGTTATCCCAACTGAATGCATCCCAGAGGTAGAGGGTGTTCGCACGACGAACCCGAGTAGAACCGGTGAGAAGAGGACGCAATGGACCAGGAACCTGTATTTGAAAAAAAATCTAAACTATGTACCACACATGCGCAATACAAACAATATTAATATTTCGAGTTACAAAATATTACCTGCTGAACGCGACCGAACTGTCTAGCCACCCGCAGCGGATAGTACGCCTCGACAATGTCCGCCGCCTTCAGCGTCGCATCTATCCAGGCTATATCAGCGGTACCTCGAGCAGTCTGCATGATCGTATACGGCGTGAATAATACCTGTAAAATATTAACATACCATTTATCATTACCAACTTAAATTATATGTACGATAATTGAAATGAAACTGATTACAACTTACATCCTGCTCGGTGAAGCTATCCAGACAACGTCTAATACCCTCTCGAGCCTCTTGGCTCTGTCGAAACCTAGCAGGCGCATGAAGGCATATAGTAGGATGTGCGCTACTATACCTCGGGTACTGATGAACTGCAAACGCCGAGAAATGGTCGTAGATCCACGTCTCTAACATGGCCAAAAAACCAGATATACCCGAAGTAGAGTGTAGGCAACCTCTGCCTAGCTGGTAGTAGAGCTGCGCCAGTATCATCTGCCCCCAGTTATACCTCGCGGAGCTGGTGTAATCGTCGATGAACTGCAAGTAGTCGAGGCTAATGTTGTTGCCCGACTTGTTGGCCAAAATGGTACAGCCAAAGAAGTGCAACAAATAGCCCCTCGTAGCTCGTTTAGCATCGAGCTCAGTGATCTCCTCATCGTAATACTGATGGGTGCAGAATCTCCTCTTCAGCCATGCAAGGCGCACATGCCTCTTACCGCCGCCCTTGTTCTCCTTTATCTCCTCCTCAAGCTCCGCAGCGCTGCACCCAAGTAAGCTAGCGTATCTCGCAGTACGCTCATCAGCAGAGGGGTACTCATAAATCTCACAGCTGTGACCGACAACTGAAAGCCCCGTTATCATGTGGACGTCATCCAGGGTGACGGTCATCTCCCCGAACGAGAAGTGGAAAGTGTTCGTCTCGGGATGCCATCTCTCAAGAAAGCCCTCAATCAAGTGGATGTTAGTAGACCACTTACCCAAGGCCTCGACCAAGGGCCAGAAACAGGTGCTCCTAACCTCTGCGAGTACCTTATGCTGCCGGGATTTCAAGTCCCATCTACTGTGTGTGTGGTACATCGCATAACAGCGTAGTGACTGTCGGGCCTGCATGCATTAAAAACATACAATATATATAAACATATATGCAATCTAAAACTTAAGATAATCCAATAACCAACATGTTCAATATATATAAAGTATAACAACTAAGATAAAACAATAAGCAATAACCAACAAATACAATGCAGTAGTGTGTTAAAAATTAAAACCTAAACTCGTCATAACATATAAACTCATTGTAACCTAAACTAATAAAGTTTATAACACAAACCTAATTTCAGTAACATATAAATTCTTAACATATAAATTCAGTACATTTATAACACAAATCAAATCGAATACCAAATCGAAATCCAATACCAAATCCAATGCAGGTAATATTCAACAGACAGTATTAAAAATTAAAACCTAAAGTCATTCTAACATATAAATGAATTCTAACCTAACCTAACCTAAACTAAACCAATATAAAATCCAATCCAAAAACATATAAATTGATTCTAACCTAAACTAATAAAATTTCTAACTCAAACCAATAATAATAATAATAACTTTAAAAAGTAAATTAAAACAATAAAACTTACATCGCCTCTGAAGACGCTGTATGCCTCGTGCTCTCTATACGAATGAAACGTAGAGTATAGGTCTACAACGTGACCATTGTATCCACGGAAGCGATGCTCCGCAGATAGGCGACGCTGCACAGGTGGGCGCTGAACTGCCTGTAAGGTCCCTCTCTTACGGACCCGGACACTCCGAGAAGTCTCACCGCGAACGGCCTCCTCAGCCTCAGTCTCCTGATCCGTGTCGTAGTCTCTAGCGGTAACTGGAGGACGTGGGCGAGGAGGCATACTGCACAAGACAAAACCAAACAATTAGAAGAGTTCAAACTTTTAAAAAAAAAATCATGAAATTGCAAAAATTTAGAATTTAATTCGTGGATTTTGGAAGATCCACGCAATAAATTGCGAGAATTCGCCATAATCCACAAGACTGTGGATTTTCCTGTTCGAGAATGCAGCCCCCCCCCCCAATCCTAGATCTGCCCGAAATCAGTCCTAAAACTATAACACAACACCCTAAACGGTCCTAATCTCCTAACTAACAACATACATGGCCTTAAAATCAAACAAATCAACACCAAATACATAAAAATCGAATTTTTCTACCCGAATGGAAAAGACTAAATATCACTAGAAATAACAATGTAAAATGGAAAAAAAAGCACCATGAAGTGTAGAATCCATACCTTAACAGCTTCGTGGAGTTGGATTTCAAAAAAAGTCGCCAGAAAAAAATTGGGTTTTTGGAGGTAGAGAGAGTTAGGGTTTCAGGGAGAAGAAAGGAGAAGAAATCTGATTTTTAGCTATTTATATCGATGGCATTTTCGTAATTAATGGGGGTCTCACTATAACCAACCCGGGTCTCACTATAACGGGGTCTCACTATAAAGAAAACCGGTCTCATTTTAGCCTAGCCCCTTCTTTCATTCGGTATAATTTTTTTTTATATATATTAAAACTGAAAACATTCCGTTACTGACCTTCAATGATATTTAAATGATTGACATGTCATAATCTTATATGTTTGCTATATAATTATTAAATATTAAATAATTATTTTTAATTCAAGAATCTTTATTTTTATAGCGTTACATAGGGTTGTCAAACGGATATTTCGGATACGAATCTGTCTATATCCGAATCCGAATCCGAAAACCGAAATCACTATTCGAATCCGAATTCGAATCCGATTTTTTCTAAAAATAATATCTGAATCCGTATCCGACGGATATTATCCGAATACGGATAATATCCGAATCCGAATATCCACTAAAGTTTTTAACTAATTGCATTATTGGTTAGGCTACCTTTATGGACACCTTAGTAGAAAATCATATTCCCATTTTAGATGTGGGATAAGGTTAAAAAAATATACTTATTTTGAAAAGCCACCATGCCTTTTATAGAAAGTTTGGTAGCAATTCTTTTCCACATTTTAGATGTGGGATAAGAGTCAAAAGACTAAAAAAGATATACTTGTTAAGAAAAGCCACCATGTCTTTTATAAACACTTTGGTAACGATTCTTTTTCCAACTTTAGATGTGGGATAAGTTATAATTTTTAAAGAAGCAATCTTCCATATTTAGTATTTTGTTTTGCTTTTTACGATGTGGGATAACTTAAAAATATGTTTAAATAAAAACAATTATATATATATATATATACAATTTCGGATATCAGATATTTCGAATACGGATATGTCTATATCCATATCCGCTATTTTCGGATACGAATTCGGATACGAATATTATCCGTTTTCTTTCGAATACGGATATTATCCGTTTTTTTCGGATTCGATATCGAATATTTCGGTCGGATATCGGATTTTTCGGATTTTTTTGACAGCCCTAGCGTTACATTCAAATTGGTTTAGGCCCAATTCTGATACAATTTAAATATACTCTCCATAAAATTGGATCTTCTTTTTATCTCTAATTGGGCTGAGATCCAAATCCTTTTATTTCGTACTAAAAATAAAAGACTATGTCCACACTTAATGCATAGTTAATAAATTGTATCTTATTTTCAAGTCAGTAACCCTAAAAGTAGCCGCTGACAGCACCGACTTCTAAAGAGCGCGATTCGGTATTTTTTATTCAATAACTGAACAAAAATACCAAATTCTTTGAACCAACATCTATAAGCTCGATGACTTCTGCTATTTTAAGAATTTCGAGACCATCAATTTATTAATACGAGATTTGAATACCTTTCGAGTACACCAGAACTAATAATATCGCACCACTCAGCTCGAGAGCAAGACCAATATCTTGAGGAAATTCAATGTATGTCAGTACTTTCATCTTCTCTTCAAGCTAGTAAGAGTTTATTTTTGGTCATTTCTTTATTTTGGTTACCGGTGAACGCATTTTTCAGCTCTGCCTAAGTTTGATAGAGTTGAATATTTTCACGAATACTTAGACAACTTTTTTAACTTTTGAGCTTTCAGTGTGCAGATAAAAAATCAACAGCTACCATTGTGACATCCAGCTATTTAAAGTGTTCTTCTCTATAAATGTACTTAACAATCATATATGAGTTAATAAGTTTCCTACAAAATTTAATCAGAGATTCAAGATACCATCGAGATTTGTTAATTTCTAGCATTTCAAATAAAACTAAGGAATCAGTTTATATGTCTAATTACTTAATATCCTTAACCTTACTAAGTAATAATCAATCTAACTAGGCTCTGGCTTCAACAATTATGGGAGATAATTTACCATAATTTCATCCAAAGCTATCACTAACGTTGCCATAGCTATCCGTAATCAGATGACCACACAAAGACTCACCATTCACGTAACATGAACCATCATTAAAACCATTAAAATCTGCCACACTTGTAGGATCTAGACTCTTAATAATGTCATGGATCTCCTTTCTAGTTGGATCCTCTATAGCATAGAATTGCCTTCTTCACTAAGAAGCTTAGGGATGAAGGCATGTAACTCCAAAGTTTCACCTAAATTAGAAGAATCTAAAATATACTAATGTATTAAACTACAGAGTTAACTAATAAAAATTGATCTTCTATCCACGAATTATTGTCTATGATTCTTCTTTTCATTTTAACACGTTGGTGGAACTTTGCTGATTTTTTATCATTGTCTTTTAACCAAGTTATGTGACATTTTTTTTCCCAAAAATTTCCTCCATTGCTAGAAATTAAAGATGGACAGCTTGAGCCTTTGAAAGGTTTACTTTATCTTCAGTTTCTTAGAGTCTTCAAATGTTTTCCCAAAATTTTACTTACTCTTCTGCTTGTAAAGTGACATTGAATATGTTTCTAAAAAAATCCTAGTTCAAAACCTTTAGTTTATGTTTTAATCTTTTGAACTTATTATAATACCTGATTATAGGATGCCCCTTTATATCAATCTCCCAATCACTCTCAACTATGTTAATAAATTTAAGGTGTAAAACCCACATTTTGAAATTTAAAACATGATTTAATTTTCTTTGAATCAACTAATCGAGAGATATTTATAGGAGTATGGTCTGAACCAGTCCTATATAGGTGTTTAACTTTAGTTTCCTCAAAATAATTAGACCAAACATTGTCTAGAAGAGCTTTATCTAGTCTATTCTACTTCCTGTTATTGGTCAAAGTATATTTTATACTTGTGAAACCTACATCTTCTAAATTATAATAAAAAATTGTACTATTAAATTCATTTATACTTTTCAGACATAATGAAGTACAAGCTAGCTGCTCATGAGAAATTTAAATTACATTGAAATCGCCCATTACCAACCATTCCATTGCGAGGTCAAATAAGTTTCTTAAGTTTTTCCACATATCTAATCTTATGGTCTTAAAGAATTTGGCATTTACAATAGTTATAGCAAAAACTTACATATTGAATGATGTTTAGCTTTTACATGAGTGAGTTGTTCATGATTTAAAATAGTTTCAACACTAAAACCATTATTTCAAAACATCTATATTTTATTATTGCAATTAGCTAATATATTTTCTATTTTAATAGATTTTGTGATTTTAGGCAGTTTTTTTACACTAATCATAGGTTTTGGTATGGTCGTTTTTTCATTTCTAATAATTGATTTGAGCCTTCTGGAAGAATCTTTATTACATATTCTTCTAATGCTCTAATTTAGAATGTTTAAGGTCATTCGGATGAACTAAATATAGATATTGGAAGTCCCTTAAATTGCAGGCTTTTAATGAAGATATGACCTTTAGTATATTTTTGCTTAAATTTCTTCACTTTTTTACTTAAGAATCTTTTCAAATCTTTTTCATCCTCAATCTTTCTAAGAGTTTTGGAAGATGGTAGACTTCCAAAAACTTTATGATTAGGTGAAACCTAATCATTTTCTAGATTTCATAGTCATTGGATATCAAAAATAAAGTACATAAGTCAGTATATTTACGTGCATCAATGATTTTTTATACTTTTAGCTCAATATTGATTATATCCTCCATTCCTTCCTATTTCCCTTACCTTCTGACAATTGTCTGATATTGAAGTGGCAGAGTTGAAGGAATCAATCTGGATGAGACCATTCTTTATATTACGTTGTAGGTTTTCTTCTAGATCTAGTTTTTCATTATCCTTCCTTAATGTATATTCATCTTCTTTTTGTTAGATTGGTGATTTTTGCTATTTTCTTTTAGGATAATAGACTTTAGCTTTGGAATCATTTCACCATCTTGATTTGAAGAATTTAGTGGAGACTTGTCTTGCTCTTGCTTACCCTTGTCTTTGATTTTATGTATCTTTTTTAAATATTTTTGCTTGTGACCCAAATGAGAACAGACTGGATAGTAACCCGACTAATAATCATAATGAATGTCTATATAGAAACTACCGTTGTCTTCAAAGCCTACCTATGCTTTATATGTTTGAGTTGGATAATCTAGTTATATCCAAACTCGACATCCATTTTGTTTTACTCCTTTTCTTGGAATCTTAATTTTTATAGTTTTACCTATATCAGATGACAAAGATCTTATAATAACTCCATTAAATAGGTAATTTGAAATGTTAGAAAAAGTTATCCAAGTAGGAGAGATTGGTGATTCTAGTTTTAAATTTAAATAAGGATATTGTTTCAGCAGCTTTATAGAGTATTCATCTATAGCCCCAACATTTTTTCTCCACAGTTTGCGGAGATCTTCTTTGAGATCCAATTCAATAAGAATGTGCCAAGAAACCAATGAGGATTTACTTCATCGGAAAATTTAAAACAGTCAAAAAGTTTCTAAATTTTGGAGGATTGAGGCTTTCATTTACCAAATATACCCACACGAGTGATTTTTAGTGAGCTTGTATGTATTATTTACCTTGTATTGAAAATTGGAAATACAAATGATCATTTTTCTATTTGAACTCAATAAAAGTCATTAAGTCATTTGATTTGTTGTTAACTTACTAACCTCAGTGTATGATTTGTGATTGTATCTTTCGTGTTTTTATTTAGTATTGTCTTGTTTTCATCACTTGGAGTAGTAGTCATTCAACAGATAGGATTGTTTCGCAACGCTGGATACGCTTGGTCCATAAAATTCTAATTTTGAGAATTTTTATTTAGTTGATGGTTATAATCATTATAACCCTTCTTTTATGAAGGTAAATCTTTGGATGAGGATGAAAATGGAGCAACTCCGTTGATCAATTAAACTGAATTATTATGCATATCATTGACATTATTCAAAGGATCCATAGTGGTGCATTCAAAAAACCAGACCTGGACTTGCTTTATTAGGAACTTTGTATCTTGATCTTCAAGAAACTCTTTTCTAAAGAGAAAGAATTTAACTAGATATAAAAACTATTTTATTTATATAAATCTATATTTTTGTTATATAATTACAAAAATTATAAAAGAAAAGTTAGAAATAAACAATATTTTTATAACAAACTGCACCCTAATTTAAAAATTCTTATGAGTAACATTATACTGGTCAATATTTAAGCTTATCAAATATTTATGTTTCTAATACTAAATTAGTATTACAATATTATTTTTTATATCAATCTTAATTTGAAACCAAGTTATAGTTTTATTATAACAATGATTTTTGTTTATACTTTAACATTATATTTCAAACTAGAAGAAAGTAGTGTAAATGAAAATTTATCAACCACAATAAAAAAATATGTGATATGTTTTATCAAACAATCGTATATATTCATGAGAATGTATAGAGTAAATTTTAAAACATGTTGAAAATATGGTTGCAAACAAAATTAACATTAATTATGATTTTGTTTTCATTCGCCAAACACAAGATTAAAGCCAAGTGCATAAGTGAACACGAAAATCTAAAATAAATATGTAACTAAGAACTTTATCTCGACAAAACTAGTTTTGAGACATGGCATTTTAATATTTTAATTAAAATTATAGGAAGGATCGAACAATGGTGTACTACTTTTTTAAATTATGAGAGGATTGAAGCTTTAAAAAGATATAACACTCTTTAATGGAACAATAACGAAAAAATATTCTCAATAATAAAATAAAAACACGTAAATTCAAAAAGACTACTTGATTTTATATAAATACCTGGTGTACGAGTCTTTTGCATAATAAAAATAATATATTAATTACATGAATATGTATATTGTTATGATTTTAAATAACTTGTATGACCTCACATGATATCTTATAAGATATCGGATATTCAGATGAGGTACTTCATATTCTCATGTAAGTTTTTGGTTTGGAACTAGTAAGAGGAGTTCATAGTTAAAAGATGAGGTTTTATCAATAGACATAAAACTGAGAAATGTCTAAAAAATTGTATATTTATTTTATGTAGAAGGTTTTTTATGTACTTAGTTTGAGTATAATATATAGTTATATAATCTTTAAAAAACCCAAAAATAGTTGAGAAAACAAATATCATTTATAGTGAAAATATCTTTCAATTATTTGGTAAACTTCTAAAAACTAAGATTATTACTAATGATAATAATAACATCATAATAAAGTAATATAAAAGAATATATATCAATTTTTAAATCTTAAAAATTATATTTCATAAGTGAATTTTTAATTTATTCAAACTAACCCCTAATATTATGTCTTAGGATATATATGGTTATCCTTAGTTGCTAACCTTAATCAAGTTTGTGAGAGTCAATAAAATTTGCGGTTGTAGTATACGTAATAATTAACTAACACCACTTAAGAACACATTATCAATATCTCATTGTGTAGTTTTTAATTTTGTTTGAAAGAAGAATAATTTGAATGAATCTAATTAAATAAATAAATATCATAAGACATAAAATCTACGTGTAATCAAGAAACTTATAACTTTATGCTTCTAATAAAAACATTAAAGTTACAATTATTTTTATATATCTATGTAATTTCTATATATTTGGGATTTTTAGTTTTTCTACCTATTTTGTGACCAACAATATATTTTTGTCATTTCACAAGACATTTAGTATTAGTATTTTTTGTAAAATTATGTTCATGTATTTTAAAGTCTGAAATTAAAGACCTAATATAAGATAAATGCATAATAAATCAATATGAGATTTTTTATGTTTGAATTTTTGTAAAACTAATATAAGAATTACATAATGCATCATATGATCTTCGTTTTGTGTTTTAGATATTTGAAGTGAAATAGTATCATACTAGTGTTAAGATCGGTTGTGTTCTTACTTATATACGGAGGTGGAATACGTGGACCGAACACGCATATTCCCAACACGTGGTATCAGAGCGCCAGGCCCAGATGGAACGCGATGATGGTGAAATTCTCGGAGATCGAACATGAATAAGTTAGACGCTATGCTCAATGTGATCTGTTGTAGAGATCCTAGTTCAGAGTGTCAGTGGCTCATCAAGCGATGGTACTTGATTGGAGTGGGGAGTGACACTAAGGAACAAGACATAGTGGTCTAATAGAAGGTGAACAGTAACATCTGTAGTGCGTCTATGGTCAGGTAGTCTTCCGACCTGATTAGAGTGGACGGATGAAAGTCAATTGAGAGGAGGCTAAGGTGGTACTTTGTTCGAGAAGAGGATTTGTTAGGGTGGCGACCAAAGTCCCACATCCCACATCGGTTAAACATGAGAATGATCAGTGGTATATAAGTAAGAACATATCTCAACTAGTATGATACCTTTTGGTAGTGGACCAAATGCAAAGTCGTGAGGCCTTTCGGGTGCCAAAGCGGACAATATCATACTAGTGTTGAGATCGGTTGTGTTCTTACTTATATACGGAGGTGGAATATGTGGACCGAACACGTATATTCCCAACATGTAATTTTGTTGTTATTAAATCACTATGCAATTATCACAAAATGGCTCAAGCACATAATATATGTGAAGGACAAACTTGAATGAACACATGATTTAACGTGGTTCGAAAAATTGTCTACATCCACCGGCGCCGCCAAAGAAAAGAGTTTCACTATGATAGAATAGGTTACAGATTTCAGATTTTGTTTTGTGTAGCCATAGTAGTCTATTTATAGGGAATTAATAGACTTACTAGACAATGGGCCTAATGGGATCATACCACAAGATTGACAACGATATTGTCACAACAGTTATTTGTACAGCCGAACACTGTACACTGTCAAGGCACAATATCACTATCGCAAACACAAAACTGTACTGCCGGACACAGTACACTGTCAAGGCACTATTCGACTCATTCACAACAAATCTTCCCCTTGAGGCGAATATCCTTTCTTCATTATCAATAAAGAAACTTCTCTTCTTCTGACTCACCAAATGCCCTTAAGGCATTCACTCTATACTGCGAACACCGATCCAGTTTAGGCACTCCTTAAACTTTCGAACTGATACTTCCTTGGTCATTATATCTGCTGGATTATCGTGTGTAGACACTTTCTTCACATCAACAATTCTCTTTGATATTATATCACGAATAAAATAATACCTGACATCTATGTGCTTTGTACACTCATGGTACATCTGGTTCCTTGTAAGGTGTATGGCGCTTTAACTGTCACAAAACACTTTTGTAGTAGTCCTATCGAAGCCCAAATCTGTACCAAACCTTGCAACCATATTGCCTCTTTAGTTGCTTCCGTTACCACTATGTACTATGCCTCTGTTGTAGACAAAGCTACAGTATCTTGCAACTGTGCTTTCCAACTGATCGCACTCCCAACTAGAGTAAATACATATCCTATTAGAAATATTCTTTTATCCATATCACCAGCAAAATCAGAATCAACTAAACCAACCAATGATCCTGCAACATCATTAAGTGATTCACCAATATCGGTCTTGTTAAAAGTTAAGCCAACGTTCACAGTATTCTTTTGAAGAGATTTAATCTCTTCCCCCATAGCACTAATCCATCGATCTGCCTCTGAACTCGCTATAGCTTCTCTGTAGCTACTAGGTTCCTGCATCTCAACTTCTTCTGCAACTGACAGAGCATATGCAACTAGATTCGCATACCTTTTTGGAAGTCTAATATATCTTCTTTCTCTGCCCAATGCTATGCTATAAGCTTGTTGTTTAGGTTCAGGCGCATCATCGTCACTATCATCCGATGCTGATGCTTCACCTCTTGATTTTGGATCCACCTCTGAACCACTTGAATTATTGGACCTGCTAGGAACTTATTCTACTTCAAGCTCCACCTGTTTACTCACAACCGATCTTGATTCGACCATTTCTCCTAATTCCTTCTGATTGTCTATCGAAGCAAACTCATTAAAAGTAACGTCCCTACTGATGAGAAAACTTGGAGACTTTTGAGAGGTACACCATAACCTATATCCCTTCACTCCAGTAGCATATACTAGATATATACACCTCTTTGCCCTTGGCTCAAGCTTACCATCTCTCACATGAGCATACGCAGGACAACCGAACACCCTCAAATATTCATAATCAGCCGACGATCCAGACCAAATCTCAAAATGAGTTTTACAATCAATAGCCGTTGATGGAGACCAATTCACCAAGTAACACGCTGTATTGATAGCTTCAGCCCAAAAATCCTTTCCCATACCGGAATGCGAGAGCATACTTCGTGCCTTGTCACAAAGCGTTCTGTTCATTCTTTCTGCGACTCCATTCTGATGTGGTATTCTAGAACAAGTGCGATGGCGCACTATTCCCTCAGCTTCGCAAAACTTGTTGAACTCACGACTGCAATATTCTAACCCATTATCTGTCCTAAGACGTTTGATTTTTCTTCCTGTTTGCTTCTCAATCATCGTCTTCCATTTGAAAAAGTTTGAATATGCCTCATCTTTCGTTTTCAGAAAGTAAACCCATACCATCTTTGAATAATCATCAATTAAACTCATGTAGTATCTGGCTCCGCTCTTGGATGGAATTCTGTTTCGACCCCAAAGATCTGAGTGAATGTAGTCCACTGTCCCTTTAGTGTTTCTTATAGCCGATTTGCTGAATTTGACTATAGTTTGTTTACCAAACACACAGTGCTAACAAAATCCCAATGATTCTGCTTTATACCCTTTCAACAAATCTCTCTTTCCCAAAGCAACTAATCCTCTGTCACTCATGTGACCAAGACACCAATGCCACAACCTATTATGATCCTGCCTACTTCGGCTATTACGCCCTGATGATGCTACTGCAACATCTCCCATAACAACACTCCCCTGGAGAATGTAAAGACCCTTCTGCAAACTGCCTTTCATGCATACCATTGAGCCTTTTGTCACTTTGATTACACCATCTTCTGCATGGTACTTGTAACCCCGAGAGTCTAGAGTCCCAAGAGAAATCAGGTTTCTTTTTAACCCAGGAACATTCCAGCACGTTAAGATTCTAACAACCCGGTCAAACATTCTGATTCTGACGTTACCAAAACCACCAACAGTCAACGAATGATTGTTCCATAAATAGACAGTTCCCTGCATTGGCTTATAAGTATCGAACCACTGCTTGAACTGACACATGTGATATGTAGCGCCAGTATCGAGTACCCAAGATTTTTGCCCAAAGTCTGAACTCACGGATAATACATCTCCTCTACTACTGTTTTCACTATCATCGGAATCGTTCACACCTTCAACAATGTTTGTTGTATTTTCCTTTTGATTTCCCTTCTTACCATTCAGTTTTGGACAATCTCTCCTATAATGAACCTGCTCACCGCATTCATAAAAGTTTGAGTGCTTTAAACTTGACTTGGACCTCCAGTTCTTTCTTCTTAAAGAACTCGATTTGCCTCTAGATCTTCCCCTAGTCATAAGACCTTCCCCTTCAGCTTGATTGTCTGGCTGCAACTGTCTCATCTCCTTTAATTTCAGCGCCCCTTTGACATCTGATAGCGATAACTTATCCTTACCATACATAATGGTATCTACGAAGTTTTCATAGGGAGCTGGTAATGATCGCAATACAAACAAAGCTTGATCCTCATCCTCAATATTGATCTCTATATTCTCCAAGTCCGTTATAATTGATTTAAAATTATCTATGTGCTCTGTTATGGACATATCTTTTTTCAATCTGAAATCATACAAACGTTTATTCAAGTATAATCGGTTTACTACTGATTTATCTGAGTAAAGATCTCCTAGCTTTTTCCACGCCCAGGCAGCAGTCTTCTCACCACTAATCTCGCGAAGCACATTGTCTTTCACACTCATTAAAATCCAGCACAAAGCCCTTTCTTAAAGATCTTGTTTCTCCTCTTCTTGCATCTCTTCTGGTAACTTATTCTCCACAGCCTTCCACAGCCCTTGCAGTACCAATGAAGATTTTAATTTAATCTTCCACAACGCAAAGCTGGATCCCCCATCAAAATTTTCAATCATGTATTTTGTTGCTGTAGACGCCGTTGTAAAACCCTAATTGCAAAAGCCCTAATTTCACCACGTGGCTCTGATACCAATTTTGTTATTAAATCACTATGAAATTATCACAAAATGGCTCAAGCACAAAATATATGTGAAGGAAAAACTTGAATGAACACATGATTTAACGTGGTTCGACAAATGTCTACGTCCACGGGCGCCGCCAAAGAAAAGAGTTTCACTATGATAGAAAAGGTTACAGATTTTAGATTGTGTTTTGTGTAACCTTAGTAGTCTATTTATAGGGAATTAATAGACTTACTAGATAATGGGCCTAATGGGCTCATACCACAAGATTGACAACGATATTGTCACAACACTTATTTGTATAGCCGAACATAATACACTGTCAAGGCACAATATCACTATCACATACACAAAACTGTACTATCAGACACAGTACACTGTCAAGGCACTATTCCACTAATTCACAACAGATTGTTCATCTATTAAAAAATATAAGAACAAAAAATTAGAATATTGTTCAGTATTCAAGATTTAAAATAATATAGGGTTAAGATGGTGAATTAAAATATAAATAAAAATTAATTTCATTTATTTATTTTCAAGAATGTAACATTTTGAAAAACTCTCAATGCTTATTACCGTTGCATTGTGAGTTTAAGGGATGAAGTAAAAAATATAAAAGTTATTAGAGATATTAAAAAATCGTTTGAAAGATAAGAAAAATATGACGTTTGCAGGTCGTTCGAAGATAATTTGAAGACTAGAGACAACTAGCAAATATCTTCATAAAGGCTTGGTCGATCTCTCGTTTTTTGTTTTATGTGCGTGAGAAACTCTCATTGCTTATTAGTATTGCATTGTGAATCGTAGGGACAGTGTTAGAGACATTAAGTCCATTATAGATATTATGCCCACAAATTACAGTTATATATTTTACCATATAAAAATAATCATATTTATAAAAAAATGCATATATGTAAATACCTATATGAAGTTCTAGGATTAAATCAGGAAATAGTCCATCGACTATCTTGTTTTCTTTTATTTAGTCCATCTATTTCAGAATCATCGGTGAGGGTCTTTGGACTTGGCAAAATCTATAAATCTAGTCATTGACTTGCAAAATATCTAATTTTGTCCATTGACATTTCAAAATCTATAAATTTAGTCCTCGAATCCAAGAAAATAACCCCTCGCCTGGGACGAATTTGTTTGTCGTACTTGCAAGACAATTGTTTTTTGTATTCGAGTAACATACATACTTAACAACCTATTATATATACGAGAGATGTGAGACCTTAATATGTCACTAATGATTCATGAAAAAATAGGATATAGTAACTCATACACGCTTCATGTGAGACATACCAATATGACTTAATATAAGAAATGCAAGATATAGTATATTTTCTCATGCGAGACGTGAGAAAATATAATTCCTTGACCTATATAAGGATAAATACGAGTCATCGCGAGTTTGTATAGGAAAGACGGGAGACCATCATATAATATACTATGCGAGACGTGAGGCAAATATATAGTATACATGCAAGAAGTGAGACCTTAATGTCTCATCAATCCTTCATGCGAGTCCAGTCTATAGTAGGACTACTTCACCAATATGAGAGCCACATGCCATTTTATTTGAGACATACGCGATATATTATATCAATCATGCGAGTCGTGACCGATTATTTTTATGGGATCTATAAAAGGATAATTACAAGACTAGGTACATATGATATTACTTTAATTTGTTTTTCAAGTATTTTTTTCTATTGCATTTGGTATTTTTGGTTGTGAAGATGTTGACAATTGACTCTAATTTCTTGAGCGTTTCAAACCCCATTTGTTGTAAGGTCGAATCAAGTTTATTTTGAATCGTCATTTAAGTATCATTAATGTTATTTTCGTCTTGTATTTAAAATGTCATCATTCATACTATATATATTTATTTTTATTTTTTTAGAATTGGAGGTATAATCTCAGCCATACATAGACAAAGTTTAAGTCTAAGATAGTTTTTAATTTAAACAATATGTTATGCTTTAACGCATAGATATGTCTAATGAAAATATTGAACTGATTATTAGTGAAGGAGGTCATAGAGTTATTAAATTTCTTGATAATTTACCTCGGGAAACATTTTTTAAAAAGAAATGATATGATGTTATAACATATTCTCCCATAAAATCTTTGAACCATTAACTTACAGATCTATGTAGTTTACCTATTAATTAATTGACAATATTAGAATCTTATTTATGACTCAAATCTCAATATGTTACGCGGAGGGGCTAAATTTGACCAGGAAATTATGCTCTGAGTATGACAAGAAGCTTAACTTCAATATTAAAATAGGTAGTTCATGACTAGTTCGTAAGTATTTGGTATCGATATACGGAGTTTTTTCTGAACCTGTTACGGTTGTTAATTTAGTAGATTTTAAATGTTCTCGTGCTTGGTAACAAGATTGTTTTCTATGTTCTCATTTTTTCTGCAATACATTCGACTCAAAACGATCCAATGACAGTGATTGAGCCATTTTATACTATTATTAATTGCAGGTCAACTTAATATTTTAGTTTACATGCTTTAACCAATTTTGTTGAAGGATCAAGCTCTAATGAATCGCTTAAAATTTTGCCTCCTAACTTAAAAAGAAGAGCTAGAAGGCTTAAGAAGAAACGTATTCTGTCTAAACGAGATATAAGAACCCGATAAATGAAATGTTGCCATTTTTTAAAGCTTATGAATAATTGGCGGACTTGTGAGGAATTATTTTAAATGTTTGGGATTTATTTTATGTTTTGTAGTTTTTATTTCGCTCATTATTTTTAAAAATTTTGGGATATTGTAATTTTTCATGTTATATTTGTTACTATTTTTCTTAATGCGAAATAAGTTATGTTTTTGTTATAATTAGATGTGAGACTCTTTTTAAGGTTAAGTCTAAATGTGAGACCCTGTGTATTATTATGCTCAGACTATCTATTATAAAGTGTTGCAACTACAATATGCAAGACTACTGCAACTACAACATGTGAGATTAGAGGAGATAAGATGCTAGACTATAACAAATGCAAATGAAGCTACTATAAATACTACATCTGATACTTGAACAAACACTACAAATGAGACTATTGTAATTACAACAGGAAAGACCAAAGCAAATTATGACATAATAAACTATTGCTTTTGCAGCTTGCGAGACTACCTTAAGTACAACATGCAAGACTGTGTAGCTATAACATGTGATATTCAAGAATATAAGATGCAAGACTGCAACAAATCAAATGAGACTACTAAAGTTCTAAGTTAGAATAATTCCAAATTCAAATTAAAATAAAACTCAACTATATAAAATATAATATAAGTTTAAAATAGATAATGAAGAACAATTAATCAATTTAAGAACAAGATAAACAACAAAACAAGCAGTTCTAAGAACTTGGCTTAGGACACGAAGTCCTTATACTATAACATTGTACCCTCTGGCTCTTTATAAATGAGGTGACTTCTTCAACGTTTTCATCCTTGTTGGTTCTAGATTGGTTCTTGTTGCGAGATTTCTTAGCATGATAAGTTTTGGTTTTACGACCTTGTTTTTCTTGGTATGATTGGCCATACATGGTGTCTTTTTTGCTTGATGGAAGAGAAGTTTGGGTAATTTCATACAGATTAAAGTTCTCTTCCGAAGGTATATGGTAGTTTCTCTCCTCATCAAGTGTAGTTATAAATCTCAGGTAGTTGTTGCCCCATTCATCTATTAAGGTGAATTGGACATCACATCAACTGAATCTATTAATAAACTTATTAGAAATAATATAGATAAACATTGTATGTGTCTGGGCTTTTTAATGACATTCAGAGGATGTATCCCAACATGGTTCAATCAACTTCTTTTGTGTTTCATCCGTACTTTTGAGGGTTTATGGATAAGATTTTGAGACCATTTCATTGGAATTGTTTTATATATATGGAAGAAAAATACATCATGCATTGTAAACATAAGTTGAATGAGAGTTTACAAGACTATATCCGAAATTTTGTAAAAAACAAAGGATAATTTGGAAGATAATCAAAGTCGATGAAAAAAATCTTATTGAAGTGGATAAAAATTTGACCCATATTATCACAAAACTTAATATATTCCAATTTCTTGAGTTATCATTCTTCCAAACTTTCTTATGTCGATATAAAACCTTTCTTCTTTATTGCCCCTCTAAGATCTTGCAAAAAAACCTTCATTCTAAATTCAACTAGTAATAAATGGATAAATACAAGAGCTCATGCAATCCTAAGCATCACATTGAATGATTTCAAAATAAATTATTCAGCTTTAGAAGAGATGATCATCTCATATGTTGAGATTTTCCAATGAAATTTATGAGAAGTGGTCTGACATGGTTCACAGTATTTATTTCAAGTTCCATCCACATATTTAAGAGTTTATAGACTCAATTCTAAGACCAATATATTGATAGAAATGTGACATAGAATAAATATGATTACATCAAGCATATAAGTAGGAGTCTAATGAGAGATTAGCGGAGTATACCAAATATTTTATCAAAAGAAAGAATAGTTTGGAAGACTATAGTATAGTGATGACATTAGATTCATATCAAAATGGCAAACATTGTTTTAATGAAAAATAAAATATACACCTTCAGTGATTTATTAGTACGTGTCAAAAATAAAATTAAAGTCTATTAGAAAACACATATAAAATGGAAGGAAACTCACAACCCCTTCCATTACATGGTACCTTATTATTTTCTAACCCTTCATACTATTATTTCTCTAAACTTTATTTTGATGATTCAAAGTCTTCCATATCTCTACTGTTCCCCCTTATGAATTGAAATTCTTCTCACAAAGGTGACTAACATGGGTTTAAAGGTTGAAACAATAGCAAGCTCTTGGTTATCCATGATAATCGTATGTATATTAAACTAATATTGAACATCATTATAGTCTATGACAAGCCAATTTTTTGTAACCTTTCGCAAGTCATCCTTGACGATAACATCTTGGGGTGAAAAATAACATATTGGTTGTTAAGTGTAAGATGTTTTATTATTTGGAGATTAAATTAAGTATGTTCTTTTAGAGAGAGAATGAAGATGTAGAGAGAGAATGAAAATTTAGAGAGTTTGATAGCGTTTTAGTTCACGGAAGTGAAATAACATAACAAACTGAATTTCAATAAGGTAAAATGTCTACTCGTTTAGATGGAAAGATGGATACACCTTTTATCTTTTTTGACGATGATGACCTTCAGGGAATAGAAGGACCTCATGAAGATGCAGTGGTTTTAGGGGCAGACATTGTTAGGGTTGAAATTCGACGTATTTTGATGGAAACAAGTACTTCAACAAATATATTGTTCAAGTCTACGTATAATATGATGCATAATCCACCTAAGATTATTCAATATGATCGTACTATAATTGGGTTTACAAGAGTGACAACTCAAGTAATTGAAGAATTTGAATGGGAAATATGTTTGGGAAAAAGCCATTCTAAAAAAAGGATCCAAGTTTTGTTTATGGTGGTCGAATGTACAACTAGCTATAATGGTATCTTTGGGAGATCTTGGCTATCAAGAATGTATGTTGTTGTCTCCACTGTTCATCAGTATTTGAAGTATATCATAGGGGATCATGTTGGGATAGTTTGAAGCGATCATCAAGTAGCCAGATAATGTTATGTATCAGCTCTTCATTCTTGAAGATCTATTTCTAAACGAGCAGATGAATGAAATATCAATCAGGATGGTTAACCTCAGATGAAGATGAAGTGGATGGTCCGAGAAATCTCTATGGATATGGACGTTACTGACACCCACTTTGCGTTATCAGTTTTTGCAATTTTTGTTTGATAATTTGGATGTTTTTGCTTGGAAAATAGAGGATATAGTTGAGGTTCCACCCGCGGTGATATTCCATAGTTTAGCTTCCAACCCAAAGGTCAAGCCTATTATTCAGAAGAAGCGAGCTTTCTCTGCTGAAAAATCCGAGGTTGTTGTGGCAGAGGTGGATCAGTTATCTAAGTTTGGACATATTCGGGACGCACAATACACGCTTTGCACTTCTAACCGAGTATTAGTTAAAAACAAGAATGAAAATGTTAAATGTGTGTTGATTTTACATATTTGAATCGTGCATGTCCCAAAGATCTATTTCATGTTCCTCGAATAGATCAACTTAATGATTTCACTTTAAGAAATAAATTCCTCTCTTTTATGGATGCATTTGCAGGTTATAAACAGATTCAGAGGGATCCAAAAGATCATGAGAGTACCACGTTTATAACTGATCGAGGATTACATTGTTACATAGTTATGATATTTGGTCTTAAGAATATAAGGGTGATTTACCAAAGATTGGTTAATAAATAATTTACTTCTCGGATTGGGAGAAACATAGAAGTTTATATTGATGATATGTATGTTAAAAGTCCAACAGATGGTGAACACTTGAGAGACTTGGAAGAGACTTTTTTGAATTTAAGGGTTATTCAAAAGTTAAATCCATTAAAATGTAATTTTGGTGTAAGGCCATGTAAGTTTCTAGGTTATATCATAAGTGAAGATGGAATAAAGGTTGATCCTGATTAATTAAAGGTTTGGTATGAATGACATCACCTCGAACAATCAAAGAGGTGTAAATTTTGATAAGAAAGTTAGCTGCTCTTAATTGATTTATCTCCCAAATTTCTGATAAGTGTGTTTCTTTTCTCCAAGTTTTACGAAGGCCTAAAGAGTTTATGTGGACACCAGAGTGTAAAACAGTTTTTTTGAAGATTCAAGAACATTTTTCTGTCGCATGAAATTTTGTCCATGCCTCGAATAGGAGAACAATATTTTTTGTATATAGTAGTGTCTGATTTTGTTGTTAGTGTTGTTTTAAAAAAGAGGAATTGGGAAATTCTAAGCCACTTTATTATGTGAGCAAAAGTTTGTTGGCATCGGAGAAAATATATTTGAGGCTTAAAAAGTTAGCTTTGTCCTTAGTGGTAGCTGCTAAAAAGATGCGTCCTTATTTTCAAGCTCACATAATTATTTTTTGAACTTCTTTTCTATTAAAGAATATGTTACAAAGCCCATATATTTTTGAAAGAATGATTAAATGGTCAGTGGATCTGGGGAACCTTGATATTTTCGAGCCTCGAAAAACGATTAAAGCTCAAGCCTTAGCAGATTTTTTGGTTGAATTTTGTTCAAGTCGATCAAATGAAGGGAAATACAAAGAGTTATTGCCAAATTTTCAACATATGTGGTTTGAACTGATGATGGTTCTAGCATATTGGGATCAAGCGCATGGGTACAGTTGATTTCTCCATCTGGAGAATCTATGTATCAGGCTATTCGATTTGTATTTTATGCGTCAAATAACGAGGCTGAATACGATGTTGCATTGGATGGTTTAAGGCTTGCAAATATTTGTGGAGCACAATCAGTCCAATTAGAGACAAATTCACAGATAGTGGAGAACCATATGACCAGAATTTCCGAGGATAAGAAATATCAGTTAGTTTTGTATTTTCGTGAGCTTTGAGGATTAACTTTTCTATTCGATAAAGTGATTGTTGGGCATATCAATTGTAGGGATAATACAGTTGTTGATTCTTTAGCAACCATTGCATACACACAAGAAACTCCTTCAATTTTAGCAAGATCAGAATAATATAAGTATGCATAGGAAGTATTTATCACTCCGGATGTAGTTCGAGACGACTGGCGATCTGACATAATATAATGCTTTCTTAGATCAACCTTGCTTCAAGATGTTATGTCAGCTAAGAGATTGAGATATAAGGCTCATAGTTATACAGTGTTAGATGAGGTATTGTATAAGAAGTCTATAGGTAGACCGCTATTACGGTTTTTGGGAAGGCAGGATCTCAAGAGATTTCATCTGAATTACATAATGTGGAAGGTTAAGCTTATCGTGGTTTTAAGTCTTTAACTCGGAGGGTCTTGTTGGCAGGTTCTTATTGGCCTTCGATTATGAGTGATACTAAAAATTCAGTACAAGGCTGTGATATTTATCAACATTTTGCAAATTACATTCATAAACCAGTAGTACCATTCATCTCCATATCCGAATAAGTACATTTTGACAGATGGGGAATAGATTTAGTAAGGTCACTACTTATGGCTTCAGGAATGTGACAAATGATTATTGTAGTGGTAGACTATTTTTTGAAGTGAGCTGAAGCTGAACCATTATCTAGTACAACAGCCAATGATGTTATCAAGTTCATTGTGAATAATATTTGTTGTCATTTTGGAGTTCCTCAAAAAATTACTACAGATAACGTCTCTCAATTTAACAATAGAGAAATGGCTTATTTTTGTAACTTGAGGGGTATTACATAATGTTTTTCGACACTTTTTCATCCTCAAGAAAACAATCAAGTGGAAGTAAATAAGAGGTCCATTTTGGAAGGCTTAAAGAAAAATATGACACGTGCTGTGGGGAAATGGCCTAATTATTTATAAAAGGTGTTATGGGCTTATAAAACGACTCCTAGAGAAGCCATTCAAGAAACTCATTTTGTCTTTGTATGTGGAATAAATATTGTAAGCTCAGCAGAATCCATTTTACCTTTTTATATAATACTCAATGATTATGAGAATTCAAATAAAGAGGAAATAAGGACATACCTTGACCTGAAGAGAAGAAAGTTAGAGCACATTTGAATTTGACTCATTGTCAAACTTTGATGATGAGCTGTTTCAATTCAAAGGTAAATTAGATGGATTTTAAGGTCAATGATAAAGTCTTGAGGAAGGTATTTCTCTACACAAAGGACAAGCGACTTGGAAAGATGGCTCCAAATTAAGAAGGTCCCTATGTGGTAGTAGAGCGGGTCAAACCGGGAACATACCATCTCCACGATAAATAGGGCAGAGTTCTGCAACATCCATGGAATATATACTATGAGTGATTTTTATTTCTTTTTTCAAATGTCTTATATGATTTTATTGTTTGTTTGTATAATGGGCATACTTTTTCCTATCCTGTTTTCCCAGGAAGGTTTTAATGAGGTGTCATATTTACATTCGCAGATATCAATAAAATATTTTTTCTTGGCCAATGATTATTTTAAACAAAAATATTTAAGTTATTTTAGTAACTATGCTAAGACTGGTCATCTTTGAAGTAGTTAACAAAAGGTAATAAAGTAACTATTGTATTTGAAGTGTTACATGTTCATATAAAACATTGTTCGAAGAGATAATCATATTAAAGGTTTTAACATTTTTTAAACGCATTGTTTTATTCGAAATGTTACACGTTCATTTAAAGCACTCTTCGAAGGGATAATCATATTCAAGGTGCTAACATTCTTTAAACGCATTGTTTTATTCGAAGTGTTATACGTTCATTTAAAGCACTTTTCAAAGAGATAATTATATTCAACGTGCTAACGGTTTTTAAACGCATTATTTTATTCGAAGTGCTACATGTTCATTTAGAGCATTGTTCAAATAGATAGTTATATTCGAAGTGTTAACGTTCTTTAAACGCACTATTTTATTCGAAGTGTTGCACATTCATTTGAAGCATTGTTCAAAGAGATAGTCATATTCGAGGGTATGATAATATTTGTAGTGTTAAACTTTTATTAGAATCACTATTTCAAGTAATGATAAGGTTGAATATATTAATGCTTATAAAAACATTAGTTAGAGTGAAGTTATTGTTCGACGTACTAACGTTTTTTTCATAAGAAATAAGCTGTGTAATGGGAGATAAGATATGTAACAGAAGAAGGCGTCATTCCTTAGACAGATAAACGACAATTTAAATCCATACAAAAACAGAAGTTTAAGTCACAAGCTTTTGAGCATTTGCAAGATATAGTACGAACATAACAAGAAAAAACACAAAATAGAATATACATCTTTTTAATCTTCCTGATCTTCATTGTTTGAGCTTTCTTCCAAGAAGTTTCTTGTTTGATTAGAAGAGTCTTTATCTTCCTCTGATTCAGTGTTTTTTAGAGGATTTAGTTGGTATGGGTTAGAAAGCTTTCCTTGGACGTTTTTCTAGGGGAATCGATTTCCAAAAGCATATAAATTTGCTCTTGAAAATGTTGCATGAAATTCTCGAAGTACATTGATTATTGTTTTCTTTGGCATTTTTTACAGTAGCAAGGTTATCTAGCCCACATTGGGTTTTAACAGCTTTTACAGCTTAGTGTTTCTCTTCTTCAAATTTCGTCTTGAGTGATCCTATTTCTTCAACAATTTTCTTCTTCTCCTCTGCACTTTTGTTAAGTGATTCTTGCATAGAAGAGTACTTCTCTTGTTCTTCAACCATGTATTTTTATGCTCCATCTTGAGTTAATCTAGTTCAAGTTGATGGGAGGAGTTTAACGCTATTGTCTCTTGTTCGCTGATTGTTCTCAAACAAAGTTTAATATGGACTGCTCTTTTTAGGAATTCTGATCTATCAACTTGGAAGATCTGAAATTGTTTGAGGATGTGTCTGCCAAAAATATCTCTCATCTTATTCTAACCATCATACCTTTTTCTCCACCCGATCACATATTTAGCTATATTCTTTGGTTTATTTTGAGCAGATTTAACTTATGTGCATAAATGCTTTGTTGCATCTTCAAGATTTAGAAAATGGTTGGAGCACATGTATTACTTCTTTAGAGGGATCCTTAATAGGGAGAGATAAAGGGTATTCATAAACAACAAAAGTAGATGATGAAGAAGCTTGTGAAGGATTCAAACTTACATCTTGGGGAAAATGGGTCGCGGTAATTTGATTGTCGATTTGTGTAACTCCTTCTTGGATTTGTTAAATTTCAAGATCGATATCCTTTACAAGGTCTTGAACTTATTCTTCACCAATTGCTTTATCATCCATTAAATTATCATATTTTAGATGTTCTGCTTTGAAAAATTATTGGCTGTCATCTATCTTTTCAGCATCAACAGTCGAATTTGGAGAGAAACTTTGATGATTTTCTCTAAATTTTATGTTTGAGGAGTTTCAAAGAACTTTTGTTTTTCTTTGGATCAACATTCTTCTTTATTTTCTTTGCTGGATCAGCCTCGGTTCCTTCTTTGATGGTTGGAAGATCAGTTTCGTTCGCCTTCTTTTTTGGGTTTCCTTTGTGTTTACTTTAGCTACAGACTTTTGGAAGAGATGGCCTCTACTTTTTTCTTCTCTTTCTTCTTCGCATGTAAGTGGATTTGCGATTTGTTTAGAATCAGAAGTATGATTCGTCCGACAGGTTCTACAAACCTATTTATAACATCATTTGGCTTATCTTAGGATGATAGAATTGGGAGAAATTCTCCAAGGATGACTGTTTATAATGTTCATAGGTTTAAAGACGATGTGAAACTTGTTAAACCATGAATTCCCCGCCCATGTAGACACCTTAGATAACATATCTTTGGTAGTTTTTCGATGGGATTCATACTGCCTCGAAATTTCTAGGTACAACAACAATAAATAATTGAATGGAAGTATAAATTAAAAAAAGAAGAGGATAATTGATTAACTTATTGGTACTTTTACATTCGAGTTTAACCTTGATGGATTTGCTTCAGAATTTTCCTTGCAATTTTCTCAGGATCCAGAAATAAAGATGAACATTTTCTTTTAGAATTTGTCAGCTTCAAGAAGATCATCAATTAACTTGAAAGAATATATGAGGGTGAGGTAGTAGAATGGTAGCACTGGACTCTTGGAAATGCTAGTCATTGCAATGAAATCTTTAATAAAGAGGGGAATTTTGCCAAGTCTGGAGGCCATAATGATGGACATGAGGGTGAACCATAGGTTTGGGCTTGCTTGCGTCAGAAATAAGTCAATGAGTTCAAAATAATTAACTATAATTGGGTCCAGTGGAAATCAAAGTCCCCAATTGATGATATAAGGGTATACCACAAGTTCATTTGCTTCACATCAGAGTGGAGTCTCTACTAATTCTGGTAACCTAAGTACCACGTTATTTGGAAGTCCACATTGTTTTTTCAAATATTTTGCATGAGCTTGGATGTAGTATTCATATTAAATTTTTTAATGCAATACCAAATCCAGGGAGGACATTTCTCAAGTTCATGCTCAAGTTTTCAGCAATTGTTTTGGGTAATTCGACTGGCTCTTTCTTTTTCCATATCTTTTTCTCTAAAATCGGTATCTTTGAAGCATTATCCTCGGATTCCGATGCAGAAACACTTCCTGTGAATATCCGAGGCTTCATCTCATAGTTGAGGAGGGGCTCTATTACTAATTGTACATTTTGAGCTGACATGTATAGTTGTTCGGTTTTGTTGTTGAATCTTTGAAGGAGTTGTTTGTGACTTTTTATTGGTCACAACCATCTCCTTCCGGGGAGGAGAAAATGTAGGTTTCTTTGAAGCATCAATGTCTTCGAAATCTCTCATGGCTACAAATATACTTTTCCAAGGAGGTTGGTTTTGCAAAGCGTGGCTTTTCATTTGAAGTTGAGGCGTTTATTTGCGAGAAATTCGAGGAAGGCTAGTGGTTTGTACATGAGATGTTCCTGAAGTTCATAGAGAATATTTACCCTTTATTTTTGCAATTGACTCGGGGAGGAGTTAATACAGCCCCGTAAGATGTTGGTGAAGGATTTTGAAGTGGTGTGAGTTTTGATTGTTGAGGGGTTTGTGGAGAGAAAATGTTACGACCTGGGTTTAAAGGGTTTTGAAACCCATAAGATCTGGGTTGGAAGGGTTTTGAAACCCATAAGAACTTTGGCATGGAGGAAATTTTTGTATATTATGGTATAAGTTGAAAATTTTAGAGGGTTATCTATTACTTCTACTGCACGATATTCAGCATCCCTTTCATTAATACACAAGTAATCGTAAAGATCAAAAATGGATTTTTTAGTAGATTATGTTTTTTCATAAAATAAGATGGAGAAGAATCTTCAAATTAGACTATAGAAAGTTGGAGGTAAATCGGAGGAGATGGGTTTTCCAATGAAGGTGGTGGTAGAATAAATTTTTCAGACGACTCTATTTCTCTCACTAAGGATTGTATATGAAAGGAAAATGGGAAGATAAGGTTAAAGGTTGACAATGGCTAATTGGTTGAGAAATGAACTGCCAAATGGTTGCTTACTCTGAAATAGAATGACACATGTAAACTGTGAGAGTTAATAGTGTGTAAAACATGCATTAGATCACTTCATGTGTCTCTAAACGTTATCAAGGAAATGATTGAAAAACAACGTGTACATTCGAGGCAAAGTTTAAAATATGACATAGAAATTCGAGGTGGCCTTAATTCGAGGAAAACTTAAGTATAATTTGGTTTAATGATGGATGGTTTGTATTCAAAGAAACTTAGAATATGGCCATTTACATTTTCAGTCTGATATACCTTTAAAATTTTATAGTTCTTATTTGTCATCCTTCATAAGAACTAGGGGGCTACTGATAAGGATACAAATTATCAGAGACTTAAAAAAATTAGAGAAATATTGTAATAAGTACTGATATGAAGTTGTTAGAGGAGATTTACGTTACTTGTGAATATAAGGGACCACCATGTAATTTATCTGCTTTTGTATAATTGAATCAGTTAAGGTCTTCCAACATTCCTATAAATATGGCTGGATATCTATGAATAAAGGATCCAACTTGGTCTTCTTAAAATCACTTTCGTAATGTTATTTAACTTCCTAGAACTCAAACACTTTTAAACTCTCTACATACTTTTTATGCATCTGTTAGTATTACCGGCCACGGTATCTCCCCCAAAAATTTCTAGAGATTCTAAAAATTCACATAAACTTCGAACCTGTCCTTGAACCGGTGGCTAATCCAGAGCTAACAAAATTAACTGATTCGGTTCTGCATATAAGTACTTTGTTGCGACATCAAACTTATCGCCTTTGGAATCCAAAATCATCAATGAATTCTCTTTCTTGGAATTCGCATTAACAACCTGTTGTGTTGTCGTGCTCAGATTTTTCAACCCACTGTTTTGTCCTTTAACAAAAGCTGTTAACTTGCCATTCTCTATCAACATTTGTTATCTCTTTCTTTAATGTTATACAATCTGCAGGGTCATGCCCAATGTCATTGTGATACTCTCAAAACCTATTGTTATTTTCTTCCATTGGCCTATTTATCAGATCTGGCTAAATAAAATTCACTTGATCTTTAGATTTCTCAAAAATAGCAGCTACATTCTCATTTAGCTCTGCGAAATATTTTGGTGTTATTCACTAATTGGTCTTGGCCGGTGAAGTTTATAGCTATACCCATGAGTTGGAGCCTTTCATGTTCGAGGAACCAGATTAGTATTATTGCTCGGACGCGGTGGTGCTTGAGAATTTGAGTATAACTATTTTGGCCAGTAAATGCATGTTCTAAAGTTCTTTGAGTAGAACTTAAACCACCTCGAACTCTAGTGTACTCTTCTCATTTAATTTACTCTTTAACTTGAGCTATCAAAGTTCCAAATGTCAAAGCTCTCTCCTAGTAGTCTCATTTGCTAAATCCTCCGAAGGTAACTCTTGTCTAAAAGTTTCCATAACAACAAGTTCTTCACAATCCTCCAATTATATTTTCATTATACGAATTGTCTAGTATAATCTTTTAACTTTTCTCCCATACTTTTTTGCATTGTATAATTGTGTCACCATTGGCTCACATTTCCTTACTTCTTACAAATTATCTTCGAAATGCAGTATAAAAATTATAAAATTGGTAATAGATCCCCTCGGAATCCTGTTATACCACTTCAAAGTAGTACCCTTAAAAGTCTGAGAAAATGCTCAACAAACCAGCCTATCATCATCCTCGAAGTTCATCATATAATTCTTGAATTGTTCAATGTGGTCATGAGGATCTTGCGTTCCATCAAACTTCTCTACCTTTGAAATATCAAAACGCTTCAAAAGAAATATTGACCTAATGTCACCAGATAAATGAGAATTTCTCCAGTATACTCCGTGCATATAATGACCATTTTCTTTAGGTCCCATTACTGCTTACAAGTTTTGATCAGTTGTATTAACGTATTGATTGAACGTATTCCCCTTATACAATAAGTTTCCCCTTACATGTTGAGGCCTACTTTCCCTCTTTGACTTATATTCTTTACGTGACTTTTGATGCTGACTTCGTTCCCTCTTCGAATAATTTCGGTACCTTCCTTTTTTAAACAACTTACCCTCGAAATTTGAGCTAGAGAATTCAATAGCACTGGATGAAATATATTGTTGTTTAACCTTTTTATCTTTCCTCGAAGAACGATGATCCATGTCTGACTGAAAATGCAATTTTTTACAATCACTTTGAATTCGATGAGTTGTATAAGAATCAACGGATTGGTTTACCAACTCATTTTTTTCCTCAACTGGACGCACTTTGTATTTCAATCTACCAGATTGAATTTTTTGTTCTATTCGAGCATAATCATCATTTAAAACAGTTATTTTTCTAACTGTTGATTCATTATATTTTCAATGTCAGTTGATTACATTGCTTAGGAAACTGACTATTACCTCGACTTTCTTCCCTCTGTAAATCCGACTTAATTGATTCAATTGCTTCATGAACTGCTGGATCATCTCTTGTCTCCTCTGGTTCAATCATGATCAATACTATTGACTATGAATTTTCTGGTTTTAGATCTGCGATCTAGGTACCTTACTCTCTCCCACTATGGTTGTCAATGTTAAGCGTAAGAAGTTTTTTTATTTGGAGATTGAATTAAGTCTGTTCTTTTAGAGAGAGAATGAATATGTAGAGAGTTTGAAAATATTTCAGTTCTCGGAAGCAAAATCACATAAGAGAGTGAATTTCAAAAAGTCCAAGTTGGATATTTTATTTAATAGATCTCCAACCTTATTTACATGCTCGCTGGAAGACTTTAACTGATTCAGTTATACAAAAGTAGATAAATTACATTGTGGTCCATTATATTCACAAGTAACGTAAATCTCTTATAACAACTTCATATCACTTCTTATTACAACATTTCTCTAATTCTTTTATGTCCCCTTATAATTTGTATCCTTATTATTGCTCATAAAACTGGTGAATATCAAATTTAAAAAGAATATATTCAGAATTTGGTCGATAAATTTAATTTATTTTTTTAAAATACAAAATTTATGCCAAACCTCATCACATGGACAAGAAAGCCATGCTACGACAGGTTGAGCAAGCATAGGTGTTGAGAATTAAATTGTTGACCAATATACCTAAACCATAAAATACTTTGTTAATTCTCGGCAAATTTTATGACTACTTTGTTTCTTACTCCTAACTATCAAATCCCCTTGGTTATTACATCTGGACACCCTATTCCAGATGCTCTTCTCAACTTGTAAAAAATGCAACGGATCTTAAAGTACAACACCAATAATATACCTTAAACTCATATATACATCAACTCATTATCGATAATCACTTTTAATGAAGAAGATTTATATGGATGAGTTGAAATTTACAAATATGTAGTGATTTTCACTACAAAAATAACTGAAGTTGAGGTTCAAAAAATTATGATCAATATAGACTTATAAATAAAGTCTAAGCATAATTGTAGGCTTATAAGACCTTAGATTAAGCATCTACCTTAGAAGATTTTAAGTCGAGCTTCACATTAACAACTTTTTAGAAATTAATTTTGAGGCCCATAAACGCCTCAATACAACATATATATTCATTATTGAGGATCAATATTTTTTTCACAAAAACAACTTATGCTTTGATATTTCATTGTCTTCAAGTTGATACGCGTCTCAATAACTTTGGTGTATGTTTTCTACTATTCTTCAAAATCTTCATATACTTTATTCTAATTTTCCATATTTTTCCCCACCTCACTAAATTTCGTCACTCCTTCCATCACTTTGCTACTTTTATCATTCATACATCACGAGTTTAACCCTTTTGCATTACTTTTTAGCTATAGATTTGACTATAACATCTCACTCTGATAAGGATTCTATTATCGGAACCATTCAAACATATAAAGATATCACCATAATATATATATACTAGTATATATTGAAATGCTCACATTTTAAACGTACGAAAAAAACAAACATGCCACGGGTGATCAAGATTCCATGCTTTGGATTCAAGTTTCATGTTTGAGTAGTTGTATGTATAACAGTATATATCCTACATGGACATCATTACATAATATTGACGCAACAACTTGTGAAATATTATTACTTAGTTGCTAAAAAATATATGAAGATCTTCAAGGTTGACAGCCTATATGTTCATTCCCAGATGTAACACATTTAGACAAATTTATGTAATAGGTTAATCGTAGTTTTTACTTGATCTATGTATTATATTTGAATAATCGTATTGACTATGTAATGCAATCTTATTATTTTAATGTATCCTGATTATGTTAATACGTTAACAATCTGCAAATACACTAAAATAAAAACAAGGATAACTTAAAGCTAAATAAGTTTTACTTATAGAATTTAAAGTTTCATAAGATTTAACATTATTCAAAATCATATCCTTCATTATAAGTAGCACTCTGAATTGCTTCCTTAGTTTTTACAATTTGATCCTTTACATATTGTAACATCTTTTTCGTCGAATAATCAGTCATTTTAGAATCAAAAGAGTTAAAAGCTTCAACCATGATCTCTCATAGAAGGTCAAACATACGATACATTGGTCCGCTTGTAACAAACTTTTACTTTGTAGTTACTTCTTCACGGCTACGTGGGAATGACATTGGTTTTGCCCGATACGCGCTGTCGTACATGAAATACGTCTTACATAACACTTCGTCGAAAACTCTTCAATATTCTCATCAGACCTAGTAAACTTCACGTGTTTGACAACATTGAGTAGATGAGCATCTTCAAGAACACTTCATTCCATATTGATGCAAGTTATAAGTAGATAGTTGAAGTTGTTTTTTTTATAATCATATTAGTCCATAGTTTTTTTATAGAGGAATGACTATTAAAATTGACGGATTTATTTGAGAGAGACTCTGTTTGGGTGGCATTTTTTTGTACGAGTTTTTTTTTTACGGAAAGTGTGCAAGCCTCTTGTGCACAAATTTAATCCATGTTTATGTTTATTTAAAAAGAATACAAATTACATATAATATATCATTTCATTTATAGATAAAACAAATAAACTAATGAGTATGGACTTAATATCTATAACGTAGGTTTATTATATTCAGATAGAGAGAAATGCTAGAGTCTTAGATACCTCGACCTCTTTAGCATCATATATCTTATCGTCTGTTCTTCTACAGCCGTTACATATTTTGGACTAAAACATCTTCGGATCAAAATAAACAAATCCTCGTTAATTTATTTTTTTATTGCTCAAAACTGAAACTCTTAAAAATATAACTTTGAATCGGTTGTGGTCGGATTTTCACAACTTATGCTACTCAAGATATTTTTACTAATACCTTTATTGATACTAGACCAATGCCCTATATTTACTAAACCTCCTTTAGTAAATTGTAATTTAACATATTCAATTAAAAAAGTCAAATAAAATACTAGATTAATTTACTTGTAATCTATTGATTGTTCAAGATCCTCAATAATAGCTTTATTTCAGAATTTAAATTTAAATGGTTTATTTCCAAAACTTGATTTAAAGGCGGGAGAGGAGAAGTTATATTTTTTTAATTAAAGAATTTTTTTATTAAACTTAAGGACCCAATTCAAAAGGTTTACAAAGTTAAGTACTATAATTAATATTAAGATTTTTTAAAAACAAGGGCGCCAACTCTTTGAAATTTTCTTCCCTCTACCAAATTTTGAATTTGGTCGAAAATGATTATAGAAAAAGTATGTTTCCACTTCACGAATAACTTTCTCCCTAACTTGAATACAACTCAAACAAGACTTAGAGTCGTGATCGAGGTTCATCTCCATGTATTCTCCCTAACATTAGGGAATCAGATTCTAATAAACCAAAGACTGATTAGAATTCCTTCTCCAAAGTCTAGTATCCTGATTTATGTATCACCAAATTCAATAATATAGCTCGACTTCAGTATCTAATATAAGAGATATTCTTTAACCCTGATCTCCTTCTTCCCGAGGAATACCTGAAAGACAAAAATTACAACAGATAGACAACAACAGAGGATTGAAACTAAAGTATGATTTTAATCTGGATTTTGATTGATATAACCAAGCCCCAGGCTTTCTAAAAGAACAATAGCCAGAAGATGGTTTGGGGCTTGGAATTAAGTAAAGCTTAGTTTTGGTTTGCATCTCAGAGTCCATTTAGCAAGCCAGTTTGCGACTTAATTTTGGACTGTGGAGGTATTCTTAATGGTCATTGACAAAACTATTAGTTTCCTGCAAATCGTAAGTAAATGGTTTGGATACCAAGGCATTTTTCCTTCTGTTAGAAGCTTAATTAGCATTAAACAAACTGATTCAATGTCAACATTTGTCCAATTGTTCTTCTTTCAGATTAACAGGCCTTTGAGTAATGCTCTCGCTTCTGCCATAAGAGGAGATATTTTTCCAAATGTGTTACAAGAACCTTGAATGATTTCACCATTGTTGTTTCCAAGCACCATTCCTCCACTGGTCTCACCGTTTTGAAGATAGGTTGCGTCAATGTTCATCTTCATTCTACCATTTTCATGAGCGATCCATTTGAGGTACAATGGTTTATTGTTTCCATTTCCAATTCAGGGGAAACCAATAATGGAACCCGAATCTGTAGCATTAGACCAGTGTCATCTGGTTAAAATGTTAGATAAGTCAAGTGCAACTATAATTCTATAAATAAAATTTATAGAAGTATAGGAAGAGTTATAAACTCTTTTAAACTTTTATTTATTTCCATTCTGCCATATTACCCAACATATAGTTGATGGTATAGCATGAGTAATATGAACTTTCTTTTTGAAAAACCATAACCATTTTTAATGACATGAGTTAAAATCATGAATCTTTCAATCTTGATGTTGAACAAGCCACCAAAATGCTTCAAGATTTTCCATAAATAACTGCAATCCACAAATAAATGATTAGTGTCTTCACAATTATTGCAAGACTGACATTTAGATGCCAGGTTTAAATGTCTTTTCTGCATTATTAAATCTGTTGGAAGGTAATTCTTAATGAGTTTCCATAATATAAAGGAAAACTTCACGGGGTTAAGGCATTCCATATATTCTTGTATAAGCTTGACTGATTGTAATGTTGTCTTATGTTATTCCATATTTGTTTAGTATTAAAGTGTCTTATGTTATTCCATATTTGTTTAGTATTAAAGTTGAGATCAGGGGAAAGCTTCCATATCATCATGTCCTTCTTATTAGTGTTGATGTTGTATTGCTTGATCTGATTGATTCTATTATAAGTTAGAAAACCTTTCTTAATACTAATATCCCAAGAGTTGTTCTTCCAGAAAGTGTTGACTTAGCCTCCAAGACTCAGTTATTGTTTCCATTGTTGTTGTGGTCAATAATAGGAGTGTGATTGTGCTAATCATCAAGACAAAATTCCATCTCTCCTCTTCCAAGAATCCATCTTATATTACTTTCAACAGAATCCTTAATACCTGAAAGCCTTTTCCATAGGGCCAGACTAGAAAAAAGCCACATTTTGATAGATCTCTCACCCTACTCCTTCTTTTTTTAACTCAAACTTGAATTTTCTAATTTATCATTTTCACCATAACTAATTACAATCATGCCATTTACTCTCTAAAATTGTCTAGAATCTGAAAACCCCAAAAAAATACCCTAAACCCTAACTATTTAATACCCTAAAACAAATATTTTACAATCAAAATCCATAAAAACTGATTCCGTTTTTAAAAGTATGATTTTGCATGATTCTATTTAATTATTTAAAAATAGATTTAAAGACTAAAAACGTTAAAATGAATATTTCTTGATTTAATAAATATCCAATAATTTTGAAATATGATAATTAACATTAAAATATAGAAATAGATTTTATATTATATTATTAATCATTAAAATCAAAAATTTATAATATTTTTTTATATTTAAAAAGAAAATCAAAAGTTTTATTATTAATATTTTATGTTAGCAATTATTATAATAAAATATATTTTTAATATTTTCTATTAATTAAAATTTCAAAATTAAGTTTTATGGTACCATAAAATTTAACTATTTCAAAGTTAATTTGAATTTTCAATAACTTTAAAAGTTGTTGAAAATATTATACGAAAATAATAAAAATATATCTTATTGGTAACATTAAATATTAATAATACAATTTTTGATTTAATTAAAATTTCAAAATTAAGTTTTATGGTAACATAAAATTTCAATATTTCAAAGTTAATTTGAATTTTCAATAACTTTAAAAGTCGTAGAAAAAGTTATACAAAAATAGTAAAAAAAATATCTTATCATAATAATTGGTAACATTAAATATTAATAATAAAACTTTTGATTTTTTAAATATAAAAGATATTATAAAATTTGATTTTAAATGATTAATAATATAATATAAAATCTATTACCATATTTTAATGTTAATTATAATCGATTAGTTAACTTTTAAATTATTGTTATTTATTAGAATAAAAAACCGTTTTTTAGTCTTTAAACTCATTTTATTCTCTTTTAAGATAATTAATTAGAATTGTTTGTTTCCATTTTTTTTCATTGTATTTATTATCCAATTAGATTTTTAAGTTTTTTAAAATTAAAATGGGCTTTGTCGCATGTGACAAGTACCAAAACAAATCTGTTAGCACGATCTCGTGCGACGAACACCTGCGTAGAGCCAAACCATAGATCTATCTAAACACCACCATTTCCAACAAACTCGAAGCCAAATCGACGAATCCGCGTGTAAGAAACAACTCTACAACATTAATTCATGAAAACAAAGCCTAAAATCATGCCAAAAGCATACTTTTAAAAACAGAATCGAAAAACCTAATATTGTACCACTTAAACACAACGAATCTTGAAATTTTTTATAGTGGAAGGCTTGTATGTTTTATCTTAATGTTGTTATGGATTCAGATTTTTCAAAAATTACGCTTTGATTTTCGATAAATTTTTTGTGCTTAAGAGGTTTTGAGAGAGATTGAAAGAAAAAGAAAAACAAATGGTGAGAGATTTATAAAATGCTTTTATACCTAGATTTTCTAAAGAGGGGCAAATTTATCCAAAATTTGGTGAGAGATCTATCAAATAGGTATAGGATCCAGCGGTGTAAGATGTATAAAAATGTATAACTTTTGTAGCCTGTCCCTTTTCCATATTAGTGAACCAGACTTATTATAATTAGATTTTAATGGATGCACCTTGTTACTGTATATACTATGCATTATGTTAGCCCATAAGCTATCATTTATTCTGAAAAGAAACCAAAGCTTTTGAGAGAAGATGTTATGAATATCATAAATCTTTCTGATATTTAGTTCACCCTCCTCAAAAGTCCTGCAAAGAGTTGTCCATGTTGGCCAACGTATAATCTTTTCAGTATATTTAGATCTCAATAAAAACTTACTGAATACTTTCTCAAGTTTTTTTATTATACAGTTAAGAATTAAACTATTTTGCATCCAATAACATGGAATGGATATAAGAACAGATGAGATTAGGGTAAGCCTTCCCCCACAAGATAAGTGCTTGTCATCCCACTCAGAGATTTTAGCATTAACTTTATCCAAAATTATTCTAAAGTTGCTTGATTTGTTGTTGCTGCTTAGAGTTATTCCCAGGTAATTAGTTGAAATATTTTCAACTGTTAATTATGTCTAGCATTCAAGATTAGTAATTCTGCTTTGCTGAAGCCTTGTTGAAGTGATTATCTTTGTCTTCTCTTTGTTTATTGATTGACCATATACCTCTTGATAGTTATCCAGTAAACTGCTTAACTTTTCGATAGAAGATTGCAAACTATTAGTGAAGACCAGAATATCGTCAGCAAAGGCTAAACAGGGGACCAAGTATTCTGTTTTAGTTGCATACTGCATTTTTTTTGCACTGAATAAGTTGTATAGTCACCTAGTTAGAACTTCTTCCCCAATTATGAAGATGCTTAGGGACAAATGATCATTTTTCCTTAACCTCTTTTAGGGTTGAAGTAGACAATGACATCCCAATTGATAAACATAAATATATTAACATCCTTTATCAGATTGTTAATTAAGTTTACGAAATCATTAGAAAACCTAAATGAAATAAGAACTTTATTTAGAAATTAACTGGATATTTTGTCAAAATATTTTTACGTGTCCAATTGAATCATTATGTTCCCTGATTTTGGCTTTCTATTTAGATCGTAAACTAATTCATTTATTATTAAGATGTTCTCGTGAATGGACCTTTCTTACAAAGACACCCTGAGTATTAGAGATGATGTTAGGTAGAATTATGGATAAGCTTGGACAAGATTCTATTTAGGATAGAACATAGTCCAGTTGGTCTGTAGTTATTCCAATAAGATGGATTTATAGTTTTTGTAATTAAGCATAGACGAGTAGTAAAGATACCCTTGGGAATGGTATGACCATTAAGGTAATAATTGAGAGCTAAACACATATCAACCTTTATTATTTTCCAGCATACTTTATAAAAGTAAATATTATACCCGTCAATCCCTGCTGCACTAGAGGGGTTCATGTCATTGATTATGTTCCAGATCTCTTCTTCACTAGTAGGCTTCATAAGAGAGTCATTTTCCTCGTTAGTAACCAGCTTAGGGATGTTATCAAAAAAATTATCTTGCATATTTTCTAGCTCATCTTCAGTGTTGTTGTAAGTATAGCTAGTAAGAATGTATTTTAAAAACATTCAGCAAACTTTCCAATAGCTTCAGAGTCAAAAATCCAGTATTTGCCCTCTTTGATGTTATTAATCATATTTTTCTTTCTTTTCTTAAAGACATAATCATAATAAGTCTTCTTGTTACTCTTAACCAATTATTATAACATTGTGTCTCCATAAATCCTCTTCCCTTCTTAAGGCTTGAAGGTTGAGACTATTAGCTTTGTCTAAAGCAGCTTTGGTGTCAGGACCATCGACATTAGTGTGCAATGTCTCCATCTTCTTAACATTTTCTTCAGTGTCCTTGAATTTGTTAAAAATATTACCAAAGTTATTGATATTCTATTTCTTTAAAAAAATTACGAGTCTTCTCAACTTGAACAAGAAAATCTGATTAAGGTAGCCATTCATCTTAAGACTTCAATTCTGTTCAAAACCACTTAGGAAATTTTCATCATTAGTCCATATATTCATGAATTTAAAACTTTTCTTTTTGTTATAAGAATTATTAGAAATATTAGTAAAAGTAATAATTAGAAGAGGAACATTGTCAGAACAAGTTCTGACCAAGTGAGGAACCTTAGTTTCTTTGAAAATGGTAGACCAATTGTTGTTAAACATTGAACGATCTAACATCTTCCATTTTGTGTTTCTGTTCCAGGTAAATCTTGAGCCATCATACCCCGCATCTTCAAGTTGGAAGTCTCTTATGATATCGTTAAAGTCATCTATGTTATTTTGACATAAAGCAATGCAGCAAATCTGCTCTTGAGAATATGCAATTACATTGTAATCTCCAACAGTAAGCTACCCTTTATTTGTAAAAGCCATCCTTTTGAGCTGATCCCATAATTCCATTATTTGTAATCTTTGAAACTTAGCGTAAACAATATTTAAATTAAAGATCTTATCTAAGACGGGGTAAGTAACTTCCAGATGTAAGCATTGATCATGATTGATACGAGTATCAATGTGGGAGTCCTCATTCTAAAAAAGCCATATCTTGTTAGATATGTTAGTAGTGTAATTAGTAAAACCCAGTTTAGAAGCAATCTCATCCATCTTCTCAATTTTGACCATAGGTTCTTGAATGGCTAAAATATTAATTTTCTCTTTGTTGATAATTGATATCAACCTTCTAAATGTTGAGTTGTTGTGAATGCCTCTAATATTCCAACTAATGATCTTTATCATTATCAAATAGAGATTTGTAGAGTTTGTTGTTCCCAAAATATTTCAAAGACTTGATCACTAATTTACTAGGCTTTTTCTATTTTTTAGCAGTTTTGAGTTTTCTGTTTAGGATGACATTGAATTCAAGGTCAGGTGGAGTGGCCTTCAAGATTGGAGTGATATGACTTACTATATTGTCTTGTTCAAGGGTATTTCTTTCTGAGCATAGATTTTGATAATCCATCAATTCATTTTGTATATAACCTTGGTCCAACTTCTGTAATGCTTTAATGACTTCCATTTCTTCTGGTGTAGTAGAATCTTGAATATTTATCTTTGGCGGAATGTAATCTATTAAATCTTTGTTGTTTAATGCAGTTTTTCCTTGAATTTATTTGTTGTTGTTATCTTTTTTTTCCATAATTTGGTTAGTTTGAATCACCATGGACTTGATTTTTTGTCTGTAGATTTTGTTGGATGTATGAGTATTTCTAGTCAGATTCCTGCTTTGAATTTCATTTTCTTGATTGTTGATAGGTTGAATGTCCATGCCTCTGTTCTCTTTCCCTATTTTCTTCTTTGTATTATTCTTTTGAGTCTTCTTGCACCTAGAGTATCTGTGTCCCATATGATAACAACATTCGCAGTATGGAGGAAGATTTTTGTAACTTACTGATAACCAACAACCATCATTCCTTCCAAATCCAATCTAAATACTATGATGCAACTTCTTTGAAACATCTAATTCAATTAGAGCAAAACATGCATTTTTGTATGCTTTGTTTTTATCTGGAATGATTAATCTGTAAGGAAATCCAATTGATGTTGCTACATCATACATGACTTCGAGATATATAGATTTTCAGGTACTCTTTCTATCCCTACCCAAACTAAAGCGATGAGACTTTCATTATTTATGTTGAAATCATGTGCCCATCTCAACAGACGCATGACAGAATCACCAAATTTCCACACATTTAGAACCCATAAACTACTTACATCCTCCTTTAGATCAAATTCGAACAATATATGGCGCGAACTTCAGATTTCAACATTGTAAACTTCATTTGAACTTAAAGGAATTCAAGAATTGATTCAAAGAGGTTGTTTTTGGTAATCCATTTATGAATTTTCTAATAAAGTTGATTTTAGAATGCTGAACTAATACATCTTTCACTTCAATGGCATAGTAGAAAGATATGTGATCTTCTTTTACACTGATGCTCTTTGGTTTTAATTTAGAGGATGGAGGGTTGATCATGGTTTAACAATTTCTACTTAAGATTTCGTGTATTGATCTATAGTAAAATCTTAAGTTTATGAACATACATTTTCGTCCAATATTACCACTTAATATCACAAATCCAAATAAAAAAGAACAAGAGAATTTCGGATAGCCCCCAAGGGGGTAGCCGAGTTGGTTGAGTATGGCATTCTTATGACCAAAAGGTCATGAGTTCGAGTCCCTCTACATACGCTTTCTCGGCTGAGCCTGTCACCTTGTGTGGTTTACCTTCTGGCGTTGGTTTGCAGGCTATCGCGTCAGACTGAGGGTTTACCCTGTAGAGTTTGTTGTTCCCAAAATATTTTGTAGAGTTTGAGAGATTTGTAGAGTTTGTTGTTCTCAAAATATTTCAAAGACTTGATCACTAATTTACTAGGCTTTTTCTATTTTTTAGCAGTTTTGAGTTTTCTGTTTAGGATGACATTGAATTCAAGGTCAGGTGGAGTGGCCTTCAAGATTGGAGTGATATGACTTACTATATTGTCTTGTTCAAGGGTATTTCTTTCTGAGCATAGATTTTGATAATCCATCAATTCATTTTGTATATAACCTTGGTCCAACTTCTGTAATGCTTTAATGACTTCCATTTCTTCTGGTGTAGTAGAATCTTGAATATTTATCTTTGGCGGAATGTAATCTATTAAATCTTTGTTGTTTAATGCAGTTTTTCCTTGAATTTATTTGTTGTTGTTATCTTTTTTTTCCATAATTTGGTTAGTTTGAATCACCATGGACTTGATTTTTTGTCTGTAGATTTTGTTGGATGTATGAGTATTTCTAGTCAGATTCCTGCTTTGAATTTCATTTTCTGGATTGTTGATAGGTTGAATGTCCATGCCTCTGTTCTCTTTCCCTATTTTCTTCTTTGTATTATTCTTTTGAGTCTTCTTGCACCTAGAGTATCTGTGTCCCATATGATAACAACATTCGCAGTATGGAGGAAGATTTTTGTAACTTACTGATAACCAACAACCATCATTCCTTCCAAATCCAATCTAAATACTATGATGCAACTTCTTTGAAACATCTAATTCAATTAGAGCAAAACATGCATTTTTGTATGCTTTGTTTTTATCTGGAATGATTAATCTGTAAGGAAATCCAATTGATGTTGCTACATCATACATGACTTCGAGATATATAGATTTTCAGGTACTCTTTCTATCCCTACCCAAACTAAAGCGATGAGACTTTCATTATTTATGTTGAAATCATGTGCCCATCTCAACAGACGCATGACAGAATCACCAAATTTCCACACATTTAGAACCCATAAACTACTTACATCCTCCTTTAGATCAAATTCGAACAATATATGGCGCGAACCTCAGATTTCAACATTGTAAACTTCATTTGAACTTAAAGGAATTCAAGAATTGATTCAAAGAGGTTGTTTTTGGTAATCCATTTATGAATTTTCTAATAAAGTTGATTTTAGAATGCTGAACTAATACATCTTTCACTTCAATGGCATAGTAGAAAGATATGTGATCTTCTTTTACACTGATGCTCTTTGGTTTTAATTTAGAGGATGGAGGGTTGATCATGGTTTAACAATTTCTACTTAAGATTTCGTGTATTGATCTATAGTAAAATCTTAAGTTTATGAACATACATTTTCGTCCAATATTACCACTTAATATCACAAATCCAAATAAAAAAGAACAAGAGAATTTCGGATAGCCCCCAAGGGGGTAGCCGAGTTGGTTGAGTATGGCATTCTTATGACCAAAAGGTCATGAGTTCGAGTCCCTCTACATACGCTTTCTCGGCTGAGCCTGTCACCTTGTGTGGTTTACCTTCTGGCGTTGGTTTGCAGGCTATCGCGTCAGACTGAGGGTTTACCCTGTGCGCACTCATTGCACTCTGAGTAGCGGCTGCGGGTTCCCTCCGGAAAAAAAAAAAAAAAAAAAATTTCGGATAATAATAATTTTAAATTTTTATGTGAAAATAATGCAAGATACAGCGTGGGTCCATACAGAAACACAGTGCCAAATTCTTAGGAAGAGGAAAGCAACGAAGAGAGAAAGCTGATCCTTTTTCCCCCCTCGAATTTCTTCAGCCACCAATACCTCACCCACAACAAGAGGACACTATCCATTCCCCAAATCAACAAGTAAAGTATGACAAACCACACTCCTCCATCACTCTTCTCCCTCTCTACAAACAAACTCAGATGGCTATGGCAATGGCGATTCGTAGACTCTCTTCTACCATTGACAAACCACTTCGTTCTTTTAGTATCACTTCCGTTTGTTACAAGGTCTCACATCTTCCTTCCTTTTATTCAAATAATGGCTTCTATCTTTGTTTTTTCTAAAATTCGAACTGTGTTTTATTTCTATATGTATTCTACAGTCGTCTTTGCCTGATGAAGCTGTAATCGAAAAGGAGAAACCAGGTGTCACCGTAAGTTCAAATTTCTATCTTCTGTCGAATTCCATTTTGTTATGTTTCTCGAATCTTGAGTTAAGTTTTTCTTGATTTGAACAGTGGCCAAAGCAGCTTAATGAGTCTCTTGAGGTTGTTGATCCTGAAATAGCTGATATTATCGAGCTTGAGAAGGCTCGACAATGGAAGGTATCATAATATACTTGTATTAGATTGATTTAGAAAAGATCAGTTTCTTCCAAATTACGTTATTCTTTGACAAAAGTTAGTAGTTTTTTTTATATTTTTAAATGTTGAAATCTGGGTATGTGTTCTTGAAGGGACTTGAATTGATACCATCGGAGAATTTCACTTCTTTATCGGTGATGCAAGCTGTTGGATCTGTTATGACGAATAAGTACAGTGAAGGGTATCCGGGTGCAAGATACTACGGAGGAAACGAGTTCATCGACATGGCAGAGACCTTGTGCCAGAAGCGTGCTCTTGAGGCATTTCGGCTGGATCCTTCAAAATGGGGTGGTAAGTAATTGCTGTGATATATACTAAAGTTAACATATTATGCTGATTTTTTTCTATAATCCGCTTTTTGTTCCTTTTTTTTGGGTTGTAGTAAATGTGCAGCCGCTTTCTGGGTCACCGTCTAATTTCCAAGTCTACACCGCGTTGCTGAAAGCTCACGACCGAATCATGGCGCTTGATCTTCCTCATGGTGGCCATCTTTCCCATGGATATCAGGTAAATTAGCAGTTTTTCAGTGATTCACTGCGAGTTGTTTTTTGTTTTTGTTCTTTTGTGATGCATAAGACGGTTACATTTGTTTTCTTGTACATAATGAGCAGACGGACACTAAAAAGATATCTGCAGTGTCTATTTTCTTCGAGACAATGCCATACCGTCTAGACGAGAGTACTGGCTTTATCGACTATGACCAGGTAGTTTATGGAATGTGTTTTTCAATATACGTTTACATATGTCTCGGATTCATGCGACTACTAATTACTTTCAACTTTAAAAGAAGATGCATATTGCTATATAATTATTTTTTGGAATTCTATAAAATATAATTGTACAGATGCCTTCGACTGACTAGGTCTGTTGTGAGTATGATTCTCGATTTTTTCCTGCTTTCATGTCTTTTACCATTTACTGAATTACAGTTGGAGAAAAGTGCTGCTCTCTTTAGGCCGAAACTTATAGTTGCTGGTGCGAGTGCTTATGCCCGGCTTTATGATTATGCACGCATTCGAAAGGTAATAATCTTTCGATTGATTTATAAATAGCTCGAAACCACAGGATTTTGTCTTAAAGACAGTCTGTTACAGGGTTTTATGAGATCTAAGATCGTGCGTTTTTATGTATGTAACAGGTTTGCGACAAGCAGAAAGCTATCTTGTTGGCTGATATGGCCCATATAAGCGGTTTGGTTGCTGCCGATGTTATTCCGTCACCTTTTGAATACGCCGATATAGTGACTACAACAACTCACAAGTCACTACGTGGTCCACGAGGAGCCATGATTTTCTTCAGGAAGGGAGTTAAAGGGGTTAACAAACAAGGCCAAGAGGTGAGCTTCGAAAAATGAAAACACTAATCAGTATGTAAATCCAAAGAGGAAAATGAGATTATGTTGTGCTTCAAATGGACCGTTAAATGTTCTCTTTTTATGTGTTTGAAGGTGTTGTATGATTACGAAGACAAAATCAATCAGGCTGTCTTTCCGGGACTTCAAGGTGGTCCACACAACCACACTATAACCGGGCTGGCAGTTGCACTGAAGCAGGTAATAAAGATGATAATTATAAGATAGCTTTCTTATACAGACAAAAAAGTGTAAACTACTTCATCAGAAAATGGAACACATAAGAAAAATAGTCCAATATCTATAGAATACGGGACCCTAACCAGTTCGGGGCTCAAAAAAAGGCAGCTCAGGAAATAACTAATCTGTTTGAATTCTCACTGTCGAGCTAAAGATGTAAAACGAGCAAGTTTATTACAAAATGGGATGAGGTTTCAGCTCTTATGGCCCCTGTAAATCTAGCACGAGTGGATCTAGTACGAATTGACCGAAGTCTGGTCTGCCATATAGCTTATTAGCTGATGTTAGGACATGCCAGCTTTAGAACAAACCTAGTTTCTTATTTTGAAAAGCTCAATGTTTTGGCTTTTTGATCTTATAAAAAATGTGTTTTAATGAATGCTTTTGCAGGCTACGACTCCAGAATACAGAGCTTACCAAGAGCAAGTTCTTAGTAATTGCTCGGCGTTTGCACAGGTAACAAACATTGTTTACGATTTATATATTTTTAATCCGATTTAGATACTGGTTATTAAGGGTGTACCTGCTTTTTGTAGACTCTGACCAAGTTGGGATATGAGCTTGTTTCTGGTGGAACGGATAACCATTTAGTTCTGGTAAATTTGAAGACCAAGGTAATGCAATATGATTTCAAGCCGATCTTTACAGAGCATGATACTGTTCTTACTTGTGGCTGGTTCCAGTCCAGTGTACAACTAATACTCAAATGTTACAGGGAATTGATGGATCAAGAGTTGAGAAGGTGATGGAAGCTGTCCACATCGCAGCCAACAAAAACACAGTACCTGGAGATGTGTCTGCCATGGTTCCTGGTGGCATCCGGATGGGTAAGGTTCATTTTAATGTATCCAACATCACCTGGAATAGTAAAATTATCCATTATGTAGGAGTACATCGGACACCTCTATAAGGGTTGGGATTGAGGTTTTTATATTATGGACAGGTTGATTCAAACAGGCTAGTAAATGGATCAGTTCCGGGTTAACCTGAGGAACCCCAAAGTGTCCCGAAATTGATCTGTTAACCCAATATTGACCTGCCAGTCTAACAACAACCTATTACCCAAGCTTCACCCATTTTTTAGATACTAATAAATATAGACTTTTTTTCCCCTAAAGTTTTTAGGAAGCTCAGGATTTTACTGAAATGGTAGGTCTGCGAATATACTTACAAGAGTTGAATTAATATGGTACTTGAATTATGGTTTTTATTATTGAGGTCGGATTCAGTTTAGGTGAGATAGGGGTCAGCTGCTTTAATCAGTTAAATAGGTCAATCGGATAAAATGGGTCCTGTTCGGGTCAATTCTTTATGTGAATGAAATATGATCAGGTTGGGTTATAATTTTTGACAAAATGACCCAACCCCTACCCTGTCGATGACCTGTTTTGTCACCTCTACTTGAGACCGGTTTTGCCCTAATATCCTTTAACAAGTTATCATAGCTCTTGTATATGTTTGATGTTGTTTATTACTCGATATGCTTTATAAATTTCTTGTGGACTATTTCTGTTACATTCTTCAGGCACCCCAGCTCTCACTTCTCGAGGATTTGTTGAGGAAGACTTTGTTAAAGTAGCAGAATTCTTCGATGCTGCGGTGAAGTTGGCAGATAAGATCAAGGGTGAAACTAAAGGTTCCGTAACTTCTTTTTTATAAATCCAAGTGTTTGAGTCCTTCTACTATACATCCCCCAGCAATGACTGACTGTTGTTTCTTTTGCATTCTTAATTAAAAACACCAGGAACGAAACTGAAAGACTTTGTGACGACATTGCAGTCTTCGTCTCAGATTCAGTCGGAGATTACCAAACTCCGTAATGAAGTTGAAGAGTATGCAAAGCAATTTCCTACAATTGGGTTTGAAAAAGAAACTATGAAGTACAAGAATTAGGGCTAAATCCACAAGCATCTGATCTTGAATCTTCATGAGATTATGTGTATAGAGATACATGCTTGTATTTGCTTGTGCTCTTATAAAAACCAACAATATAAACTGTATTCAGTTTAGAAGTGTTGAACTACGATCGAAGCTGTCTTTCAGCCTTCGTATCTTAAAACTTCTTCTGTTTTTAACTTCTAAGTGAAAATTTTATCACAAATTTATTTTCATTTTCATAAAATTTAAAAGTTATTTTGATTCGTGGAATTTCTTTTAAATTAATTTTATTTTGATATTTCAAAACAAAAATATATTATTTAAATATAAAAAGTATAAAAGTATGTTTTCTTGGTAATTAAAAACGTTAAATCAATCAAAGTGTTTGATTCTGATCAACCTTATTGCTAATAGAACTGAAGCATGGTACCTGAAATCCTCTCTGAATAGCTCGAAAGATAAGGATTAGTGAAAGATAAGTCAGCGATATATCAGTCCGATTCTGAAAAGCTCGAAAGATGGCCGAGCCTGAACTTTTCTTTCTTGATAGTAGACTTGCAGGTCCTGCATGACGATCTCGACGACTTTGCGTACTCAGCCTTCCATGGTTTCGGCGGACTCGCCATTTCTTGAAGCGTTCTCTTTCTGTGATTGTGTTCGAAGTGGAGCTGTGTTTTGGATTCTCTGAAAAAGTGGTTAGGACGCTCCAAGATTGGTGGATGATTTCTTGACCCCCAAGAAACTCTTCCTTTTTCATTTCTTCCCTATTTCTCTTCTTCCTCTGGTGTCTCTTTACTGTTTCTGAGTTGTTTGCGGCTGCCGTTCTTCTCTCCGGTGCTGGGCCTCCCGCCTGGGGCTGCTGTGGTCTAGTTTTGGTCGTCTATCGTGGTGGTTTTCCACTGGAAAACTGTTCGGTTTGGTGGCATGGCCACTGTAAATGCTGATGAATTTCCTCCGTTAACTAAAGATGCGGTGTTGCTACATCAAAAGGTTAATGAGTTTCGAGCAGAGAGTAGGTCTTTCTCTGATGTATTAAAGAACAAGACTGATTGTTCCGATTTCCATCCGGTCGAGGTGCTGTGTTTTGATGATCATAATGCGGTTCATTTCTCTAAACAAGTTAAAGCCACCATTGTGGCTCAATCAAGGACCTCTCTTGTGGCTAAGTTCAGTCTTGGTATCCCCAAGAGAGCTGCTTTTCAAGCCTTTCTTGAGGCATTCAAGTTCAAAGGACCATATACCTACGTCACTCTTGACTCTAGGCAGATTCTTGTTGAGTTCACGTTGCTGGAAGATGTCGACAGGTTTTGGTCGAAAAGTTTTTGGAACGTGGATGGCAAAGTTATGAGGATCATCAAGTGGTGTCCTCAGAATAGTCGAAACTACGAAAGTCCTATTGCCTTGCTATGGGTCAGGTTTGAGAGGTTGCCTGAGTTTTTGTATAATAGATCCATTATACATGAACTGGCAGCATCTTTAGGCTTGGTGCATCAGGTTGTGGTTCCTGAAATCAATAGGGCTAAAACTAATGCGTGCTATGCTTTGGTTGAGATTGACGTCTCAAGGTTCTTGAAAAGGAAAGTTTGGGTGGGTTTTGGCGAACAGGATGGTTGCTGGATAAGTATAAGCTATAAGAATGCACCTTACTACTGCAAAACATGCCAACATTTAGGTCATGGTCAAGAGAAATGCAAGAAAACTCTGAGTAATGAAGATGTTACTATTATTAAAGATGATAAAAACAGTGTGGCTATTACAGATAATCAGGAAGCTATTAAGGATAATAACACTCAAGTTTCTACAGACCCTATTCCTTTCATTAAAGTGTATACTAGAAGGCTTAAATCTATGATTACAGCCAAGGATATTGTTGAGGCTCCTAGTAATGTCAGTGTTACCGGAAATACTGAAGAGGTTGTTAGGCAGGATATGGAGTTAATCAGTGCGCTTCATGGTTTGGATCAGGCTCAGACTGCTGATGATCCTGTGTCTTGCTCTCCTAAGCAAAGCAATATTGGTAGCTGCAACCCTTCCCCCTGAAGTGGCTTGTCCATGTTCTTCTGAAAATGGTTTCACTTCGATTGTTCGTAGTAAATTGAAATCTGCAAGTAAAAGTAAGAGTTCAAAAAGTTCTGCTGGTGATGATGGAGGTAAGAAGAAGTTCGAGTAGCTGGTGGGATTTGGTGTGGCTGTTGGAGACTGTGCATGGCGTTTGGGTGATGGATCGATTTTTTGCTGCTCTGGTGATGTCAGAACAAGAAGTTGGAGTTTGGTTTGGCTGCTTTGGTGGCTTTTCGAGTGACTGAGTATGGTGCTTTGAGGGTTGGTGGTGGCTGCTGTTACTCTTAGGGATAGATGGAGTCTCTGGAGTGAAGCTAGGGTTTCGAATTAGGGGAAGTTTCTGTAAAGGGGGTTGGTTTTGTTTTTGGGTTTGGGTTCTTCTTGGGCCCTTTCCCTTTCTTTGTTTTCTGCCCAGTTGTTTTTGGGCCTATTCGTGAACCTGTTGTATTGCCTTTTACCTTAAATAATTCAATTCTTTTTGCTATAAAAAAAAATCAAAGTGTTTTGACATGGTTACACGGGCATTTTCCAGCGACATGATCTGCCCGAAACCAAGTTGTTACAAATTCTCTACAAAAGAAAAAGTTACAAATTTTATAAGGTTATGTTAAAGTTGGGATTCAAGCCGCAATTCATATCCGTAGTACTTATTATGCTTTCCGACCTACGAGAAACAAATTCATTTGGGCATCCTTCGTTTGGAACAAATATTCTATTTTTAGATATTCTTTTATCACCTGGATTGTCATCCATAACAAGTTCACTACGTGAGATAAGTTTATTAGCTGGGGACTTGACTCCCCATCTGAATGTGTTTTTTGTTCAAATTGTCCGGAAACTCTTGGACACCTTCTTATTCTCTGTCCATATTCCTCTTCCATCTTGGAAATTATTTCTCGTAAGCTTCTTATCCCTTCAAGTCCCACATCCTAAGTTTCTTGGTTTGAGGAGGCTTACTGTTGAACTCCTTCTCTTTATGGAAGAGGTTTTCTCTGGCGGATTGCTTATTGCTCGATCATATACCACATATGGAGTGAAAGAAATGCTCGTATCTTCAACAACAAGCATGCATTAAACTCCAGTGTTGCTCATCTTGTGCTTTCTGATTTCCGTTACCGCTTTCACGGAACAAAGGTCACCTTTCCCATGTAATTAGCTTTCATTTAATGTAATCTGTATGTTATTCTTCGGTCACTTTTTTAAAGGTTTTTGCTTATCGCTATAATTTGGCCCTAAAGCCACCAGAATCTAATGTAAACACCTTTTATATATAAATTTTATAGATTTTTATACCAAAAAAAAGAAGTTGGGATTATTTTTTCAAACATGCTACCCGCTACAATGAGAATTTTGTTATTATAGTAAAATTTCAAGATCTGTAATTTTTTTCTTAAAAACTTGAAAAGATTATTTTACCCATCCCATTTAGTTTTATACGTGAGAAGGAAAATAATCTTTTCATTTTTTTTGTTTAAAATTTAAATTTGGAGTTTAGTTTTTTTAAAAAAGTTTCAATTTACCAATTTTAAAATAACCTAAGAATATTAAAACGTAAATACAGTGAACTTGTTCCAAAAGTGGTAGCCGAATCCCGAAAGGGGCTAGCCAGTTGGTGGACTATAGTATGCTTGTGACTAAAGATCATGAGTACTCATTAAGTAGCGGCTGCGATTTTTCTACGAAAAATGGTACCAATGACTAATTAAAATAGAAGTTTTAAAATGATACACGGTTGTTCCATGAATAATCCAGTTAAAGGTACATTGTCTGCTTAAGAGTGTTGATCCTACGTAAGACCTAGTTCTGATCCTAGTTAAGGAATAGGCAGGTAGGTCGTGAGCAGATATATTCGCTGTAAAAGCTCTAGATGTCAGGTAGCCCCAACATTATTAGAGTGAGATTATAAAAAGCAATTAAGAGGAGGCTAAAGTGGTAATTTGTTCGAAATGATGATTTCTTAAGGTGGCGACCAAAGTCCCACGTCCCACATTGGTTAAAATCGGAAGGATCAATAATATATCTCAACTAATATGATGCCCTTTTGGAAGTGGACCAAAATAAAATGCGCTAGTTTGTTAGTTTTCATTAGTAATGAATCAAATAATCTTATCCGTTTAATTTTGCATTTATTAGTACCTGAGAGAGAAAAAAAAGTAAGAAAAAAAAGTAAAAAAGAGTTAAATGGTAAAAATGAACTAAATTACGAAATAAGCTACAATTCAGGAAAACAAATTATAGTCAAATACTATAACATAAATAAATAAAAAATATAGAGAACAAGGGGACAAGATATTAAAGAGAATTCAATAAGAAAATTATAGTATCTTAATAATAAATTAATTCTTTCATACCATACCATACCATACCATACCATACCATACCATACCATGAAGATTATGATTTTATTAGGAATGAGAGTTTTATTTAAAATATAAGGTTAAAAAAATTATAATTTTTTCGTTAAATAGATCCATTACACATCAAGTGAAGAAAGTACCCCGGACAAATATTTTATATTTTACTTTTTTTCATATTATTTTTGTTATTAAAATTATATTTAGTATGGTTATACTCTTTGTTCTATTTCATGGTCATGTGTCACACATGAACAATGTGTTTCTGCATTTATTATAAATTAGATATTTAATTTTAATTTTTTTTCTATATTTTTTTCAATCTTAGTAGTGGATCTAACGTTTTTATTTTTTTTATGGGATTAATTGAATGATAATAGTTTTAGGTGAAGACAGAAAAGTAAAATATGTGTCATATTCGTACTAAAATTATTAGGTTGAATGAGTTGCATTTCAGCCATGATCATGTAAAGTACGAACTAGGTTCTTAGTTTTAATGACCTAATTGTAAGAGATACGAGCTAGAGATATATCCAGTCATACAAGAAAGTTAGTTGTCTCAGATTGAAAGATGATCGTAACATTCTGAAAGAGAAAATACTTTGATAAAATAATGCTTATATTAAATTTTATTAATTGTTAAAATTCTAAATAAACTGTATATGCTTGTTCAATAACCGTAGAATCACTTTTTTTATATTAATTTCAACTTTTAGTTTACTTTCAATTTTATTTACTTTTTTCTCTTATTAAATCTTTCACTTATACCAAATATTGAACAAAGGATCACAAACGAAATCTTTATCTTTTGTTCTTTGATTATAAATTTTATATATTATAATTTGGATTTAAATTAAATAACATATTTTCTTTAGGGTTCGATAATCTAAGTGTCTACAATTACTATCACTTGAACAACGAATCGTACACTTGAGATTTTACTATCAATAGTTTATGTTCTTATGTGTCGGGAGTTTCACAGATGTTTGTAGTTTCAAATATCATATAAAGTGACTAATAAATTCTTATTACAAATGATCTTCTTCAAAGATTGCATCATCTGATTCATATCATAATTTTTCATCCTCACGAACTTTGTTATTAAACTCTTCTTCAATATCATTTAGTTAATTAAACATGTCTTCTATGTTCTTCTATTTTATATATTCTTAGTTTTTCATCCTATGTTTGACTGCAATCTTGTTATGACTGTTGTTATATATTATTCAATATCGCATCAAATAATATATAACAAATCGCGGAAAAATAATTACCCTTTGTAGATTCACTGAATGAATAAACCGAAAACCAAGAACACTTACGGGTTTGCCTGCTGCTCTCCATCTAGTATTCTCTTCTGTTCTTTTGTAATCCCGTTTATGAAATTGAGAAACGTGCATAATCAAATTAGAGAAGAAAGAAAAGGTTTCCAGACACTCAAGGAAGCGGCTGTATTTCTGATTAGAGTTTAGAGTGATGAAATACCTAAACCTAGCCCCTTATTTATAGACTTTACAATGTGAAGCCCAACATTGTAAAGCACATCCTTTATTACTTCCTTGTGTCCGGGACCATAACCCGATAAATTAATAATTCAATTTATATCCCCGATTTATTAATTCAGGCTTAAGTGTTGGGCCCTCTTCATCACAGTGCCCAAATTCAACCCGGTTACAACACTTGAGCCCATAACGCCTTTTTACCCATAGGTCCAATTTAGTTAATTAAATAATTAACTCGACTACTTTTAATTTGGACTTTCTTAAGACAATAATCAAATATGTTTATTTAGCATGTCGGTCCAAATTATTGTTAGTCTATAAATATATTAAATAAATATATTCCAACAATGGTAACACATACTTTAATTGTTTGGCTAATTAGTTTTGCTCGTCTAGTTGTGTATTGCAGATTGGTCATACTAAATGCAGATTCAGTTGCCACTGTACAAATAGGTTTGAAAATAACATCATGGCTAACATAGAAGGAATAAGAAAGTTTAATGTTATAGACTTCCACCACGCTAAGAAATCCAATGGGTTAGTATCATTATACATACTTGAATTGAATGAACCTTAAAAATAAATGTTCAAGTCATTAGTTTTTATGTTGCTGGGGTATTTTGCATAGATTTTTTTAATTAGTTGTGACCATACCTAATTTTAATTCATGAGCTACTACGAAATAAACTCAGGGTGAACTACTATTATTGTTCCCGTATTTTTTAGTATAAAAGTTATACCTTTTATACACATAAGAATCAATATCATCACAATATTTCTTAAAATTATAATAATTTTTGAGTTTGAAACTCTTATAAAAATACGCAACGTATCAATAAAATAAATTCAATTGGAGACCCTGATATAAAATGGTTGTAATGGTATAAGTGTGTGAGATATGATATAAATAATTAAGAAATTTTTCTTCCATTACGGGGATCATTTCTTTACACGCATTGCTACTTTTTTTTATTTAAATGAATAAAAAATTTTAACAACATATTCAAGAGGTATATGAGTGTTAAGACTATAATGTGTAGAATAACAAATGACTATAAATTTTAAACATGTCTATGGAAAATATCAATCCATGACAATATGTACGATTTTGATCTGTGAGAGGTTGGTAATAGTCATTATTCTTAAGATGGCTCATAAAAACATGTAACTTCATCATTAAACAAATAAACATGTACAAAAAGCTTATAAGTAGAGTTTCATCTAGTATCGATATCCATAAGTAGGTTTTAAAAATTCCTTCCTCTAAACATATAACCATTTTTTTATATTAATGTTTTTTATAACCTAGTTAAAGATGAATAGAACTACCCTTTTAATTGCTTGAATAAATTCATGCAATATTATCTTATTCCATCACTTGCATTCAATTAAAGTATATGACATAAACATTTGGTATAAAAATGTTTCTCAAATCCCATAATGCATTATCAATACTTGCAACATTATCAAAATAAATTGTCATAATTTTATCTTAACATTAAACTCATACATATATTATAGAAGACATTCCAAAATTTGGCATGCGTAATGTTTGGGACTATAACAAAAATATATAATTATTCTTTGAAGTACACAATAAACACCAACCTAATTTAAAGTAACACATAATATCAAACTCATAAATTTTTATTATATCACTAGGAAAACATACTTTTGATTGTAAGTGTGCAATCATACTTTAATATATGTTTTTTATTTCTCAAAATATTATAGCGCTACTGTTCTCATAGAGGTCCGTGGGATGTGATTGGCTTTAGGGTTGACCGCTTCACTAATTAATTTCGTATCTTTTCACACGTTTACAAAATTATAAGAAAGTTAACTATCAAAGGTAAATTTCATCGTCTTCATCATATATTGAATATTATTATGTAAAAACTATATTGCTGAATTTCGGATCTATAGTTGTTTTGTCTCTTACCCCACCTCGTCTTCCACTTTTGATTTATCTATAATTTGCTATTTTTAATAAATATAGTCCATACTGCCGGTTTCGCTATTATTTGCTCCGATCTTACTTTTGATTTATCTATAATTTTGTATTTTTTAAATAAATATCAATGAAAAATATGAAGTACTGACTGTTGAGACCATGAGTGGACGAGTAATAATTTCTGTTATTTTCTTAGCCACAGATAAAATCAGATAAATTTCAAGTATGGAAATTATTATTGAACGTCTACACAACTTTGGTTGAGTATGATTTGCTGAATGGTCAAGCGTTTGCTATGGTGGTATAGTTGATTTTTTATCGTACTTGTCAGTTAAATTTATCTCTTGAAAATAATCATGGTATGAATGACAAATTTAAGCGTATATTATGTACAATTTGTACAACTGATATAGAAAAAGAATTTGGTATACATACTAGTGATTTTAGTTGTCAATATTTGGGATCATAATAACCTCCTCATATATTAGGTATTAATTGGCTTTTGGTATGAGAATGTTCAGTTGACTTATTGAATAACGACACAGTTTGTTCGGTAACTAAACGTAAAAAGATTGTGGCTGATAGTAAGATAAACGTTATAAGAATTCAAAGGTTAGCTTCGAAGTTAATTAGTGATGTTTTATTACGGTTATTATTAAATATCCATTTGTGAATTATATTCAAACATTTGAAACTACTGCACTATATTTAGGTGAAACAAATAAATTTATCTATTTTGATGATTCTGCATGTGGAAAATAATCGTAAAAAATATATGTACCTTTAGGATGTTGATGTCTCATTTAATTGTGAAAAAGAGATAGTTGTTACTGAATATGATGAGTATCAAATTTTGATATTCAATTAGAATATGAAAGTTTTTTTTTAAATTTAAAAAATATATACATACAATCGACATATTTGGTCGAAGTGAGAGGTGTATAAGTATTTTGAAGTATCCATGCATGACATATGGACGACCAATGACTGTGTACAACCTCATTCTCTTAAGGGAGAGAACTATGTTAGAAAAATAAGATCTATAATTACATTTGGAATCACCACAATCACGTAGTACTACCAGTCGTAGTATGAGGAGATTGATCAAACATGAGATGCTAGAGGTATTATATGGAATTTCATGTCAAATGGAAGATAACATTCAATAATTGAGTAATAGGTTTGGGCAACAAAATTTGCAAAATCAGGTGTTTCAAACCAAATTTTATGATTACCAAAACGTTCTCTTAAGATATTAAGACCAATATGTAAAAATGTATATTTTATGTACATAAATTTGGAGATATAATAAAGGAAGTTGAGATATTTCTTAAGATAAGTCATATAAGAGAATCTTAATATTCGATACGGGTAGAAAATCTAATTTTGGTTTAAACTAAAAATGATCAATGGAGGACATGTGTAGATCTTAATAGAGCTTGTCCACATAATTGTTCCCTTTATCTTATATTTACGAGTTAGTGGATGCTACATTAGGTCATGTGTTATTATCATTTATGAATGCATATTCAGAGTATAATCAAATAAAAATGAAACCTAAAGATGAAAAGTATGCAACATTTGTGACTGAAAGAGGTTATATAGTTATAAGGTGATATTGTTAGTGTTAAATAATGTTTAGTCAACATATCAAAGGCTCATAAATCATATGTTTCCAAAACAATTACATAAAATATTGAAGCTTATATTGATGATATGATTATAAAGATAAATGACGATGATAAGCACATAATAACATTGTCAGAAACCTCAGATGATCTTCAAAAGTATAATATAAAATTTAATCCTTTAAATTGTTCATTCAATGTACGAGCTAGTAAATTTATAGGATTCAAAATTAATAAAATAGTTATTGAGCCTAATAGCGAACATTTAAGAGTTTTTTTTAATATGGTATCGCCTAAATCTATTTTTTGAAGGAATTTATGCATAAGTGTTATGAATGAACTTTTCAAGCATAAGGAGTATTATGAGAAAATAGTGGAGAAGTTGGTATTTTTTTAGAGACTCATATGTGGAGAAGAAATTAATAAATTAATTAAGTATGATTTTGAGGTAATAAATAATGAAGTGGGATATAAATTAATTTTGAAAAGTACGAAGTTAGCTCGTATTTTATGGATAAAAAAATGTCAATATAATTTCTCATTTGTGGTTGTAATAATTGAGACAAAATGATTGTTTGATGCAAAGTAATAAGAATATAAATGGTTACTTAGAAGGTACTGAAGGAATTTAAGGCACATTATAAAAATGTAAGATTTGAGTTAGTGCTTCGTGAATTAAATATAGAGGTAGATATCTAGGTTAAATTCGGTTGTTTAAAAGCAAAATGCTTTGATATACAAGAGCACTAATTATACCAAATAAAAGTCTAATTATGGATATTGTGTTGATAAATGACGATTATGATTGGTGTCAAGAATATTTTTTTATTTTTTAAAGATCATAAGGTATCAGAAGATAAACCTCAAGCTTGGACTTTGAGAATAAGGACAAAAAAATATTTAGAATTTGGCGAGGTTTTTATCGGGAAATTACAATGAGACCTATACTGAAATGTTTGGATAAAAAAGAAGCATTGTTTATTTTAAAATATTTGCATAAAGGATTTCCATTCACATACATATACTCCTTCATCCGCCATAAGTAATTTTTGTTTAACTATAACTAACCTTAATGAAATATTAGAGATGAAGAACTCGAACTCGAAACATATACTAATAAATATTAAACATTATATTTATTCAGTTGTGTTAGGTGTAGGCTATAAGTAATTCATCAACAACGGTATTATCGAATAACTACACGAGTGTTGGATCCACCATTACATGTATAGACATTAACTATTGAAACTCTCTGGTGCTTGATCTGTGACTTAGTTGTAGAGACATATACTAATCTTAAAGATTGATACAAGATATAACAAGACTGGTGACCATTGGGTCAAAGAAAATATGCGTTGAATCGAAGCAGAATTGGTCGAAGAAACCTGATCAGAAGCACAACTCTGATCCAAAGCGCTCTAGATCTTACGATCACTAGGCCGAATTGTAATGTTCTATTTACTAGGTTTCATATGTTAATTTTCCTTTCACTATTAATGACGTAGGACTTATTTTAGCTGTTGATTAATAAGTTTTAATCTGGAGTGTCTGATAAAAATTTGGGTTTTCTCAAAATCAATAATTAGAAAGAGATACTATAACTAATGATATGATGTAATGCGGCAGTAGCTCTAGAGATACAATTATGTGAGAAAATATTTACTGGAAGAGTGAAATATCTCTAAGTCTTTTGAGAGATAAGTGAGGTAAGAGATAAACACTAAAGAGAGGGTTATGTGAATCACGTTATCTTTTGTTACAAAGAGTGATCGAGTCCTTTTGAATTTTGAGGTTTTTTTGTAACCCACTAGTATATAAAAGAGTGTCAATTTTCTATGAATGTAGAACTTTTTTTCACAACCTAAACCATGTTAAATATTTTCTTGCGTGCTTGGATTTATTATACTTTCTTTTATTTGTTCATCCTCTTGTACATGTCATTTATATTGTTCTTTCATAAATTCTTTTAATCGTATATTGGTTATTGCCGCGATCGATCGGTGTACTGGTAACCCCTCAATAATAGAAAGAGTAGATTGAGTATTGATTTGAAGGTTGGAGAAAATATTTTTTTGAAACTGGAAAGCCATGAAAGCTGAGTTCCATTGAAGCCGAACTCAAGAGCGCATTGAAATCAAAATATATTCAAAAGAAGAGTGTTATGAAGGGTGACTCATAAGGGTACGAATTGAGTGTGAGGGGTCGTTCTAAAAAGAGGAGATGAAACTCTCAGCCAAAGTCTAGTCTCGGACGTGCTCAAAGGTATTCTGTTGGATATGGAAGACAAATGACATATTAGTCGGTACTACCCGTAGAAGAGAAAAAACAATAATTATCAGAAAAACAGAGCTAGAGATGTTGCAATAGTATCTGATGATTGTCAGTATGCTTATTGGTCAATGATTTCTTATTCTTTCATTTAGAAAGATAAATGAATACCGGATTCGGGTGCATCATTTCATATGACTTCCAATCAACATTGGTTTGAATACCTGCAAATGCTTGATGATGGAAGGGTCATCATATAGAATGACAAATCCTACGATGTCAAAGGGATTTGAACGATACAGCTTGGGTTGCTTATAGAACTTGAGAGAGAAACTAATAACATAAGGTATGCACCCAAAGTTCAATGTAACCTTCTTCATATTGGATGTTAGATGAGGAAGGGTTTACCTATAAGAGTATAAAAAGTAGCGTTAGGGTTTTGTAAGGCTCCCTTATTATTATAAATGATTATAGGACTAATGGTATGTTAGTTCTAAATGGTAATATAGTAGTATGAGGGGTGTCTAGTATTGTGGCATCACCAGTTGGAAACTTTAAGTGAGAAAATATACAATGAACTAAGTAAACATGTGTTGTTAGATAGTACCACAGTTCAGAAGCTGACCTTTATTTAAAGCTCCATTTTGGGTAGATTAAATAGGTGAAGTTTCTGCCCAATAACCAGACATCCAATATTGTACTTGATTATGTTCATTTAGACCTTTGGGATCCAACACGAGAACTTACCATAGTTGTTGCAAGGTAATTTATGTCGGTGATTGATGACTATTCCAGGAAAGTATTGGTTTTACTTTTGAAGACCAAAAATGAAACATTTGTTTTCTTTATGATCTAGAAAAATTTGGTAGAGAATATAAGTGGGAAATTAGTCAAGATGGTTCATGTTGATAATGTCTTGGAATATGTAAAGAAGTAGTTTACTGCTATTCTACAAAATTTGGTATTTCTAGACACCAAACCGTATATGGGACTCCCTAACAAAACAGGTTTACTGAGATAATGAATTTAACCTTGCTGGAACGTGTTAGATATATGCTTCATACAGCTGGTATAGGTTGAAGGTTATAGGGAGAAGCTATGATAACAGTTTTATATATCATCAACATAAGTCCATCTTCGAAGCTTAAGTTTATTTGACCTCAATAGATGTGCACTAGAGAGAAACCTATGATAAAACATTTAATATTTTTGGGATGTTCTTCTTACGCACATGTGAAACATGATAAGCTTAAGACAATAGTACTTAAATGTTTTTTCTTTGGCTATACAGAAGGAGTATAATGGAATATGTTCTGGTAATTTAAACTTGAACATAAGAAGGTTTTGATAAGTAGGGATGTGGTTTTTAATAAATAGGGCATGCCATTGAAGATGGCGGTGGAAACTTAACCTAGTACTTTTAGGAAGAGATGTGAAATTGATGATGGATCCGATCTACAAATTGAAGTTGGTGATGATTCTCTTGAATAATATTTTACATCTGGTTCCACTTTGGATTGTATAAATGAAGTTCAACCACTGCATTATACTGAAGAAGACCGAGGGTTTGTTGTTCCATGGACTTTAGATGATGATATGGGATAGCCACATGAATGTTATAATTATCAACCGGCGAAGGATAGAGCACGAAGACCAAACAAACAACCGTAGATGTATGGTTCGTGGCTAAGGGATTTACACAAAACAGAGGATGTGGATTTCAATGAAATATTCTTATAGGTTGTAAAATAAGCCTCAATCAGGGTTTTGTTGTCATTTGTTGCTTGATTTCATCTTGAGTTATATAAAATAGATGTTATTATTTTCTTCCTTCATGGTGAATTGGAATAGACAATTTACATATGTCAATTGAATGGGTCTGAACGAGAGAATGAGGGTTATGTGTGTTTGTTGAAGAAACACCTTTATGGGCTGAAATAATTCATTAAGTACGTTTGTAGCTGTTATAAAAATTCAATCTATTGGAATGAAGAAACACACATTGAGATACAAGTCATATTTTTATTATATGTGGATGTCATACTAATAACTGGTAGAAATAGAAAAAAGATTAAAGCGATAAATCCGAAAAGAGAGTTTGAGATGAAGTAAAGTGTCTGATTTAGAGTGCTTTGGATTATAACACCACCAGTCCAAAGAAAAATATTCTATTTACTAGGTCTCGTATGTTAATTGGGCTTTCCTATATTAATAGAGAAGAAATTATTTCAGTTTTTTTATTAATAAACTTTAATATAGAGCGGTTGGTGAACAATTAGGATTGTCTGTAAACCTATAAATATAAGAATATATTGTAATTAATGATGGGATATGATGCGGTAATTGTACATAAACAATTACGTAAGAAGATATTTTATTAGGTGCGACCAAAGTCCCACATCCTACATCGGTTAAATATGGGAAAAAAAGTCAGTATATAAGTTAAGAATACATCTCCATTAGTATGTGGCCTTTTAGAAGTGGACCAAAAGCAAATCTGTGCGGGCCTTCGGACCTAGAGCGGACAATATCATACTAGTGTGGAGATCGGATTGTTCTTAATTATATATGGAGACGGAATATGCGGTACCCATATTCCCAACAAATGTTATCAGAGCTCCAAGCGCAGACGGAATGCTATGTGGTGAAATTATCGAAGGATGTGGAACATGATGAACCAGCAGCCATGCTCAAGGTGAATGATGTGAAATTCTTGAAGGATGTGGAACATTATGAACCGGAAGCCATGCTCAAGGTGAATGATTTGCTCTATATAGCCTAGTTCATAGTGTCTGTGACTCTTTGGATCAAGACGATGCGGACTTGTATGAAGTGACACTAAAGAATAGGCGGTGTGATCAATGGTAAGACCTAGTTCTGATCCTAGCTAAGGAATAGACAGGTAGGTCATGAGCAGATAGATTCACTGTAAAAGCTCTAGATGTCAGGTAGCCCCAACCTTATTAGAGTGGACAACAATTAAAAGCAAGGTAATGTACAACGATTTGTTGATACTCATGTCTTGTAACCATTTATTGGATTGTATTAGCAACAATAATATAATTCTCACGGTATGTAAATATTTATTGTATCACATATGTAGTAGTAGGAAGCTACATATCACTAGGAGAGCCCTCAATTACATGTCTTTTTATTTAGTGATTCTTCCATATTTTCATGTGGCCTTTTTTCCATGCATATGTTTTTATATCTTTTAAGGTGTTTTATTAAGTTCCATCTCTATGTTTACTATCAACATTAACAGTTAAAGTATATTTTGTAGTTCCACATCTCTATCTGCTTCATCTGTTTCTTCACCTATCTTCACTTTTTCTTTTGATTATGAAATGAACTCGTTTTTTATAATAATTTTTGTTTTAGTTCTGCAATCTTAATTTAATTTTTTAAAGATATTTTGCACAAGTCGCTATTTGATTCATTGTTGTTAATTACATGTTTTGGTTAGACAAAATCTCAGTTGTTGTTGGGGTTTTCATGTTAATCCTCTACAAAATATATGAACCCGAATATTAAAAACTAGATAAGTGCAATACAAAATATGATAGATGTGTGACAGGAAATGCATACGAGACCAGTTCAAATATGATAAATGTGAAACCCCAATGATGAGAGACTACAAATGTTGGTAAATGAGGGAAAATGAAATACATTTGAGACCATTTAATAATGTGAAACCATTTAAATTAAGATAGATGCGCAGCCATATAAATGATGCCAAATTATTTAAATGATGATAGATGCGCAACCATATAAATGATTTTTTGAAACCATATAGATTATGGTAGATGCACGACCATTTGAATAATGTAAATATATCAAAATGAAGATAAATATGAAGTCATGTAAATGATGTGTTACCATTAAAATGAAGATAAATTTAAAACCATGTAAATTATGTGAATCTATTAAAATGAAGCTAAATGTGAATCCATGTAAATGATGCAAATCCATTAAACCGATGATACACGTGAATCCATGTAAATGATATGAATCCATTAAATTAATGATAGATGCGGAACCATTTAAATAATGATATATGAAAGATTCTTACCTTTTATTTGTTCATTAATATCTTTAGTCTTCTATTTTTTACTGTCAAATGGTGGTTTTTGACAACTAATTTGTATAAATACTTATTTTTTACTACTTTTTAGGACTTTTATATTCATAAGAATCTGAGATATTAAATTTTGCATATATAAAGTAATATTAAGTTTTCTTGGTACCACCATATATTTTTATGCAAGATCAATTTCAATTATCTCGATACAATCTTCTGTTTTCTCGGTAACATATTTTCTTTTTGTGCGACATTTCTGATAATTTTCTCATTCTATTTACTGTTTTTTAGTCTGTGTTAACTTTTTATTGATCTAATATTTTATTTACATCAGTATAGTCATTTACATCCTAGTTTTCCTCTCTGAATAACTTGCACACCATGAATCTCCTCCGGAACATCATCTTTTTTTTCTTCCACATGAACATCATCATTTTTTTATCTACATGAATATCATCCTTTTTTTATTCCTCCACGTGACCATCATTCTCTCTTTTTCTACTGCATTAACATCTTTTTATTTAGAATCTTCCTCTTTACAATTTTTTTGTTATTGTGTATCTCTCTACCAAATACCTCTTATTCTTCATTTGTTAGTTTCAGTTCTCCTTCTAAAACCTATTTTTTCAAAAAAATATTTAATTAAATGAAAGATGGGACGATTTATTAAATGATAAACGCACGAGAATATACTAAAAGATCGACACGAAGCAATTTAATATATGATAGATGCAAGATTGTAAGATGCATGGAATATATATTATGCAAAACCAGACCAACAAACAATACATGACAATTAAATATATAATAAAATCTGAATCATGAGAGTATATCATGCCAAAAAATAATGCAAGACAATTACATGTTTAAATATACTTGTTCTTCTTGAATCTCCTTTAGAGCTACAATCGAATTCAATATTGTTTTCCTTTCAAGACCTAGCCATTTGTAGCATCTTGGTATCTTGCCTTTAATTGCTTCTCCTTGAAAAATAGTTGTATGTTTCATAATGAATAGCGGTAATTGAATGATTCTTTTTATAATATTTTTAATATTTTTAATGATGTTTTTAAAGTAGAGTAAAAATACTAACCAATAATAGAGAAACACATCCAATTACTTTATCAAGTTTTGTTTCGTGATAAAGGTTTACTGAATTTATCATTTTCTCCTTGATTGCTTCAACCTAGTCATAGTTATTTATTTTTTCTAGGTATTCTATCTAATAAACCATTATAGTAGCTAATAAATCTCCGGATGTAGAGAAAAACAATAATGAGTATGTTAACATTATAAACAGTAGTGCAACACCTTTTATTGCTTTCACTCCATTTCTTTAAACTACTTTCTTTATTGCATCCTCTAAAAATGCCAAACTTTTAGTTAATATACGTACATGATAGACACGAGACAATGTAATGCATAATAGACATGAGAGAGTGTTATGCATAATAGACGCGAGACAATGTTATGCATAATAAACGCGAGGCAGTGCTACGAATGATAGACGCATGACAGTGGTATGCATAAGAGACGCGGAATAGTTTTTTGCATGATAGACACAAAACAGTGTTATTTATGATAGACGCAAGACATTGTTATGCATGATATATGCGGTACAAGTAATGAATGAGAGATGGATGACAAGGTAATGCATGATAGATGTTGGACATTATATAAAAAAATATGTGCGAGACATTATGATAGTGTAAAAGTATGTCACAAAAATGAATTGCATACCTTTATCGTTTTACCTGTAATTGGTTTTGCTCGGTTTGTTTTGTAAAAGTTTGTTTTGCTCGAGACATTATGATAGTGTAAAAGTATGTCACAAAAATGAATTTCATTATTCTTGATTCTTATTATTCTTTTATTTCTGAATATCTTGGTTTGAAATTTTTGTTGTTTAATGACATGTGACTTTTTTCATGCTGCAAATGGTACAAACTTTGTGATATAGCCCATAAAGTCCAAACAGAAACCTTTTTAATTTTATTTTATTTTATTCAAATATCTTATGTATTAAATCAAATCTAATTATATTAAGATTTGATTTTATTTTATTTTAGAATAGTTATTTTATTTCCTTGTATTCTAATTTGGGGTTTTGAGAAGCTCTTATATAAAGCCTCATATGCCTCGAGTTATTTTAAGTTTTTGGAATAATATATTTGTTATCTTTGAAAATTTCAATATTTGTTACCCTTAGATTAATGATTCATATATCGTTTCTTCTTCTTCTATTTCCGTCGCGTCATCACTTTGTCCCTAATCTGAATGCTTCTTCTTCATCATCATATGTTTTTATTACTTGTACGATAAACTTCTTATTCTTTTATGTAGAAGTATTTGCATCTCCAAGATTGTATGAGGCTTTTAAGAGAATAGAATGGTGTTTTTAGCAGTTTCTAGGTGTTCCTTTCTTATTTTATGTTCTTTCATTTATTTTATAATTGCAAACAAGCATGATCTGAAGAAAAAAATTGGCAGTATTTTTCCTGTTAGAATTAGGAGATTAAAATTACGAAGTAAATGTGACATTTTTCTTAGTAAATACTGGATTGCGCACAATTAATGTGAAGCCAAGAAGTGATGTGGGATCACATACAAAGTTGATGCGTGTCTACTTGAGAAAAAGATTATTGACGTTGGAGTAGTTACAAAGTTTACGCGGGATATTGTTTTAGTAGATGTGGGATTGTATAAAATTAATGCGAAGCCAAGAAGCTATGTGAAGCTATGAAGTAGATTTCATACTTTTTTAATAATAATTTATTTGGGACTACTTACAAATGAGCAATGCGCGTCATGACTGAAAAACTAGTTATACGTCGGAGTACTTGGATAAGGATCCAAATAGGTTGATTTTGATGGATGTCGATAGGCATGGGAATTTTAACTGAAACCGAAAGAACAGAACCAAACCAAAAGAACCGATCCGAAGTGTATTCAGTTCTTTTATAATACCCAAAATGGTTCCAGTTTTAATTACCCACAATTCTCGGTTCGGAACCGGAACCGAACTGAAGAACCGTGGGTACCCGTTAAGAACCAAACACATGTATTAACCCTAAATTAACATTATTTGAAAGTATATTTCTCTTTCCCAAATTTAGATTCCTCTAAATATGTTGTCTATCACTAACCTCTGATTATATTCTCTTTAATAAATGACAACATAGTTAATTAAAAATGGTGATATATCTATAAACAATTACGCGTATAGCGAAAATAAAAAAATATCAACCTTTATATAATCTAATAAACTTGATATCATCTCTCATTTTTTTATATTACTAACATTCTTATTTCATATATTAATTTTGGATCTCTCCTATATTTAGTATTTAGTTTTCTTAAAATCTAACACAGTTTTATAGTTTTGATATTATAAAATGAGTTATATATATGTTGATATTGCATAAAATTTAAAGTATCCAAAAATATTCGATTGGAACCGAACTAAATGCCCATACCGAACCGAACCGAGAGGAACCGAACCGAATCGAATTTTATTTGGTTCTTAAATGGGTACCAGTTATGAAGAACCGAAAGAACCAAAAGAACCGAGAACCAAAAGAACCGAACCGAATCGAACCAAAGAACCAAATGCCCATGCCTAGCTGTCGAAGAGCCAAAAAAAGGACATGTTCGAAGTCTGTTTGAGTATTTTGAGTCGTTGGCCATTTTTGGAGGTGATTTAATGGCTGGTAAAACTGATAGTTCGATGAAGATACATGTTGTAAATTTGACAACTCATATTGGAGGGAGGATGTCAACTCATTTATATGGTATGGAGGAAATTTCTTTTATTTTGTTCGATGAGAACAATTTGCGAGGTACTGCGGGGCAGTATGAGGATGCGGTAGTTATTGGGGCAGAAGTTGTTGATGTTGAAATTAGACGCGTGCTCATGGATACCGGGAGTTCTGCGAATGTACTTTTCAAAGAAACATATGATAGGGTGCGCAATCCTCCTCGAATTTCTCAATCAGAACGCACAATCATTGGTTTCACTAGTGTGGCAGCACGAGTAATTGAAGAATTCGAGGGGGAGGTGAGTTTAGGAAAGGGACCTTTCAATAAGAAAGTTCAAGTGCTCTTTATGATGGTGGACTATCTCACAAGTTACAACGCTATTTTTGGAAGGTCTTGGTTGTAAAAAATGTACGGGGTTGTGTCGACAGTATACCAATGTTTTAAATACGTGGTCGGATGTCGTGTGAGAGTCGTTCAAAGCGACCAAGAATTTGCAAGAGAATGTTATGCCACTGCACTTCGGATTCGAGGATCCAATAGTGAAGATATGATGAATAAATATCAGTCAGAGGGGTTGACCTCAGATTTTGATGAAAGTTTTGACGATCCGAGGAAAACCCCAGGGTCCTTGACAGTAAGTGAAGAAATTAAGGAGTATACTTTTTCTAAGGGAAAAGCAGTTCAAATAGGAACCTTACTAACCCTAATTCTACGTTAACGTTTGTTACAATTTTGTCTTAGAATTTGGATGTTTTCTCTTGGAAAACGGAGGATATGATAGGTGTGCCGATCAAAGTAATCTGCCATAGTTTAGCTGTCAATTCAAAGGTGAAGCCAGTAATTCAAAAAAGAAGGGCATTTTCATCAGAAAAAACAGAAGCAATTGTTTTCGAATTGGATCGTTTATCTTGGGTCGGGCATATAAGGGAGTCGCAATATCCCTTATGGACGACGAATCCAGTAGTGGTCAAGAAGAAGAACAAAAAATGGAGAATGTGTGTGGATTTTACAGACTTAAATTGAGTCTGTCTTAAAGACCTATTTCATGTTCTTCGAATAGACTAGGTGATTGATTCCACCTCGGGAAAAAAATATTAACTTTCATGGATGTTTTTGCGGGATATAATCAGATCCAGATGGATCCGAATGACCAAAAATGTATGACCTTCATAACTGACAAGGGTTTACATTTCTACAAGTTTATGCTTTTTGCATTGAAAAACGTCGAAGCTACTTATCAAAGATTAATGAATAAATCATTTGCCACACAGATCGGAAGAAACATTGAGGTGTATATCGATAACATGGTGGTAAAGAGCTTAGTGGATAATGCACACTTGGAAAATTTAGAGGATACGTTTTTGAATCTAAGGGCAATAAGGTTAAAGATTAATCCTGAGAAGTGTACATTTGGAGTTTGATCATGGATTTTTTTGGGTTATGTTATCAGGGAAAAAGGGATAGAAGCTGACCCAACATATGTCTCAATGAGTTTTTCTGGCAACCGGGTAAGAAGCTTATGATTTGATATGTTATACATGATTTTACCCTGAGGGCAAATAAAAGGGAAATGTTTGTAGATCTAACAACTGAACAACCCGACGAAGCCACTGAGACTCTTGCGCAACGAGTTCGACGCTCATCCAATACCCTTGTATAATCACGCCAAGGCGCATGTAACCCATGTTATGTCACCGAGCTGATCTATGTGCTCCAAAAAAACGATAAACATCAAACTTCTGGTTGGTGTTGGTAAAAATGGTGCAGCCGAACACTTACTTGATCTATGTGCTTTCGGATCATGTTTTAACTTTGTTGATAGAAAATTGGCAAATGTAGTGATAGTATTATCCATCTAGCCAAAAACTCTCCGATAGTCACGAATAAGATCTCCTTATTGATCATCGAGCCAGAAACTTCGCGTCAATCATGAAATAACTAATTTAGAGTAACAATGACATAATTAGAACCATTTGTAAAAATATTAAAATATTGTAAGCAATTGTAAAATCAGGATACCTTAATATATTCCACCATTATTGTATAATATTTTATTTTCGTTTTGAAAATTTGATAAATATATAAATTAATACTTCTTATTAAAATCTTTTTATCAATAGCAAAATGACAATTTCTTTCCGTACTCTTCAATCAAAAGTTGCCTTTCCGATTCGAAATCAACACAAATCACTTGACTTTTTTTTTCTCCGTTAAAGAATTAGGACCGAATCAGGTAAATTTTTTAGCGACTTCCTAATTTATGTGTTGTTTTTATTTGTTTATTGTTTATCGTTATTTTTTATATTGAATTTGTTATTTTATTGTTTGTTGTTCTATCTGTTTTTTTTTTGCACTTGGTCTTCTTCTTAAAAAATGTATCAGTATATTTATTCTAGTTTACATTTTTTGCTGTTCTTGTTGAAACTTACCTTTTGGTCTTCTTCTTGAAAATTGTATTAGTATATTTATTCTAGTTGAAATTTATTGTTTGTTGTTGTTTTTACATGTACTTTCTTTTTTTGTGTGTTCTTCGTGAAAATTGTATTTGGTATATTTGTTCTTTTTCTATTTATCATTTGATATGCTTTTGAAATACATATCCTAACTTTTAGTCTAGTTCCTACTTTTTGGTCCTGTATCGGCCGATATCCTTACCTTTCTTGATTATATATATAGAGTAAAGTTTTTTATCAAAACATAAAGGAACCTAAAGAAATATTTATCTGAAGGAGACATAAACACGTAACACTTCAAAATCTTTGGGTTTTGGTCTTAAAAAAGAAGTAAAAAAGAAAAGTAATGGATGTATGGTTTCTGATATGGTTCATCAATATCGGAAGACAATAAAGACAAATCATAAACCAAAGTTTATAACATTTTTTATTATCAAGACACCAACAATACGAACATCACATTACACGTAACACATAAACTTAAAAAACAGGTGTTTTATTCAGAATAAAAACAGCTAAATAGAGTTCTGTTTAGCAGAGCTTAGTGCAGTAGCAATGTCGAGTCAAGCCTTTAACACAGAACAATAAATCAAATGAGAAAATTATCAAAGAATGTCGCACAAAAAGAAAATATGTTACCGAGAAAACAAAAGCTTGTATCAAGAGAATTGAAATTTGTCTTGTATAAAAATAGAAGGTGGTACCAAGAAAACTTAATATTACTTAATTTATGTAAAATTCAATATCTCAGATTCTTATAAATATAAAAGACCTAAAAAATAGTAAAAAATAAGTATTTATACAAATTAGCTGGCAAAAATCACCATTTGATAGTAGAAAACAGAAGAGTAAAGATATTAATGAAAAAACAAAAGGTAAGAATCTTTCATATATCATTATTTAAATGGTTCTGCATCTATCATCAATTTAATGGATTTATATCATTTAATGAATTCACGTGTATCATCAATTTAATGGATTTGCATCATTTACATGGATTCAAATTTATCTTCATTTTAATAGATTCGCATAATTTACATGGTTTTAAATTTATCTTCATTTTAATGGTAACACATCATTTACATGGCTTCGTATTTATCTTCATTTTAATATATTTACATCATTTACATGGTTGCGCATCTACCATAATTTATATGGTTTCAAAACATCATTTACATGGTTGCGCATCTATCATCATTTAAATGGTTTGGCATCATTTACATGGTTGCGCATCTATCTTAATTTGAATGGTTTCAAAATAAACTGGTCTTAAATGTATTTCCTTATCCCTTGTTTACCAACATTTATAGTCTCTCATCATCGGGATTTCACATTTATCATCTTTAAACTGGCCTCACATGCATTTCATGTCACACATCTATCATCTTTTGTATTCCACTTATCTAGTTTTTAATATTCAGGTTCATTTATTTTGTAGAGGATTAACATGAAAACCCCAACAACAACTGAGCTTATGTCTAGCCAAAACATGTAATTAACAACAATGGATCAAATAGATACTTGTGCAAAATATATTTAAATAAATTAAATTAAGATTGTAGAACCAAAACAAAAAATTATTGATAAAAACCAGCTCATTTCATAATTAAAAGAAAAAGTGAAGATAGGTGAAAAACAGACGAAGCAGCTAGAGACGTGGAACTACAAAATATACTTCAACTTCTTAGTTTGATAGTAAGCATAGAGATGGACCACATAAAAATATGGAAGAATCACTAAATAAAAAGACATGCAATTGATGGCTCTCCTACTAATATGTAGCTTTCTACTACTACAGATGTGATACAGTAAATATTTACAAGCCATGAAAACTATATTATTGTTGCTAATACAATCCAATAAATGGTTACAAGACATGACTATCAACAAATCGTTGTACATTACCCTGCTTTTAATGTTGCTGTGGAAAACCAACATATTACTTCTAATATTGTAGAAGCTCCAGTCTAGGAGGACCTTAATATTATTGTTGTGCAAAACCAATACCACCCCCTAATGTTAATGTGAAAAACGAGGACCCTCTTCCAGTCTAGGAGAACCCTATTATTGTTGATGTTGATGTAGAAAATAAGGACCCTCCTCTTACTGTTGTTGTAGAAAACGATGATGATGTTCTTATAGAGAAAAGAGAAGTAGCACTTGATATATACCAATCAAGTTGTTACACCTTTGGTTGCCGATGAATTATACGACCACAGATAATGATACATTTCTGTTCCACTTCTTATAGAAGGACCATGAGGTACAATTTACTATTGGACATTATCGTTACTACAAAAAAAAATAGAGCAGTAATAAATTTAAATCCATTGACAAGACCATCAGATTCAACAAAAAACATGTAGAAAAACATGTAAGTGTCTCTCATCTAATGTAATTGTCCCGCGTGTATATGTCTCTCATCTATTGTATTTATTTTACATATTATGTAATATCTCGCATATCTCTATGAGTTTATCTATTAATTATACTTTAACTTACTAGTTGAATACATTTACATCAAATATATTTTTGCTAAGAAGATAAAAAAATAAAGTTAGTATGTCCAAAAAAACTTCCTCAACAAATAAGGGGAACATTTAACTGTGGCAGAATGATTTGCGATTATACTAAAGATTTATTCAAATGGGCAAACATTGAATAGATAAACCTGATGATATTGCAATACTAAGGAAGGCAACGATGTTTTACTTGCTATATCATGTTTTTCATCTATCATATTGATTATATTTGGTTTTGCATCTATTATATTGATTATTTATGCTTGCTCATCCATCATATTGATTATATCTCGTTTCGCATGTATCATATATCTGGTTCGCATCTATCACATTTGGTTATACATGGTTTCACATTTTTAGATATAATATAAGAAAATAACATGTTTTGCAATTAAAAACATTAGAGAACAAAATTCATTATTGTTACCATCTTTAGCTATGTTAGACAATAATAGCCTTTTATATTTCTCCGTAAAAAAGGTTCCTTCAGTGAATAAAACTAGACTAAAATAATCGAAATCATTGCGACAATAACCAAATGCTATGAAATAAATCTTGAAGACATTGGTTTGGAAAGTTTACTCCAGTAAGTAGTCACTACTACTATCATGAATATTTAATATTTTGAAGTAATTCTTACGTATTTTATATGAAGCAGAACTATATTTATAAACAACCATCTTAGCTTTATCTAAAGAAATCCATAAAAGACGATACAAGATATCTAAATCATAGTAAATTTTTAAAAATGATTTTATGTTTGTGACTGTGACATCAACATTGCTCCTAATAGAATCATGTATCTCATTAGCAATCAAATCTGATGATAAATATTTTCTACTTTCTTTGTAAAAACCAGTCCCACGAGTGTGAGGTTGGATATAATTTTTTAAAAAAAAATAATAGACTTATATAGTTTTTGGCCAAAAATTTAGGAGACCAATCTTGCAACAAAACTTGATGACATGTGTCACTCTCTCAGGCTTCACATGTGTGGGATGACTTTATTTGCAAATTTTTAAAATGAAGGGGATAAGTTTTATGCAGAAGTGAACGAAGGGGACTAAGTCGATACAAATGGTAAACATGGGCAACTAACAGTTCTTTTTACCCTACGAATTGAATACATTCACATAAAAAATATATTACGAATTGAATATTTTGCATATCTCATACAACGACATCATATGGTACCTTATTACTTTATATGTATCATCCATTATTAGCACATTTGGACACATCCGTAAAATATCTAAACAAATTGGGTGTGCAAAGAAACATTCACTTATGATATTTCTCCAGTCTTCGAACGATCTATACCATTTGTAATAATTTTATTTTTTTGTTCCTAACAAGTATTTAAACTACAAACGACCACCTTTCTCGATCTTCTATTGTTTTAGTTGAGTATTGTATAGAGTGTGCACGGACGACAAATTCTTAATCTCAGTCTAAAATTTCTCGAACACGGGATCCCATTTTAGTAGAAATAATTATAAATTTCAACTTTTCTTAAAAAAGACATCCCAAATACGAATGATCTTTATTGAATTTCGTAGTGTCATGGTTGTGAACTCAACATATGATCTCTAAGTATTATAAGTCATTATTAATCCTATTTGTTTTAAGTTTGAAAGTAAATTTGTATTTCTTAGTTACAGTAGACTTATTCTTAAGATCTTTTTGTTCTAACAACTTCGTATACGTTCCGGATTTCTCGAATTCAAACAATAGTCTAGGAATTTTCCTACTCTTTGTATCGTTGCGATGTATTAATACAACTACAAACCCGTTGTCCTTTTGCAGTAACCTAAAACAATCAACCAATTATTGCTGCGTATAGTTGGATTTCGTGGTAAACAAATCACTATAATCCACAACGAAAGCCTCAAATACTCCACCGGTATCGGTAGCATCGAAATCCTCTCCCAGTAAACCAAAATCTTTAACCTCCTACACTGACAAACTATTAAACATTAAAATCTTTAAAAAAAATTGACTGATGCTTCATACCACCGTATGAATACGCTAAATCGGTGGTGTGGATATGCTACACCACTGGTATAATAGACGCACTAGTAGTATACAAATTCTACACAGACGGTGAAATATCTCATATATGGTATAAAAATTCAATACCGCTTATGCAAGTGTAAAACCAATACCCATCGTTAATACTATATTTTACACCCTAACCGTAAGACCGATAGCCCGTCAAATCGTAAGCATCAACTACCGTGTAATCGTATGCAAAATTATGACATGACATTAAATTATTAAAATAAAACTAGTATATTTGGAGATTTTATATTTTATAAAAATATTTAGATATAATTAAATAAAATATATCAAAAGATTTACATTTATTAGGGAGTTGTTGGTTGTTGGATTATTAAATTGTGTTACAAATATTTATTGATTTCAAAAATGAATATTTAGTTTAATTTATATTTATTTTTATTAATATTCCAATTATGGTGGGTTTTTAGTTTATATTTGATTATTTTATTTTATTTTGTTTAGGTTTTAATTATTAAATAAATTATTTTAATTAAAATGATTTATACTTAATTTAGGTTAGTTTTACAAGGATCTTTTGAGTTTCGTTTTCATTTGTAATTTCAATAAATATATTCATATATAATATGTTATTGTATAATATTTACGTTCGTTTTGAAAATTTGATAATTATGTAAAAGAAATTCTTATTAAAAACTTTGTTTTTAATCAAAGATAAACTTTATTACTAAAATTAGAAGTTAATATAAAGTTTGTGGATTAATAGAACAATTAGACCAATTACAATTTGAGATTTTTGAAACTTTTGCACCACTGCTTCCTTCTAATACAATTTCTGAATTTTCCAACCCAATCTTCACAAAATCTTTCTTGAGAATCCAAAAGGCCATCAACTCCATCCACGAAAAGCTCCGACACCTACAACTTTCCCTCGATTCCACCAATCATCTTCGAAACAAAACATCTCCTCCTCTCCTAAAATTTCAGCATCTTCACTTCCATCTTTTTCCTGTTAAAACAAAGAAAAACCAGCACTATCTCTAGTGGTATTTTAATCAGCATTAATGTAACCAAGGCCAAGGATTTCGAGGACGACAATGGCCAGCAAGCTTGAATGAGCATAATTCTGCTTAAAGACTTGCTTTTGCTTGCATTTCAGAGTCCATTTAGCAAGCCAATCCACGACTTGATTTTGGACTCTGGAAATGTGCTTTAAGGTCATTTTTGATGTAATAAGTTTCTGCAAGCTGATGTTATGTCATCCTCAAAACCAGTACTATGAGCTAATTGATTAATGAGGATAAGAGAATCTGATTCGACGTCAACTTCAGTCCAATTATGATTGTAGAAGATAACTAAATCTGCAAGTAAAGCTTTGTACTTAGCGAGGATAGGAGTGAGCTTCCCGAAAAGAGCACGAGCAGCGTGGATGATGTCTCTAGAGCTATCTCTGATCAACACACCTCCACTTGCATATCCATTTCTAGTGCAAGCTCCGTTCACATTCATTTTAAGCCTGCCTCATATGGGTGCATTCCACTTAAGGTAAACAGGCTTCTTATGTCTTTCAATTGAAGAACAACCCAAAGCAACACCTGCATAAAAGGACTGAGACCAATGATTATAGTTTAGCTTGTTAGAAATGTCCAATCCTTTTATTATATTAATTATCAAATCAATAGCTTTATTGACATTTATCTGCTGAGCTTTGTACTTAATTCCATTTCTAACTTTCCAAATTACCCAACATATAGTCTGAGGAATAAGGTGAGTTACATGAAATTTTTTATTAGAAAACCAGAACCAGCATCTTAATATATGATTTAGTGTCATATATCTACTTATTTTAACTTTGAATATACATCCAAAGAAGTTCCAAAGATGCCAGGAAAAGTTGTAGTTTACAAAAAAATGGTTTTTGTCTTCGCAATTGTTGCAAAACAGACATATCGAAGCCAAACTTATATGATCTTTCTCATTATTGAATCAATAGATATATAGTTATTAATAAGCTTCCAAGTAATAAAATAAAACTTCATGGTTGGTTATGATTTGATCTCATGTTATTCCAAGTAAGTTTCATGTTGAAGTTCACATCCTTAAAATGCTTCCAGCTCTAGATTCACTTTAAGAGTCTTTATAATGGCATGCGTAGTATTTGAAATACCATGCATAGCATTGAGATCCCACTAATTATTTTTCCAAAAGGATTGTACCTTAGCATCCAAATACATTTTATATTGTAGGTGCTTGCAATGGATGGCATATTGTGCCATGAATCCCTCCAAAAGTCTATCTCGCCCTTGCCCATAATCCTGGAGAGATTGGTGTCAGCTTGATTTCTAATGCTAATTAACATTTTCCAAACCAAGGAACCATTCATGTTAGTAGCAATAAAAGGATGACTAAATTTACAATAGATATTATGCATAATGTTTGACCAAAGACAACTGTTTTTTTAAAAAAATTAAACCATAAATTTTGCGAGAATGATTGCTTTATATCCTCCAACCTTCTGATATTCATCCCTCCCTCTCCAAAACTTTTACAAAGGGAGGTCCAAGTAGACCAGTTAATAGCGTTAATGTTGTATTTGGATCTCCACAGGAACCTATTATAGATGATTTCCAGCTTCTTGATGATATTTTTTAGGTAATGTACAGCTTTGCATCCAATGCTAGGTAATTGGCATAAGGATATTAGTTATTAAAGATAATCTACCTCCATAAGAGAGTTATTTACTATCCCAATCAATGATTCTATCATTGATCTTGTCAAGAATAGGGCTAAAGATCTTCCCTTTATTGTTGTTGACAGGGTTACACCCAAGTGATTTGCTGGTAGAAAGTTAACTTCAAATCCAGTTTGGAGCTTCAAGTTCTGAATTCTAGATTGGTGAGTCTTTGAAGATATGACGATTCCAGTCTTTTGCTATAGACTGATCCGATCTCTTCTGGTATTTCTCGAGAAACCTGCTTACACTATCAATCGAGGAAGATAAACTGTTAGTGAAGACCCATATGTCGTCTGCAAACACATTGCAAGGGATGAGATACTCAGTTATGGTTGCAAATTTCATCATAGAGTTTTTGCTCAAAAGAACATGCATTCCTCTGATTAGAATTTCTTCCATGAGGATGAAAAGGCTTGGAGACAGAGGGTCTCCCTGCCTTAGACCTCTTCTCATATGAATATAATCGTAAGTATCTCCATTAATCAGTAAAGAAACATGAACATTACTCATCATTTTGTTAATAAGGCAAATGAATTTAGTAGAAAAACCAAATGAAAATAACACTTTGAATATAAGGGCATGAGAGATTCTATCAAACGCTTTCGACATATCTAGCTGGATCATAATGTTTCCAGCTTTTGGTTTCCTATTAATGTCATGAAGAAGCTCCTTGGCTATTAAAATGTTGTCATGTATTAGTCTCCCCCTCACGAAAGCGTTCTGCATATTTGAAACAATTGTGGGAAGTATGCTAGATAGTCTTTGATTTATAAGTGTAAAAAGAATTCTATTCATCATAGTACACAACCCTGTAGGTCTATAGTTGTTCCACCATGTAGGATTATAGATTTTTGGAATTAAACAAATTCCCGTGGCAAATAGACCAATGGGAATTCTTCTTCCATTTAAGAAAGCATTAAGAGAATTACATAAATTAGTTTTAATAGTGTTCCAACACACTTTGTAGAAGAAAAGGTTAAATCCATCAATGTCTGGGGCAGTGTCACTCTTCATGTTGCAGATGATTCTCCATATTTACTCCTCACTAGTGTTCTTGAGTAAGCCTTCATTATCCTCATTAGTGACCAGAGAAGGAATGCAATCAAAGAGCTCATCCTGAAGCATATCATTCTCATCATTTCTGTTGAAGTAAGGATAGGAAGCCAGGATCTTCTTAAAATAATTAGCAGCTGAGTTGCCAATATCATCATGGTTTAAAATCTAGGTATCATTTTCTTTAATGCTTTTAATCTCATTCTTCCTTATTTTCTTTGCTACATAAGAATTGAATAGCTTAGAACTGCCATCACCATCCTTTAACCAACTGTTGAAGCATTTTTGCTTCCAGTAGGACTCTTCATTTCTGAGTGCTTGAATGTGCTGACTGTTGGCTTTAGAAATATCCATCTTAGAATCCCGATTGTTGATAGTGTAATGCATAATCTTCATTCTTTTAACGTTCTCTTCAGTTGCTTTCACGTTATAAAAAACGTTTCCAAAATGTTGAGCATTTCATTCCTTAAGGCATTGTTTGAATCTCCTCAGCTTATACCAGAAAATATGGCTTGGCTTGCCGTTTATAGGCTGCATCCAATCCTGCTCAACAATTCTTTGAAAAGACTCATCATTAGACCACACATTTAAAAATTTAAAGTTCTTCTTTTTATGTATAAATGTAGCATTATTATTAGAAGTAGCAGTTATAAGTAAAAGGGCATGGTCAGAACACGTTCTGTCCATATAGAAGACCTGAGTATCTTTGAATATATTCATCAATTTATCATTAATGAGAGCCTTATCAAGTCTTCTTCATTTGTTACTTCTTGACCAAGTATATTTGGAACCACCATACCCTGCATCATTGAGATTACTTGATCTGATTGTGTCGTTAAAATTGTCCATGCTGGCTTGGAAAATTGAGGTGCAGCCCAGCTGTTCATCATGAGTGGAGATAACATTGTAATCACCAGCACAAATCGAGGCCTTTCTAGAGTTAGCAATACTAATAAGACTATTCCAAAGCTCCATTCTTTGCAAGCGATTACACTTAGCATAGATAGAAGTTAGATAGAATTTTTCCTCATTAACATGGTAGTCCACCTCCATATGCAAAGATTGATCCATGTTATGAATGATTCTCACATTGATATCATCCATCCAGAAAATCCATAACTTATTTGATATATTCGCAGTATACTCAATGAAACCCAGAAATTCAGCAATTTCTTTAACTTTAACACACTTAGCCATAGGCTCTTCTATTTCCAAAATCCCAAAGCACCGGCAATGTCACTCAACAATTTAGTGTCATACAGGAATTCTAGCAACCTTTCAAATCGAACCCAGGTAAGAACAATCAGGTTTTCATATTTCTTGTTAAAACGTGGACTCCATCGCAAGATTCTCATCACGAAAAATGTCGAATCTCCAGACGTTCTTTGACCAAAGAGTGCAAACTTCTTCCTTCAAATAGAACTCAAGAAAGATGCGATGAGAATCTCAAACCTCATAACTGAAAACTCCCTTGAATTTCAAAAAATCCAAAAAATTATCTAGCTTGGCTTTCTTTAGAACTCCATTACTGAATTTTCTGATAAGTGTGATTTTTTATTGAAGAAGTAGGTGCTACTTGATTTCATCTGAATACTAAATAGAATAATGACTTTCTGTTTCTTTTTATATAATTTAGGTTCAAAGAAACAGATGAGCTGTTTGGTTTAAACAGATCGATATAATCCTTCTTGACTTACTGTTGAGATGAATCAACGTTTCTAGTGCCAGGAATAACAGAGAATTCTTCTGTTGTTTGCATATAGAAATGAAGATTATCCATGATAAAAAGGAGAAGCAGATTTTCTTGGAGCATTCTTCTTTCCGTACACTTTTACTTCATTTTCTTCCCTTCCGCGCGACACCTACAGAAAATAAATAGCAAAATCGCGACACCTACAGAAAATAAATAGCAAAATGCCGATTTCTTTCCGTACACTTCAATTGAAAGTCCGCCTTTCCGATTAAAAATCAACGCAAAAATTTTGATTTTTTTTTTCTTCTTTAAAAAATTATCACCGAATCAGGTAACTTTTTTTTTATTGATTTCATAGTTTATACGTTGTTTTTATTTATTGTTTATCGTTTTTTTTAGTATTAAATTTTTATATTTTATTGTTTGATTTGTTCTTCTTCTATCTCCTCCTTTTTGGTGCTCCTGGTCTTCTTCTTAAGAATTGTATCAGTATATTTATTCTAGTTTACTTTTTTGCTGTTCTTGTTAAAACTTGATCTTCTTCTTAAAAATTGTATCAGTATATTTATTATAGTTTACTTTTTTTTTGCTGTGCTGGTTGAAAATTACCTTTTGGTCTTTTTCTTGAAAATTGTACTAGTATATTTATTCTAGTTGAAACTTATTGTTGGTTGTTTTTTTACATTTATCCTTTGGTGTTCTTCTTGAAAATTGTATTTGGTATCCTTGTTCTTCTCCTATTTATCATTTGATATGCTTTTGAAATACATATCCTAAATTTTAGTCTAGTTCCTAATTCCTAGTCCTGTATCGGCCGATATCCTTACCCTTCTTGATTATATATAGAGTGAAGTTTCTTTCCAAAATATAGAGGAACCTAAAGAAATATATATCTGAAGGAGTCATAAACACTTAACACTTAAAACTCTATGAATTTTGGTTTTATAAAAGAAGTTAAAATAGAAAAATGATGGCTGTATGGTTTCAGATATGGTTCATCAATATCGGAAGCCAATTAAGACATAATCATAAACCAAAGATTATAACATTATTTATTATTAAGACACCAACAATACGAACATGACATGACATTGCATGTAAAAGATTTGAACACAAATGACATAAACTTAGATAACAAGTGTTTTATTGAGAGTAAAAACAGCTAAATAGAGTTCTGTTTAGCAGAGCTTAGTGCAGTAGCAATGTCGAGTCGCTCCTTTGCAAAGGCCGCCAGCAAATCCCTCTTTCCCGCACCTTGAAGCACAGCCGGAGTCGGTGACGCACCTCCCAAAGTGCTTCTGGCCTTTGGTCAGGCAGACTCTACCTTCCACCATTGTCTCCTCTGTAATTCATAAAGACGAAACCTTTTATTAACAACACTTTCTATCTTTCAAAAAATTTACACTATTAAGTGCTGCAGTAATTTTACTACCCCTCTTATATAAACATAGAATTACTATAAAAGTTTAACAATTTTACATAAATTATAACACAATTAAAGAAACTTACGGGGAGCAAGTAGAACCAGAAAGAAGCAGAGGAGGACTATGAACTTCATATTCATCTTGATTTGATTTTGTGTTTCTATTGATTTCTACTACTCTCTATGATTTTGTGATTTTGTGAAGAGATGGGTGCTCCTTATATACACCAACAAAACCACTCCATCTCAATTAAAATTACTATAAAAGTTATAATAATTATAAATTAATATTGGAAAAACCTGATTTTTCACTATGTATTTCTATTCCCCACATTTTTATTTGCATCATAATTACCCTCATGTTTTTATTTATGATACTCTCTCATCAACTATTTCGAAAAAGTAAACAAAATTTAATTTATGATATTCTCAATAACTATTTTGAAAAAGTATAACAAATAAATTTCATGAGTGGAACTAATTGTTCTTGTAATATTACCTTGGAAAAAGAAAACTCTATTCAGTAGGGCACACAAAATTTCCTCTACAACATGAGTTATTATGAAAATATTTTAAGAAATTTCTGAAAATTGGGTATGTGTCTAATTGTACTTAGTCTGCAAAACTATATCTTTGTTGATTATTAAAACAATGTATAGTTTCAAAACACAATTTTAGATAACTTTATTTTATGTTTTCAATTTAATATATTTTTTTTCAAAATTTAAACTTAGTTTTTCTTTAGCTTAAGAGTCTACACAAACCTGCTATGAATATAATTTTAAAATGTTAACAAAATTGAATTTACACATTCTGAATAATAATGAAACTTAAGGTATTACAACTTTAATAAAAATGAAAGTGGTGCATGCCATAATTGCGTGTCATCACCAAATTACTGCATTTGGCAGCTCTCTTCCGCCACGTCTTCTGTAGGACATATCACTCCTTTTATTTTTTATTTACTCTGTTAAATTATGTCGGCAAGCTTTTCGATTTCCTTTTTCAAAATTTTGTTACCATTTTATAAAAAAGTGATTTCAAGGAAAAAAGTTAAAGAGAATGGAACCTACATAAATCTGGTTTTATAATGTCTTCAAAGCATTTTCAATGGCTGCAACAGAATCGTTTCGATTTGAAAACCAGTATATGATATTATTTGTGCCTTATCTACGAAATAGTTAAAAAAATAAAATTTAGTAAAGTATGATTTTGATATTTTCTAAATGTTATTTTTCGTTTATAATTAAATCATAAAATAAAAATCTATGATAAGAAAAATATATTATATTTCGTGGTGTGACCTACTTTTTTTTTATTAGTTTAAGTTTTCGAATTTTCAATTAACTAACAATTAAAATTACTCATAATTTAAAATAAAATTTAAAAAATAACACCACTGAGACATTTTATCTATTCATCTATCACCACGTACATATACGGTAGTTTTCTTTATAAATTGTTAAAGTTTATAAATTCATTTTAAAAAAAAATTGATCAGTTTCTAAATACTCCTACGTTAAAAAAAATAAAAACAGTAAGAGATTATATTCCGATCATTTTTTAAATTTACTGTTTGTTTTTGTGAATCTGATAAAATTAAGGTTTGAATATATAAAAAAATAAACATTTTTTTTATTTTTTTTATTTCTAATTAGTGATGCAGATCATCATCTTTTTCATTTGCATGTTTTTCAGTGATATTGTTAGTTATTAGTTTTACATAAGATAATTCCTGATGTCCATCTTCGGTCATCATGTATAACTAGTTTTTTTTTGTAATTGGTTAAAATTTTAGAATTTTCAATTAATTAATTATCACAATTATTTATCATCTAAAATAAAATTTGAAAACATAAAAAATAGGACATTACAATTATCGAAACATTTTATCTCTTCATTTATCGCCTCATACGATCGTTTTCCTTACAAATTGTTTGATTCCAACACCAAAATCAATAATTTTTTGGTCGTTAAAGTAATAAACTGACTTAAAAAAGAGTTGCGATTAGTTTCCGACCACTTTTACATTAAAACACTAAGAAGTTATATTTTTCATCATCTTCTTTTTTCAATTTGCAGTTCGTTTTTGTAATTTTGATAAAATTAAAGTTTGAATATATTAAAAAGTAAAGATTTTCTTAATTATTTTTTATTTCTAATTAGTGATACAGATCATCAAATTCTTTATTTGCATGTGTTTTTAGTGATATTGTTAGTTATTAATTTTACATAAGATAATTATTAATGTCTATCTGCGATCATAATGTATAACTAGTTTTTTAGTCATGACACATTACCCATTTGTAAGTACTCCCGAATTAATTATTACAAAAAAAAGTCTAAAGTCTACTTCATGGCTTCACATAGCTTTTTGGCTTCGCATTAATTTTGTACAATCCCACATCTACTAAAAAAATGTCCCACATAAACTTTGAAACTAGTCCAACATCAATCATCTCCTTTTAAAGTAGCCACACATTAACTTTGTATGTGATCCCACATCACTTCTTGGTTTCACATTAATTTTGTGCAGTCCAGTATTTACTAAGCAAAATGTCACATTTAATTCGTAATTTTAATCTCGTAATTCTTATAGGAAAAATGCCGCCAATTTTTTTCTTCAGATCATGCTTGTTTGCAATTATAAAATAGATGAAAGACCATAAAATAAGAAATGAACACCTAGAAAGTGCTAAAAGCACCATTTTATTCTTTTAAAAGCAATATACAATCTTAGAGATGAAAACACTCCTACATAAAAGAATAAGAAGTTTATCGTACAAGTAATAAAAACATATGATGATGAAGAAGAAGCATTCAGATTAGGGACAAAGTTTATACCATTTGCAGCATGGAAAAAAAACATGCCATTAAACAACAAAAATTTTGAACCAAGATATTCAGAAATAAAAGAATAAAAAGAATCAAGAATAATGAAGATATACTTTTTCTGATAAAACCACGAGAAAAATCAAAACAAACCGAGCAAAACCAATTACAAGTAAACCGATAAAGGTATGCAAATCATTTTTGTGACATATTTTTACACTATCATAATGTCTCACACATATTTTTTTATATAATGTCCAACATCTATCATGCATAACCTTATCATTCATCTCTCATTCATTACTTGTACTGCATATATAATGCGTAACAATGTATTGCGTCTATCATACATAACACTGTTTTGTGTTTATCATGCATAAAATTGTTCAGCGTCTATCATACATACCATTGTCATGCGTCTATCATTCATAACACTGTCCAGCGTCTATTATGCATAACATTGGCTCGCGTCTATTATGCAGAACACTCTCTCACGTCTATTATGCATTACACTATCTTGCGTCTATCATGTACGTATATTAATTGAAAGTTTGGCATTTTTATAGGATGCAATAAAGAACGTAGTTAAAGAACTGGACTGAAAGTTTGGCATTTTTATAGGATGCAATAAAGAAAGTAGTTGCAATACTATTTATAATGTTAACCTACTCATTATTGTTCTTCTCTACATCCGGATATTTATTAGCTATTATAATAGTTTATTAGATAGAAGACCTAGAAAAAATAAATAACTATGACTAGGCTGAAGCAATCAAGGAGAAACTAATAAATTCAGTAAACCTTTTATAACGAAACAAAACCTGATAAAGTAGTTGGATGTGTTTCTCTATTACTGGTTAGTATTTTTACTCTACTTTAAAAACATCATTAAAAAATATTAAAAATACTATATAAATAGCCATTCATTATGGAACATACAACTATTTGTCAAGGAGAAGTAATTAAAGGCAAGATACCAAAATGCTACAAATGGCTGGGTCTTGAAGGGAAAACAATATTGAATTCGATTGTGGCTATAAATGAGATTAGAGAAGAACAAGTATATTTAAACATGTAATTGTCTTGCATTATTTTTTGGTATGATATAATCTCATGATTCAGACTTTATTATATATTTAACTATCTCGTATTTTTTGTTGGTCTGGTTTTGCATAATATCCATGTCATGCATCTATCATGCATTATACCATCTTGCATTTATCATATATTAAATTGTCTCGTGTCAATCTTTTAGTACATTGTCCTGAATCTATCATTTAATAAATTGTCCCATCTTTCATTTAATTAAATATATATTTTTAGAAAAAATAGGTTTTCTAAGGAGAACTGAACCTAACAAATGAAGAATAATAGGTATTTGGTAGAGAGATACAATAACAAAAAAAATTGTAAAGATTAAGATTCTAAATAAAAACATGTTAATGCGAGAAAATAGAAAATGATGATCATGTGGAGGAATAAAAAGAGGATGATGTTCACGTAGATAAAAATGATGATGTTCATATGGAAGAAAAAAGGATGATGCTCATCAGGAGATTCATGGTGCACAAGTTATTTTTAGCGATAATTATAGAGAGGAAAACTAGGATGGAAATGATTATACTGATGTAAATAAAATATTAGATCAATAAAAAGTTAACACGGAACAATAAATCAAATGAGAAAATTATCAAAGAATGTCGCACAAAAAGAAAATATGTTACAGAGAAAACAAAAGCTTGTATCAAGAGAATTGAAATTTGTCTTGTATAAAAATAGAAGGTGGTACCAAGAAAACTTAATATTACTTAATTTATGTAAAATTCAATATCTCAGATTCTTATAAATATAAAAGACCTAAAAAATAGTAAAAAAATAAGTATTTATACAAATTAGCTGACAAAAATCACCATTTGATAGTAGAAAATAGAAGAGTAAAGATATTAATGAACAAACAAAAGGTAAGAATCTTTCATATATCATTATTTAAATGGTTCCGCATCTATCATCAATTTAATGGATTCATATCATTTACATGAATTCACGTGTATCATCAATTTAATGGATTTGCATCATTTACATGGATTCAAATTTATCTTCATTTTAATAGATTCACATAATTTATATGGTTTCAAATTTATCTTCATTTTAATGGTAACACATCATTTACATGGCTTCGTATTTATCTTCATTTTAGTATATTTACATCATTTACATGGTTGCGCATCTACCATAATTTATATGGTTTCAATACATCATTTACATGGTTGCGCATCTATCATCATTTAAATGGTTTGGCATCATTTACATGGTTGCGCATCTATCTTAATTTGAATGGTTTCAAAATAAACTGGTCTTAAATGTATTTCCTTATCCCTTATTTACCAACATTTATAGTCTCTCATCATCGGGATTTCACATTTATCATCTTTAACTGGCCTCGCATGCATTTCATGTCACACATCTATCATCTTTTGTATTCCACTTATCTAGTTTTTAATATTCAGGTTCATTTATTTTGTAGAGGATTAACATGAAAACCCCAACAACAACTGAGCTTGTGTCTAGCCAAAACATGTAATTAACAACAATGGGTCAAATAGATACTTGTGCAAAATATATTTAAATAAATTAAATTAAGATTGTAGAACCAAAACAAAAAATTATTGAAAAAAATCAGCTCATTTCATAATTAAAAGAAAAAGTGAAGATAGGTGAAAAACAGACGAAGCAGCTAGAGACGTGGAACTACAAAATATATTTCAACTTCTTAGTTTGATAGTAAACATAGAGATAGACCACATAAAATATGGAAGAATCACTAAATAAAAAGACATGTAATTCATGACTCTCCTACTAATATGTAGCTTTCTAATACTACAGATGTGATACAGTAAATATTTACAAGCCATGAAAACTATATTATTGTTGCTAATACAATCCAATAAATGGTTACAAGACATGACTATCAACAAATCGTTGTACATTACCCTGCTTTTAATGTTGCTGTGGAAAACCAACATATTACTTCTAATATTGTAGAAGCTCCAGTCTAAGAGGACCTTAATATTATTGTTGTGCAAAACCAATACCACCCCCTAATGTTAATGTGAAAAACGAGGACCCTCTTCCAGTCTAGGAGAACCCTATTATTGTTGATGTTGATGTAGAAAATAAGGACCCTCCTCTTACTGTTGTTGTAGAAAACGATGATGATGTTCTTATAGAGAAAAGAGAAGTAGCACTTGATATATACCAATCAAGCAGTTACACCTTTGGTTGTCGATGAATTATACGACCACATATAATGATACATTTCTGTTCCACTTCTTATAGAAGGACCACGAGGTACAATTTACCATTGGACATTATCGTGACTACACAAAAAATAGAGCAGTAATAAATTTAAATCCATTGACAAGACCATCAGATTCAACAAAAAATATGTAGAAAAACATGTAAGTGTCTCTCATCTAATGTAATTGTCCCGCGTGTATATGTCTCTCATCTATTGTATTTATTTTACATATTATGTAATATCTCGCATATCTCTATGAGTTTTTATATTAATTATACTTTAACTTACTAGTTGAATACATTTACATCAAATTTATTTTTACTAAGAAGATAAAAAAATAAAGTTAGTATGTCCAAAAAAACTTCCTCAACAAATAAGGGGAACATTTAATTGTGGCAGAATGATTTGCAATTATGCTAAAGATTTATTCAAATGGGCAAACATTGAATAGATAAACCTGATGATATTGCAATACTAAGGAAGGCAACGCTGTTTTACTTGTTATATCATGTTTTTCATCTATCATATTGATTATATTTGGTTTTGCATCTATCATATTGACTATTTATGCTTGCTCATCCATCATATTGATTATATCTCGTTTCACATCTATCACATTTGGTTATACATGGTTTCACATTTTTAAATATAATATAAGAAAATAACATGTTTTGCAATTAAAACATTAGAGAACAAAATTCACTATTGTTACCATCTTTAGTTATGCTAGAAAATAATAGCCTTTTATATTTCTCCGTAAAAAAGGTTCCATCAGTGAATAAAACTAGACAAAAATAATAGAAATCATTGCTACAATAACCAAATGCTATGAGATAAATCTTGAAGACATTGGTTTCCAAAGTTTACTCTAGTAAGTAGTCACTACCTACTATCATGAATATTTAATATTTTGAAGTAATTCTTACGTATTTTATATGAAACAAACTATATTTATAAACAACCATCTTAGCTTTATCTAAAGAAATTCATAAAAGACGATACAAGATATCTAAATCATAGTAAATTTTTAAAAATGATTTTATGTTTGTGACTGTGACATAAACATTGCTCCTAATAGAATCATGTATCTCATTAGCAATCAAATCTGATGATAAATATTTTCTACTTTCTTTGTAAAAACCAGTCCCACGAATGTGGGGTTGGATATAATTTTTTAAAACAAAAAAAACAATAGACTTATATAGTTTTTGGCCAAAAATTTAGGAGACCAATCTTGCAACAAAACTTGATGACATGTTTCAATCTCTCAGGCTTCACATGTGTGGGATGACTTTATTTGCAATTTTTTAAAATAAAGGGGATAAGTTTTATGCAGAAGTGAACGAAGGGGACTAAGTCGATACAAATGGTAAACATGGGCGACTAAAAGTTCTTTTTACCCTACGAATTGAATACATTCACATAAAAAATATATTACGAATTGAATATTTTGCATATCTCATACAACGACATCATCTGGTACCTTATTACTTTATATGTATCATCCATTATTAGCACATTTGGACACATCCGTAAAATATCTAAACAAATTGGGTGTGCAAATAAACATTCACTTATGATATTTCTCCAGTCTTCGAACGATCTATACCATTTGTAATAATTTTAATTTTTTTGTTCCTAACAAGTATTTAAACTACAAACGACCACCTTTCTCGATCTTCTATTGTTTTAGTTGAGTATTGTATAGAGTGTGCACGGACGAAAAATTCTTAATCTCAGTCTAAAATTTCTCGAACACGATATCCCATTTTAGTAGAAATAATTACAAATTTCAACTTTTCTTAAAAAAGGCATCCTAAATATCAATGGTCTTCATTGAATTTCGTAGTGTCATGATTGTGAACTCCACATATGATCTCTAAGTATTATAAGTCATTATTAATCCTATTTGTTTTAAGTTTGAAAGTACATTTGTATTTCTTAGTTACAATAGACTTCTTCTTAATATCTTTTTGTTCTAACAACTTCGTATACGTTCCGGATTTCTCGAATTCAAACAATAGTCTAGGAATTTTCCTACTCTTTGTATCGTTGCGACGTATTAATACAACTACGAACCAGTTGTCCTTTTGCAGTAACCTAAAACAATCAACCAATTATTGCTGCGTATAGTTGGATTTCGTGGTAAACAAATCACTATAATCCACAACGAAAGCCTCAAATACTCCACCGGTATCGGTAGCATCAAAATCCTCTCCCAGTAAACCAAAATCTTTAACCTCCTACACTGACAAACTATTAAACATTAAAATCTTTAAAAAAAAATTGACTAATGCTTCATACCACCGTATGAATACGCTAAATCGGCGGTGTGGATATGCTACACCACTGGTATAATAGACACACTAGTGGTATACAAATTCTACACAGACGGTGAAATATCCCATATGTGGTATAAAAATTCAACACCCCTTATGCAAACGTAAAACCAATATCCATCGTTAATACTATATTTTACCCCCTAACCGTAAGACCGATAGCCCGTCAAACAGTAAGCATCAACTACCGTATAACGTATGCGACTAAATTATGACATGACATTAAATTATTAAAATAAAACTAGTATATTTGGAGATTTTATATTTTATAAAAATATTTAGATATAACTAAATAAAATATATCAAAAGATTTTCATTTATTACGGAGTTGTTGGTTGTTGGATTATTAAATTATGTTACAAATATTTATTGACTTTAAAAATGAATATTTAGTTTAATTTATATTTATTTTTATTAATATTTCAATTATGGTGGGTTTTTAGTTTATATTTGATTATTTTATTTTATTTTGTTTAGGTTTTAATTATTAAATAAATTATTTTAATTAAAATGATTTATGTTTAATTTAGGTTAGTTAGTTTTACAGAGGTCTTTTGGGTTTCGTTTTCATTTGTAATTTCAATAAATATATTCATATATAATATGTTATTGTATAATATTTATTTTCGTTTTGAAAATTTGATAATTATGTAAAAGAAATTCTTATTAAAAATTTGTTTTTAATCAAAGATTAACTTTATTACTAAAATTAGAAGTTAATACAAAGTTTGTGGATTAATAGAACAATTAGACCAATTACAATTTGGGATTTTTGAAACTTTTGCACCACTGCTTCCTTCTAATACAATTTCTGAATTTTCCAACCCAATCTTCACAAAATCTTTCTTGAGAATCCAAAAGGCCATCAAATCCATCCACGAAAAGCTCCGACACCTACGATTTTCCCTCGATTCCATCAATCATCTTCGAAACAAAACATCTCCTCCTCTCCTAAAATTTCAGCATCTTCACTTCCATCTTTTTCCTGTTAAAACAAAGAAAAATCAGCACTATCTCTAATGGTATTTTAATCAGCATTAATGTAGCCAAGGCCAAGGCTTTCGAGGACGACAATGGCCAGCAAGCTTGAATGAGCATCATTCTGCTTAAAGACTTGCTTTTGCTTGCATTTCAGAGTCCATTTAGCAAGCCAATCCACGACTTGATTTTGGACTCTGGAAATGTGCTTTAAGGTCATTTTTGATGTAATAAGTTTCTGCAAGCTGATGTTATGTCATCCTCAAAACCAGTACTATGAGCTAATTGATTAACGAGGATAAGAGAATCTGATTCGACGTCAACTTCAGTCCAATTATGATTGTAGAAGATAACTAAACCTGCAAGTAAAACTTTATACTTAGCGAGGATAGGAGTGAGCTTCCCGAAAAGAGCACCAACAGCGTGGATGATGTCTCTAGAGCTATCTCTGATCAACACACCTCCACTTGCATATCCATTTCTAGTACAAGCTCCGTTCACATTCATTTTAAGCCTGTCTCATATGGGTGCATTCCACTTAAGGTAAACAGGCTTCTTATGTCTTTCAATTGAAGAACAACCCAAAGCAACACCTGCATAAAAGGACTGAGACCAATGCTTATAGTTTAGCTTGTTAGAAATGTCCGATACTTTTATTATATTAATTATCAAATCAATAGCTTTATTGACATTTATCTGCTGAGCTTTGTACTTAATTCCATTTCTAACTTTCCAAATTACCCAACATATAGTCTGAGGAATAAGGTGAGTTACATGAAATTTTTTATAAGAAAACCAGAACCAGCATCTTAATATATGATTTAGTGTCATATATATACTTATTTTAACTTTGAATATACATCCAAAGAAGTTCCAAAGATGCCAGGAAATATTGTAGTTTACAAAAAAATGGTTTTTGTCTTCGCAATTGTTGCAAAACAGACATTTCGAAGCCAAACTTATATGATCTTTCTCATTATTGAATCAATAGATATATAGTTATTAATAAGCTTCCAAGTAATAAAATAAAACTTCATGGTTGGTTATGATTTGATCTCATGCTATTCCAAGTAAGTTTCATGTTGAAGTTCACATCCTTAAAATGCTTCCAGCTCTAGATTCACTTTAAAAGTCTTTATAATGGCATGCCTAGTATTTGAAATACCATGAATAACATTGAGATCCCACTAATTATTTTTCCAAAAGGATTGGACCTTAACATCTAAATACATTTTATATTGTAGGTGCTTGCAATGGATGGCATATTGTGCCATGAATCCCTCCAAAAGTCTATATCGCCCTTGCCCATAATCCAGGAGAGATTGGTGTCAGCTTGATTTTTAATGCTAATTAACATTTTCCAAACCAAGGAACCATTCATGTTAGTAGCAATAAAAGGATGACTAGTTTTACAATAGATATTATGCATGATGTTTGACCAAAGACAACTGTTTTTTCAAAAATTAAACCATAAATTTTGCGAGAATGATTGCTTTATATCCTCCAACCTTCTGATATTCATCCCTCCCTCTCTAAAAGGTTTACAAAGGGAGGTACAAGTAGACCAGTAAATAGCGTTAATGTTGTACTTGGATCTCCACAGGAACCTATTAAAGATGATTTCCAGTTTCTTGATGATATTTTTTAGGTAATGTACAGATTTGCATCAAATGCTAGGTAATTGGCATAAGGATATTAGTTATTAAAGATGATCTACCTCCATAAGAGAGTTACTTACTATCCCAATCAATGATTCTATCATCGATCTTGTCAAGAATATGGCTAAAGATCTTCCCTTTATTGTTGTTGACAGGGTTACACCCAAGTGATTTGTTGGTAGAAAGTTAACTTCAAATCCATTTTGGAGCTTCAAGTTCTGAATTCTAGATTGGTGAGTCTTTGAAGATATGACGATTCCAGTCTTTTGCTATAGACGGATCCGATATCTTCTGGTATTTCTCGAGAAACCTGCTTACACTATCAATCGAGGAAGATAAACTGTTAGTGAAGACCCGTATGTCTTCTGCAAACACATTGCAAGGGATGAGATACTCAGTTATGGTTGCAAATTTCATCATAGAGTTTTTGCTCAAAAGAACATGCATTCCTCTGATTAGAATTTCTTCCACGAGGATGAAAAGGCTTGGAGACAGAGGGTCTCCCTGCCTTAGACCTCTTCTCATATGAATATAATCGTAAGTATCTCCATTAATCAGTAAAGAAACATGAACATTACTCATCATTTTGTTAATAAGGCAAATGAATTTAGCAGAAAAACCAAATGAAAGTAACACTTTGAATATAAGGGCATGAGAGATTCTATCAAACGCCTTCGACATATCTAGTTGGATCATAATGTTTCCAGCTTTTGTTTCCTATTAATGTCATGAAGAAGCTCTTTGGCTATTAAAATGTTGTCATGTATTAGTCTCCCCCTCACGAAAGCGTTCTGCATATTTGAAACAATTGTGGGAAGTATGTTAGATAGTCTTTGATTTATAAGTGTAAAAAGAATTCTATTCATCATAGTACACAACCCTATAGGTCTATAGTTGTTCCACCATGTAGGATTAGAGCTTTTTGGAATTAAACAAATTCCCGTGGCAAATAGACCAATGGGAATTCTTGTTCCATTTAAGAAAACATTAAGAGAATTACAGAAATCAGTTTTAATTGTGTTCCAACACACTTTGTAGAAGAAAAGGTTAAACCCATCAATGTCTGGGGCAGTGTCACTCTTCATGTTGCAGATGATTCTCCATATTTACTCCTCACTAGTGTTCTTGAGTAAGCCTTCATTATCCCCATTAGTGACCAGAGAAGGAATGAAATCAAAGAGCTCATCCTGAAGCATATCATTCTCATCATTTCTGTTGAAGTAAGGATAGGAAGCCAGGATCTTCTTAAAATAATTACCAGCTGAGTTGCCAATATCATCATGGTTTAAAATCCATGTATCATTTTCTTTAATGCTATTAATTTCATTCTTCCTTCTTTTCTTTGCTACATAAGAATAGAATAGCTTAGAACTGCCATCACCATCCTTTAACCAAGTGTTGAAGCATTTTTGCTTCCAGTAGGACTCTTCATTTCTGAGTGCTTGAATGTGCTGATTGTTGGCTTTAGAAAGATCCATCTTAGAATCCTGATTGTTGATAGTGTAATGCATAATCTTCATTCTTTTAACGTTCTCTTCAGTTGCTTTCACGTTATAAAAAACGTTTCCAAAATGTTGAGCATTTCATTCCCTAAGGCATTGTTTGAATCTCCTCAGCTTATACCAGAAAATATGGCTTGGCTTGCCGTTTATAGGCTGCATCCAATCCTGCTCAACAATTCTTTGAAAAGACTCATCATTAGACCACACATTTAAAAATTTAAAGTTCTTCTTTTTATGTATAAATGTAGCATTATTATTAGAAGTAGTAGTTATAAGTAAAATGGCATGGTCAGAACACGTTCTGACCATGTAGAAGACCTGAGTATCTTTGAATATATTCATCAATTTATCATTAATGAGAGCCTGATCAAGTCTTCTTCATTTGTTACTTCTTGACCAAGTATATTTGGAACCACGATACCCTGCATCATTGAGATTACTTGATCTGATTGTGTCGTTAAAATTGTCCATGCTGGCTTGGAAAATTGAGGTGCAGCCCAGCTGTTCATCATGAGTGGAGATAACATTGTAATCACCAGCACAAATCCAGGCCTTTCTAGATTCAGCAATACTAATAAGACTATTCCAAAGCTCCATTCTTTGCAAGCGATTACACTTAGCATAGATAGAAGTTAGATAGGATTTTCCTCATTAACATGGTAGTCCACCTCCATATGCAAAGATTGATCCATTTTATGAATGATTCTCACATTGATATCATCCATCGAGAAAATCCATAACTTATTTGATATATTCGCAGTATACTCAATGAAACCCAGAAATTCAGCAATTTCTTTAACTTTAACACACTTAGCCATAGGCTCTTCTATTTCCAGAATCCTAATTCTTTCAGATCTGATCATCGACTTTAGCCTTCCCAAGGTTGGCTTGTTGTTGATCCCCCTAGCGTTCCAGGTAATCACTCTGATCATTATCAGAGAAAGATTTTTGCAATTTGTCCATTGAGTTTAAGGATTTTACTATAAGTTTACTGATTGAAATTCTTCTTTTTGCACCCCTCAGTTTGGTATTGATAATTTCTTTGAAGCTTTGATCAGGAGAAAAGGTAGGAGAGCCAGAACAACTGCCTATGTTTTCGGGATCAGGAGTGGTTGTTTCTTGAAAATTGAATTGATTATAATCATGTTCTAACGTGTCCAAAGCTTCAATGAGTTCATTACTGCTTTTTGGAGAGAAGGAAGACTCATTTTCAGGATCAGGAGGATCTTCCATCTTGTTGATATGCTTCAACTTCTGACTGATTTTTCCATGTAATTGTATGTTTTGATCTTGAGTCAGATCATTAGTATTCTCATTTACTGCAGATTCTTGATCTTTTTGCATGACAATAGATTTCAGTTTCCTTCTGTAAACCTTGATAGTATTTTGAGTATTTCTCGAGTCAGTATTGCTCAGAACATCTTTATGATGTGTCTCATAATTATCCTCTTCATTTCCAGTATTTCCTTTGCTATTGTCATCTTCAATCTTAGGAGCTTTCTTCCATTCAGACAATTTGTGACCTATGTGATAACAATACTCGCAGTATGATGACACGTTCTTGTAACTTATGGAGATCCAGCATCCATCATTTATCCCAAAGTCAATCCACATTTTGCGCTTTAGTTTTTTCGAGATATCAATTTCAATTCGAGCAAAACAGGCGTTAGAGAGAGCTCTGTTCTTCTCATGAACAACAACTCTGTACGTAGTACCCAAAGCACCAACAAGGTCACTCAACAATTTAGTGTCATACATGAATTCTAGCAACCTTTCAAATCGAACCCAAGTCAGAACAATCAGGTTTTCATATTTCTTGTTAAAACGTGGACTCCATCGCAAGATTCTCATCACGAAAAATGTCGAATCTCCAGACGTTCTTTGACCAAAGAGTGCAAATATCTTCCTTCAAATAGAACTCAAGAAAGATGTGATGAGAATCTCCAACCTCCTAGCTGAAAACTCCCTTGAATTTCAAAAAATCCAAAAAATTATCTAGCTTGGCTTTCTTTAGAACTCCATTACTGAATTTTCTAGATAAGTGTGATTTTTTATTGAAGAAGTAGGTGCTACTTGATTTCCTCTAAATACTAAATGGAATAATGACTTTCTGTTTCTTTTATATAATTTAGGTTCAAAGAAACAGATCGATATAATCCTTTTTGACTTACTGTTGAGATGAATCAACGTTTCTAGTGCCAGGAAGAACAAAGAATTCTTCTGTTGTTTGCATATAGAAATGAAGATTATCCCTGATAAAAAGCAGAAGTATTGAAAACTAGAGACAGAGTTTCTTGGAGCATTCTTCTTTCCGTACACTTTTACTTCATTTTCTTCCCTTCCGCGCGACACCTACAGAAAATAAATAGCAAAATCGCGACACCTACAGAAAATAAATAGCAAAATGCCGATTTCTTTCCGTACACTTCAATTGAAAGTTCTTTCCGTACACTTCAATTGAAAGTCCGCCTTTCCGATTAAAAATCAACGCAAAAAATCTGATTTTTTTTTCTTCTTTAAAAAATTATCACCGAATCAGGTAACTTTTTTTTTATTGATTTCATAATTTATACGTTGTTTTTATTTATTGTTTATCGTTTTTTTTAGTATTAAATTTTTATATTTTATTGTTTGATTTGTTCTTCTTCTATCTCCTCCTTTTTGGTGCTCCTGGTCTTCTTCTTAAGAATTGTATCAGTATATTTATTCTAGTTTACTTTTTTGCTGTTCTTGTTAAAACTTGATCTTCTTCTTAAAAATTGTATCAGTATATTTACCTTTTGGTCTTTTTCTTGAAAATTGTACTAGTATATTTATTCTAGTTGAAACTTATTGTTGGTTGTTTTTTTACATTTATCTTTTGGTGTTCTTCTTGAAAATTGTATTTGGTATCCTTGTTCTTCTCCTATTTATCATTTGATATGCTTTTGAAATACATATCCTAAATTTTAGTCTAGTTCCTAATTTCTAGTCCTGTATCGGCCGATATCCTTACCTTTCTTGTTTATATATAGAGTGAAGTTTCTTTCCAAAATATAAAGGAACCTAAAGAAATATATATCTGAAGGAGTCATAAACACTTAACACTTAAAACTATGAATTTTGGTTTTATAAAAGAAGTTAAAATAGAAAAATGATGTCTGTATGGTTTCAGATATGGTTCATCAATATCGGAAGCCAATTAAGACATAATCATAAACCAAAGATTATAACATTATTTATTATTAAGACACCAACAATACGAACATGACATTGCATGTAAAAGACTTGAACACAAATGACATAAACTTAGATAACAAGTGTTTTATTGAGAGTAAAAACAGCTAAATAGAGTTCCGTTTAGCAGAGCTTAGTGCAGTAGCAATGTCGAGTCACCCCTTTGCAAAGGCCGCCGGCAAATCCCTCTTTCCCGCACCTTGAAGCACAGCCGGAGTCGGTGACGCACCTCCCAAAGTGCTTCTGGCCTTTGGTCAGGCAGACTCTACCTTCCACCATTGTCTCTTCTGTAATTCATAAAGAAGAAACTTTTTATTAACAACACTTTCTATCTTTCATAAATTTACACTATCAAGTGCTGCAGTAATTTTACTACCCCTCTTATATAAACATAGAACTACTATAAAAATTTAACATTTTTTCATAAATCATAACACAATTAAAGAAACTTACGAGGAGCAAGAAGAACCAGAAAAAAGCAAAGGAGGACTAAGAACTTCATATTCATCTTGGTTTTGTGTTTCTATTGATTTCTACTTCTCTCTATGATTCTGTGATTTTGTGAAGAGATGGGTGCTCCTTATATACACCAACAAAACCAGTCCATCACAAATAAAATTACTATAAAGTTATAATAATTATAAATTAATATTGAAAAAACCTGATTTTCACTATGTAATTCTAATATTTCCCACATTTTTATTTGCATCATAATTACCCTCATGCTTTTATGATACTCTCAACAACTATTTCGAAAAAGTAAACAAAATTTAATTTATGATATTCCCAATAACTATTTCGAAAACGTAAAACAAATAAATTTCATGAGTGGAATTTATTGTTTTTGTAATATTACCTTGGAAAATGAAAACTCTATTCAGTAGGGCACACAAAATTTCTTCTACAATTTTAAGAAATTTTTGAAAATTGATTATGTTTCTATGTGTACTTAGTCTGCATAACTATATTTTTGTTGATTATTCAAACAATGTATAGTTTCAAAACACAATTTCAGATAACTTTATTTTATGTTTTCAATTTAATATATTTTTTTTCAAAATTTAAACTTAGTTTTTCTTTAGCTTAAGAGTCTACACAAACCTGCTATGAGTATAATTTTAAAATGTTAACAAAATTGACATGACACATTCTGAATAATGATGAAACTTAAGGTATTAAGTTTAATAAAAATGAAAGTGGTGCATGCCATAATTGCGTGTCATTACCATATTACTGCATTTGGGCAGATCTCTTCCGCCACGTCTTCTGTAGGACATATCACTCTCTTTTTTTGTTTTCTATTTACTCCGATAAATTATGTATTTATGTCGGCAAGCTTTTCAATCCTTTTTAAAATTGTGTTACCATGTTATAAAAAAAAGTGATTTCAAGGAAAAAAGTTAAAAGAGAATGGATCCTACATAAATCTGGTTTTATAATGTCTTAAAAATAATTCAATGGCCGTAACAGAATTGTCTTAATTTGAAAACCAGTATATGATATTATTTGTCCCTTATTTACGAAATAGTTAAAAATAAATAAATGGGTGAAGCAGTGGCGTAGCCAGGATTTGATCCTTATGGGTTCCTGCTTATTGTCCAAAAATGAAATAGCAGAAATATAATTTTTTAGGTTTTTATGTACTATGTATGATTTTTTTTGGTTGTTTGGTTAACTAGTGTTTTTTGTATTCATTAATCCATTATGTATTGGTTATTTTCTTTAGTATTTTACCAATTTATAATCATGAGTACACCAAAGTTATCGGGCTTGACGATGCTGCCTTATATTTAGGTCTTTTCATCTTAGTCTTTTTTTACTTATCTTCATGTATTGTGTGTATCTTAACACCTCTTTCATTGTGTTGAGATCTGTAGGAGTCGAGAGACGACAAATCTATGATATAGTCAATGTTAAAATTAGGTTCTTGTTAAAGGCCAAAAAAGAAAGGTTTCAAAGCCATCCCTGGAATTTTCAAAGGCAGATATACAATCATATAAGTTAACTTTATTTATATTTATTAACTTACTTAGGTTCGTGTTTTATTATGTTTTTCTTTCTTCGCCTTAAATTTTAACATTTTGTGGATTTGAAATTTGAAATTTAAAGACTATGATTTAAAATATCTTCACTAGTATATTGGACTTTGAAATTTAAAGATCACACAGAAGAAATGGTACGGTTTTATAAATGTTTAATGAAATAGTTATGATTCGAATCCGTAGTCAATTATATATTTGTAAAAATCCATAATTCGACACATCGATTATCATTAATTTTTCTCTTGTGTTTTAAAAATTGAATAAAAAATTTGTTTGTAATTTTGATGCACTAGTATATAGGATTTTAAAATGTAAAAATCGCACGCAAAAACTCCTACAATTTTATAAATATTTTATGAAATAGTTATGATTCGACACAGATGTCAATATAAATATTGAATAAAAAATTGTAAATATAATTTACCTCGGTTGAGTTAGTATACAGAATAAGGCATTGAACAGTAAATCGCCCCTCGACTATCGCGTTTGGTGGCAGACAGTCCCTTGACTTTCAAATGTCCGTTGATAGTCCCTGGACTACCGCGTTTGGATAAAGTTAGTCCACCAGATCCTCTAATCCATGAGAGGCTGCCACCTGTCACCATAGTCCCCAGATTTTTGTATCACCACTAGTCCCTTGAGTTTAGGTCAAACCCAAAATGTAGAAAATTACAGAAAACTAAACTCAAGGGACTAGTGGTGATACAAAAATCTGGGGACTATGGTGACACGTGGCAGCCTCTCATGGATCAGAGGATTTGGTGGACTAACTTTATCCAAACGCGATAGTCCAGGAACTGTCAACGGACATTTGAAAGTCAAGGGACTATTTGCCACCAAACGTGATAGTCGAGGGACGATGTACTGTTCAAAGCCTACAGAATAAGAAAGGTTGAGTTAGTATACAGAATAAGGTGTTAATATAAGAGAGAGTGCTGAGGTTTGAACCCACGACCCTGTGGGTTCCTACCTCAGCTTTTACCACTTGGATGGGATAAATTCTAGTATTTTAGTAGATTATTTAAAGTATATAGATAAATCCGTGGGTTCCTAGGAACCCACGGACCCCACCGTGGCTCCGCCTGTGGGGTGAAGTATAATTTTGATATTTTTTAATTGTTACTTCTTGTTTGCAATAAAACCATAAAAAAATTATTCGTGATATGAAAAATATATAGTATGTCACGGCTTGATATCATTTTTTTTTTGGAAAATGCTAACCGGTGCCCTCGGGCACCGGTTAAGGAAAGCGTTTATTGCCTCTTTCGGAATATTTTTAAATTAAATTAAATTAAATAAAAACGATTTACACATTAGCCGAGGAATATTTCCGAAAGAAGTAATTAAACTTCTCATTAACCAGTGCCCAAGGGCACCGGTTAGCAAGACCTTTTTTATATTATTGGTTAATGATAGGATGTTACGATAAACATTTTATCTCTTCGTCTATCACCTCCACATGCTACCCGATCTATTCTTATAATTCTAGCACGTACAAAGCAAACATCAATATCTTTAGACCCATATGTGACACATGACCTTTAAGATCTTGGGTCAAAACACCATCAAACTGGGAATTGTTCGAAACTTATTTCGCTCGCACGATTCGACGATCCCCACATGTTGCTTCGTTAATAAGTTGTGAATTTTTTCCCAAAAAGCTTAAAATTGCATTGATTATTCCCAAGGTATTTTTTGAGGGACGAGTGAGCACCCTCCGCCCTCATAATACAAGTACAAAATTATAACCTTATTTTAAAAGAGATATAATAGCTAAACCAAAAATTGGATAAAATGACAAACCTATTTGTAGTTGTTTGGCCATAATGTTGTATCTTGTTCGTTCGATATTGAAGAAACTTGTCACCATATTTCATTATCCACGCGTCCATAATGTACGCAAAACACTTAGGTTGAGAGGCGAACACCTCCTTCAATGTAGCTAGATTTTTTTTCGTAGCTCTCAACCGTGTTAGCTCCGGCAACGTAGCTATAGAACTCAACAAATTGTTTCGCAACCACATCATCGTGCCATATCTTTTGGACCGTCCCAAGAATGTTCTTACTAATATGCCACGTGCATAGCAAGTGGTGTCTGCCCGGAAAAATGTCGTCGATTGCTCGCATGAGAGCTAACTCTCGATCGGTAACAATAACGCTCGGAAATGCGCACACGCTATCATCATCAAACCATGAAAAGTTTCCAAAGCCCATACATAATTCATTATCTTCTCTCCGCTCATAAACACACACGCAATGGTAAATGTAATGGAAGTCGACGTTAAACCAACAATCTCTAATTAAGGCATCTTATACCTAGTCGTCTTGTACGTACAATCCACGAATAGTACATTAGGGAATTTACGTAATAAACCTATGCTCGTAGGATGTGAGAAAAAAAAATCAGTGATCACCTTTGAATCGTCTTTCAAACACTCCCACGTGGAGTATCCATTCTCTTCAATTTCGTCAACAAATATTGCATTTGTGTTTGTCCCCCGTGCTCAACATCCCGATATGTTTTGCGGTAATTTTAGATTGCACGCATGTTCAAAATATTCTCGGGATATTGGTACTTCAAACCGCTATATATCTCCATATGATGCGAACCGAGGTGAGACAAACTACGAACTAGTTCCTCTTCATCCTGTGTTAGCCTACAAGCGCGGGAATGACCATCTAAGCGAACGTAGGGTTCGTAATTATGCGTACCGTTTATCACCTCCAAACGTCATTTCATGGCTAGTACGTCGATCGAATGACCTTTTAACGCAAATAGATAATTACATTTCTTCGTTGAAGTCTTTCGCTTTCTTAAAGTTTTTGGCTTCGCATTTGATACGAATACACCGTACCACTCGCAAACGTAATCTAACCTAGGAGTTCTTCCCCATTTCCCACTATCATAGAGATTTGTAATCGTGACGAACTTAATCTTCTTCGATTCAATGCCCATAAAAGCATCCAATTTGTCTTTCATAATAACCTATCCGTTTTGAATATTCTAGTGTAGTCGACATCCATAAATGGAGGCTGGACAGGTTCCTCCTACAAAATATAATATTACAATCTGTAAGTTTCTCTAACAGGACCGTCGCACATGCATGGTCTTCTATGCTGTCACATGCGCATGGTATTCTATGCTGTCGTGCGCGACAAAATTTGAACATAGTCGCATGAAGATATGAGACGTATAGGGCCTGAGTGTCGCACAATCTTGCGACGAAGACGATGTTCATCACCTGATGTTCGTACAACCAGACCAAAAACATAAAACAAAGTTTAGCTTCTTACCTCCATGCGGTAAGCTTCCTCCTCGTCTATCAAGTCTTCCAAAGAGACGCCCATTTCATCATTGTCCATGGATACTCCGATTTTTGGTTTGTTGTGGTGGATTTTATGGGTTTGGGTAAAAAATTGTAACTTTTAAGGTTTAACGGGTTTAGGGTAGTAAATATTGATGAAAAGTTTGTGGATTTAGGGTAACAATGGATGGATTTCAGATTTTGGGTTGATTTTGAGGATAAATGGCATGAGTGTAATTACTTAGAGGGAGAAGTATAATTTGGGAATTTCAAGTTTGAGTTTGAAAAAATAAGAGGGTAGGGTGAGAGATCTATCAAAATGTGTCTTATTTCTAACATGACCCTTTAATATATCTAAGCTTGCCAAATATAATGTAGATAAATTAATTTTTAAATAAAATTAATTTTCAATTCAACAATCTTTAACGACCTTCACAGCCTTCAATAGTCTTTGATTGCATCCAATTTTGAATAACTAAGTCGAATGATTTCAATGGATTTCACGATCTTCAACAGTGTTTAGCTGTATCAAGTTATGGATGACTAACTCAAATACCTTTCACGGCTAACACGATTTTTAACGATCTTCAATTGCATTTAATTACAAATGACTAACTCAAATTACTTCAACGACTTTCATGGTATTCAGCTACTATCAATAGCGTTTAATGATCTTCAACTGTATTCACCGAATTTCAACGATCTTCACGATTTTCAATGATTTTATCGACAACAATCTTCTTCAAACAATAATTTTCAAACGACCTTCTTCAAGTTCCTCATCATAAGCAAACACTCTAAGATTTTATCTTCTCTTCTTCTTCTCTTTTCATTTTTTCTTTTTCTCCTTCTTCTTCTTCTTCTTCTCTTTCTCTTTCTTTTTATTTTTTGTTTGATTTCTTCATCTTATATTCTTATCTTGTTTTTAATTTTTTAATTTTTTTTTCACAAATCCAATAAACCATTCACAAATTTTATTTGTGAATAAACTTTTTTTTTCTTTTTTTCAAAAAATTATTATTTTTGGTGTAAAAAAACTGTAATTAAAATAAATTGTTCATACAAATACCTGGGGCATACCCCGAGGAGGTACAGAACTACTAATGCAAAAAAGTAGGGATACTAATCAAACGGCCATATAAGAAGGGGAAATGGCATATAATAAAAGTCAAAATACAACACGATAATATGAAGTCAAGACTCGGGATCTACGAGTAGACTCCAAGTGCAGCTAAACAGAGATAACCATGCTCCAGTCCAGACTGAGAGAACCTGCAATAAATAAAGGTAGAGTATGAGTGAGTTTCATAGAAACTTACGCGGGCCAGCCAATCTTGGTTCGATGGAATCTATATCGAATATCTGAAACGATGAGGTGGGTAATCGAAGATGCCAGAGAAGGATCAGAACCGTATATTCTCGAGTTCCGCTCTTTCCAGACGTGGTAGATAACCGCGCCAAGGCAAGTTCGCCAAATTATATGGTCTTAAGAATTAGACCAATTTGACGCCTCGTGGACCCAAGATTGCCAGCTAAAAGGATTTAAGGAAAATCCTAGTTTATTACTCACAGAGATCCAGATACTCTGAGTGTAACTACAACCATATAGGAGATGAGATATAGATTCAGGATTAGAGTTGCATAAGACACATTCAGCTGGGGTGTTGAGACCCCAACTGAGAAGCTTGTCTCTGGTGAAAAGCTTGCCCAATATAGCGAGCCAAGAGATAAAGGAATGACGAGGAATATTGTATTTATTCCATACTAACCCTTCCCACCCCACTTATGGGGCAGGCGTGCGAATAGCATTGTACGTGTCTTTGATAGTGAAGAAGCTGCTTCCCTCCTTCGCTACCCAGAAATGAGCATCGATCGAGGAGATGCTGGATTGAGGTAGAGTGAGAATAAGGTTGTGAATTTATTAATATGAGCGCGACTTCTAGCTCTAGTCGCTCTTATTGGAACCGTAGTGATCTGCAAGAGAAGAAGTAAGGAGCCATAGGTCATGCCAGAATGAGGTATATGATCCATTTCCGATAGCCACCCTGTACAAGTTACGAGCCAAAAGGCGAAAACGAATAATTTTCCTCCTAATCCATGAGGGAGAAGAGCAAATTAAAATATCCCACAAACAGTTATTTTTAATTTTCTCAGATTTAATCCAATCATACCAGATTGATTGGTTTTTGTTACTAACAATAGACCAAAAATGCTTAAGGACAACCGCCTGATTCCAGGTTTTTAAGTTTTGGATCCCAAGGCCGCCCTCTTTATATGGAGTGGTGACCGAGGACCAGGCTACTTTGGCCCCATGAATTTTCATAGCAGACCCCGACCAAAGGAACCTACAGAGATATTGGTTTAATACATTTATAATCCTAGAGAGAATGATGAAAATGGAGGACCAATATACTTGACCAACAAATAAGACCGATTTGATTAGCTGGAGTCTTCCCGCATACGAGAGATGTTTGGAGGTCCACAATTCAATTCCAGAGGTGATCTTACGCAAAAAAAGGACGATAGACCGAATGGGTTAAACGACCCGTAAGAAAGGGAACCCCCAAATATTTGACTGGGAGAGAGCCTTCCGGGAAGCTCAAAATTGACATAAGCTCCGATCTCAGGGAGTGGTCAACTCCTGAGAAAAAAATGTGACTTTTAGATGGATTGAACTTAATACGTGACAGCGAATAGAAATCATCCAGGGCCTCTTTAATGAGGCTAATAAATTTAGTATCTCCATGGAAAAAGACCATCAGATCGTCCGCAAAGCAGAGATTGATAATTTTTTTATTGTGGTATTTCCAATGAAAATGGAAATTCCTTTCACGACTCTTCTCCTTTAGGATACTGGAAAGCATTTGCATGACAAGGACAAAGAGAAGAGGGAAGAGATGGTCTCCTTGTCTGAGACCTTTTTACCCTTAAAGTTTCCATGGGGATCCCCATTTATATTAATAGAGTAAGAGGGACTTGAAATGCACTTGACTATCCAAGTAATCATCTTCTCAAGAAACTGCATTGCTACAAGAATGTCAAGGATTAGGTGCCACCGGACATTATCAAAGGCTTTCATGATGTCAATTTTAAGGGAAACTTTTTTCCTTTATTATTATTATTATGATACCCCCACAAAAGTTCATGGGACAACAAAATGTTATCCGATATGTTTCTTCCCGAAACAAAAGCCGATTGGGAAGTATCAATAAGGTATGAAAATGAGTCCTAAATTCTATTAGCCATAATTTTAGAGATCATTTTGTAGACAACGTTGCAGAGTGCAATCGGTCTAAAATCAGCAGGAATAGACTGGGAGTCTATTTTGGGAATTAGAGTGATAGAGGTTAAATTCCAAGACAGATCCATGGAACCCGATTTAAAAAACTCAAGGACACCATTACAGATGTCGGGGCCAACTATGTTCCAAGTTGCCTTAAAGAAGCCTAAGTTAAATCCATATGGACCAGAAGATTTGTTACTCTCGATACTGAATAAAGCGGATTTAATCTCAGCACAAGAGATCTCACGAATCATTAGATCCTTATTAATAATAGTAACTTTAGAAGAAAGAAGATAGGTTACTTTTTCCAGACCCGGGTAAGAAGCCGAATGCTTTGTACCAAGAGAGTTCTCGAAGAACTTAACTATAACTTTAGAGACACTATGAGGGGTAAAGACTATTATTCCAGAGTCATTAGAAATAGAGATGATCTTATTACGGAAAAGCCTGGCTTTAATGCTATTATGGAAGAATTTAGTATTCTTGTCACCCAGCTTAATCCAATTTTCTCTAGATTTTTGATTTAGAAATGATTCTTCAGCTCGACTCAAAACAATGAAGGAAGAGGATGCCTCTAATTCGTTTTGTACTAAACAAGGATTGAGAGGGTTAGAGGCAAGATTGGATTGGGCCTCGAACAAAACTTGCTGAGCATTTGAAACTTTGGAACTAATGTCACTAAACTCCTTTCGGTTAAGTGATGTCAGAGCAGACTGGAGGCGAGAGAGTTTGTCGGAGACCAACCTCATCCCATTGGAAGAAGTGGGGAAGTTCCAAGTGTTAGATACAATATCCTTGAAGAGAGGGTGGTATTGCCACATGTTGAAGAAACGAAAAGGCTTTTTCCGCCTTGAGTGGGGAAGCCCAAGGTTTATGGTAACAGTGGTATGTCAGATTAGCGAAGATATCCAAAGTGGTCATGAGACATAGGGAAATGATCGTCCCAATCCAGGTTTACAAGGACACGATCAATTTTGGAGAGGATCTGATGAGAGAGTTGTTTATTTATCCAAATAAATGGAAAACCAGTAGATCGGATGTCACTGAGTTCACTTTGATAGCAGCAATTATTAAATTCATCAATTGCTAAGGAATTGAATTCATCAATTATTATACTTCAAATAAAACTTATTTTATTATAATTTTTATAATATATTAATTAATCATCTTATATTAGACAATCAATTATAATATATGATTATTTTTCTTAATAAACAGAAAAAAATAAAAAAAAAATCCAATCTCAAGACGAATTATAAAAATACAATAAAATTGAGACATTAAAAAGTATATAATTAATAATATTTTTTCTTTCGAACAACTATTAAAAAATAATAGAACTCAAACATGAGAATTTAAATTATTATTTTCTCATCAAAACTCAAACATTAAATAATGTTTTGTAATTAAATAATCAAATTATTTTTAAAAATATATATAATATTTCTAAACAATAGAGTTTCATCATGTTCTAACTAGTGTACTAGAGTGTTAACAAAATCCTTAATCTAGTATTTCAATACTTCAATAACATCATCTCAATTAATTTTCGATCATAGATCATTTCATATGATTCCATGCTATAGGTTTTGTGTTTGCCGCTTTGAATTGAGATTTTAGCTTTTTCTTCTAAATTTTAAAATATCTATTTTTCTAAGTTTTATTTACTAGTTTTTCTAGTTCCACCATGAGGTATTCAAATATTTTCATTCAGGACAAATGTTGGTCCATGGCTTTTATTTTTCAAAAATCACTAAATTCAACATAAAAGGTCGAAATTTGCGCATTGAAAGATCAAAATTAATTGAAAAAAATGCATCTAAGTTTGACAGTGGCCGAAATTAGATTCCTTATGGTTTTGTTAAAATACAATTAATTATGTGTTCTTTGTTTTGGAGTTACACTTTATTTCAGTTTGGACGGTCAAAACTCCTCACCTGATGGACCAAAATTAAAATAATTTTCCAAAAAATTAGATTTCACATATGGATCAAAATGGTAAAAAACAGATTAACATCGAAATGAAAGATCACAATCTGATTCTTTTATTATTGTTTTTCAAGTTTTTAACAAATTAAAATTCATAAATAATAAAATATATTTATGTACCAATGTAGAATAAAGCCTTAAGCAATAATATTTTTGAAAATTTAAATTTAAATTATAATTATCCAGCTTGATAATTGATAGACAAAAATAAAATTAAAAATACATGCATAATTGTTTTTTTTATAGAAATAATTATTTTAAACACAACAAAATTAGTTATTTCATGAGATTTTTTTTTAATTTTTTATAAATTATTAAATTCGTTTATAAGACTTTGAATTGGTTATATAAATATAATAATAATACTATTATTATTATTATTATTATTATTATTATTATTATTTATTAACAATTTTAAAAATATAAATACATTTATTATGGCCAATTTGTGTTTGAATTTGACGCGTCCAAAAAATATGATTCACTTAGGAAGTTAGAAGCAATTAGAAGTGTGCAGAGATAACAAAAAGATAAATATCCAAATAACATAGTGAAAGGGTGATATTGAGTTTTTTTGGTAAAGGTATTATTTGTAATATATAATTACATGGATCTCTAATCTTTAAATAAGAGAATGAGATTCATATCAACTATTTGATTTCTCCACAATAGTCTTCATTTGACATATTATCTCCTTGAAACTTCAAGAAAATATTTTGTTCTTAATTTTAGCTCATAAGTGGTCAATAGTGTCATGTATTAATTAAGATTTATAGTTTGCATAGTTAGCCATTATCATTAATCATATGGCCCTCCTGCAAGAATTGCATGAGATGTATAAATCTATGTCTAAAACTCATGCAAAACCGAACTAATGTTGTTGAAATTAAGTTGTGTGAACTATTTTATCGGCTGAGTTACATATTGTCTGTTTTGAGTCAACATAGCTTGGTTTGGAGTTTGATCGTATCGTCGAGCAATCAAATTTTTCGTTGTTAGAGATGTAACCGATCTTCTAAGATTTTGAATTTACTGTCCTATATGAATGATCACGTAGTTTTATCTTGAATATATATCTAAGTTTTTTTTCCTTTGCTGGGATATTTACTTCAACCCAACTTTCAAGACTCCGGGAAGCTCAATTTGATACTACCTTTACTCTTACCTCTTTAAAAAGCAGTCATCGTCCAAAACGTTTCTTATAAAAAAATCTATTTTATCAAAGAAAAAGAAGTAAATTAGTAAAAGAAGTATGGTCCTAGTGTAAAACATGTGTTCTTTCATAGTAAAAAATGTTGCTAGTAATTTTACGTAAATGGGTAAATCTCATAGTATTTTAAAGTAAAAACAGAAGAAGTACTATTAGTTAATAAATAAAATTAAAAGAAGAGCGTACCAATAATTTGGCTCTTGGCCCAACGTAATGGTGAAACTTAAAGTTACATTGAGATCTATAAAGTGGAGTAATTTAAATGTAAAAATCGGACTAATCGCACACATGATGATTGCTCATTGGGAAACCAAAAGGTTTCTAGGTTAAAAATTAGCTAAAGAAGATGTGAAGACACTTATCTCATGTGTAACACAACCTTTTGAGTTTCTTTATTCTTACCATTGTGCAATTCTTCGGTATGTTAGATCATCTTTAGCTGGATGATTGTGATGAGACCAGGAATTTTCATTGTTTGCTAATTATTCATGATTTTAACTCTACCCTCGATCCCTCTTAGCAAAAAAATGTATTTGTCTTCTTTTCTCCCACTAACTATAAAATATCCTATAATCACATTTTACGCTCAGATTATGAGGGTTATAAATGTGGAGACCCGACACACAGATTTTCTACATCGGTGATACCATAAAAAAGCATAAATCATGAGGTGCAACCAGAAATTATCGACACACGACCTTTTCATATTGCTTCACTATCTATCGATCTTGTTGGTGGAAACCCCTGAATCCTGATCATGGAGGGATATAATTTTGTATCGGTTCATATTCGACCTTAAAAAAATATATATGGATTTTTCCAACGTTATAATGAATAAAGTGGTGGGTGAAATATATAATTATGATGAGCATGATCAACTTCGTCGTATGCGAGAGCAATGACAGTTGCTGGAGTGTGTGGTGATTAGCCTCCTATAAAAAGTGACTCATACAGATACTATGAATACGAACAATCTTAAGGAAAACTCTATTTGAGACACAAATTTGGTTACCCTTACAGGTTGTGCTAGTGTATTTATTTTAGTTATCTAAAATATAACAGACTAGTTATTGTCAAACAATTAAAGGTTGTTGATAGTTTCAACTATGGTTGCAAAGTGGGTCAACTTTTTTTTATTTTATGTTTGCATTCATTTTAATATCCCAAATAATCTTGTCGAAATTAACTCTGTACTATTACATGTCATTCTATAATTTATATAATTTTTTAACTGGTCTATCTAAGAAAAAAAATATTTTTGTGATGGGGATGGGAAAACATAAATCCCTATTCGTCTATTCTTCCCTCAAGAGAGTGTATATTTAAAATTAAGTGTTTTAGCCCTAAAATTTGCCATATGCTCATCTGATTGAATGTAAAGTTTGTTTCGAAGATCTTAATGCATTAACAATCCAATTAGTAAGAAGTTAGATAAATAAAATAATTAGGAATTGAACCAATATATAAAAATAAATTATGGAGGTAGTTGTATATACCAGATCTAACTTTGGTTTTGTGAAGGATTTAAGCCGAGTATTGACAATTAAGGGTAAACATAAAGTTTATGGACGAACTTGGAAGAAAATAATTAGTCAAGTAATGTTCTTTGACCATAGAGTGGAACTTAAGGGTATGGGTGAAATTTACTTTAAGTTAAGATCTATAATTACAATCATAGTGTATTTTTTCCTTCGATCATTTAACCTAAATAAATCTGACCATTTCATTGTTTAGAAGATCTACGCAAAGATCTCTTCATTTTTCATATTTTCCATTTCTTTCTTCAACATCTAAAGACCTAGAATACGTGAAAAATTTATTAGCATATGTTTCTTCTTGTTAGAAAATTCAAGGTTGGAAGATCATGAGTTTTAGCAACAAGACAACAAATAGAAAACTGTTGTATAAAACAATCGCCAATATGTCTACATTATCATGTAAGTGTTTATTTCCATTTTTTTAGGTATTAATATTCTAAATAGGATTTGTAATATAATTATATAATTTTGAATGATTCAAACTTCTAAAAATCGGTATCAAAGTCATCCCATGTGAATCGATTTGTAATTTTATTCTTATAATTAATTAAAAAAAATGTGGATTTAATTTTCAGCATATAATTCATACCATTGGGAAATTGATTGTTGTTTAGCTATTCATAGTGTGAATTTATGGTTTCAATTACATATTTTGATCGATTTGATTAGATAAAACATGTTAGCGTTTGTGTTTTATCGTATAAAGTTAATTGTATGACCAAATTATGATTTTTTACTCAATTTTTGGTTTTTTTTGCTCCAGAAAAAAGTTGAAATCGCAGTCAACATACCAAACTCCGATCAAAGATTTGTGAAATTATAGTTTTTCTCTAGTTGCGTAAATTAGGTGTACCTTCAAGGTCTTCCTTCAAACCTAAGACTACATGATATATTTGGACTTGTTGTTTTATGTGTATGGTTATTTTTTTATCTTTAAATGCTAGATGGATTTCAATTAAGGTTGTCTTGACTTAGGTAGGTGAGTCATGAAACCAACATAAGCCTAAATTGATCCATATTGGTGAATTGATGAACTTTGGGTCTTGACAGTTCATGGTTAATACAGTTGCAAGCACTAATTGGCCGACACGAAGGTAAATACTTGGTATATTTAATCATAAGTAAAAATATGCCGATTGTGAATTGATCATTAAGGGTTTGATTGAAAATAAAGAAACCAACACAAACAAGGGTTTATCTGAATTAAGTCGACGCAAGTTGGATCAATAGTAACTTTTCTCAAACTCACGCAAGTGCATGTTATTATCTTTATCAAAATATAACTTATTGGCGATGTACGTATGTTTTATATGTAATGTCTCATATGTAAATACCATTTGAAAGTTTGTATGTCAATGAATGTGATGTTTATATTTATTTGTTATATGTAATATTGTAGTTAATACACTACACCCATTAGGAAATATACTTCCCATTTTTTTATGAATTAGTTTTTTTAACGAATACAGGACATGTAATAGTATTTGAAATGTCATGATCTTGATCTAACATTAAGGACTAAAAAACCCACGCCCTTACTAATGATAGTTCTCATAAGGAGAAGAAATAATTTAAAGTATGGGAAAGTTCAAATAAGTTGTGTTTGGAAATCATGGAATAATGAATAACTTTGGAATTCAATGGGGTTATCCCGAATCTGGTCATCTATGCAGTTCAGTCACTGAAAACAATTGAGAAAACCTTACTAAACTTAATTGGATGGAGACTATGATGTTCCTAATCCAACTCCCCATCATGCTGTTTTAGTACAAAACAACAATAAGACAATATATCTTTGAGATTCCAATGATCGCCTCAAAGTTAAAAATATTTAAGATTGACATTATTTAGAAAGTTGTACTACAATTTTTGTTTCAGTTTTTCCTCAGCATGAGAAATGAACAGTTAGCAAACTGATTTCTCATACTACTTAAAATAAGGATAAGCTCGGAAAAAAAATCCTAAGGTGCATATGTTGAGTTATCGATAAGGGACAACAAATAATGAAGTATGTGGTTAAGAATCTGATAAGACGCAGTTCATGAGAAGAAAAACCTAAATATCACATGTTGCAGATTTATGTTCTTTTTAGAGAAGGACGAAACATCTAAAGAATGAAGTGTAAAAAATACCAAGTTTACATAAATGTTAATAGTAAACTTACAACTTTGGTATGTTTAAAACTCAATCTGATTTCATTTGCAAAAAAATACATGGTAGATTGATACGGTTGTGACCATTTATATTTAATTTCTAACACCCGAAATTTCACAAATGATAAAAAAAAATTGATCAAATAAATTATAATTTATACTTTGCTGATATCATTTATAATTTATAATTAGTATTTTTAGCAGGAATTTTTTATATTTGAAAAATATAATAAAAAATTAATATATTTTTTCAATCAAACACATTTAGAGAGAACTAAAAACTTCATATCTATCATGATTATATTTATTTTTCAATATCCACTCTCTTTATAGTTTTTTCAAAAGATAGATCATCATTGTATACACCAACAAACAAATGAAAGTCACCTTAATCAAAGTTATTATAAAAGATTTAAAAACAAAATTTTAGATATTTAGTGGATAATATTAATATTAAAACTGAAGTTTATATTTCATGCTATAAACTTTAATAAAAAAAATAAAATAATACATATAATTATTTGATAGTTTCTTCACCGACTTATTTTTCTCACATTTCACGATTTGTTATTTATCTCGGATGAAATATATTGGTATTTTTTTTAGTTAATATTTTTTCATCCCAAATTACATATCTTAAAGATTCATGTATGAAAATGAAAAAGTTAGATGACTTTGAAGCTTAATAAGTAAAAAATATATAGATTAAATTATACTTAGTGATTTTAAATATTATTTAAATTAAAATAATAAATATATTTTGAGAAAACATATAAATAGAAACACAAAAAATGATACGTAACCATGTAATAAGAAACTAGTGATTTAAAAAAATTGTTACTCACCATATAAACTGATTCATATGAAAGTTTTCATCAATTTAACTTTTTTAGAGGGATGATTTTTTTTCCTTTCTCAAATTCGTAATAGTGATAAGAGTTTTCTAGTTTGGCCTCTCATACAAAAGCAAGCTTATTTCCTTTGCTCCAATCGGTTAACACTTTTATTGTTTGATATAATTTTTTTTTATACAGTCAATTCTTCTTCTTCTTTTCTAGAGTTTTTGTTGTTTCAAAAAATAGTTGTCCATTTTATTTTTAAATCTCATTCACTCGTCGATGAACCTCATGTTGGTTATCGGAGGCGCTCAATCAGGCCATGTCCAATATACCGACTCTCTAGTTGGCTGTTTTATTGGTTGGCTGTTTTATTGGTGGTTACAACCATCTATTGTCTTGCACTACTGAAAATAGCTTTTTACAACAAACCAGTAAATGCATTGCCACACCATTTATCAGTAGCGACCAATTAATAATAAATTATCGACAAGATTATTTTTGATCCATTAAATCAAATTCGGATAAAAAATTACCATAAAATTGCAATGATATCACATTCAGTTGTAATATATATATATATATATATATATTACCACATAATAGCAACTAATTGGACCACTTAAATATTAGATTTTTTTTTTAAATTTCAATCTTAAATAAGAGTAACCAATTTACTACTAATTAAACTTTGCAAATATTAGCCCACCAAATTAAACCAAATCTCACAAACTTTACTCCCAAAATTGTTTTCCCTCTTTATTTTGTTTAACTTTTTTCACTTTCTCATTTTCCATCTTTATTAACCTTTTTTTACCTCTCTAAAAAATATGAAATTAAAACCAAAGCTCACACCATTTCTTCAAAATCCTCATAATTAAACTCATATATTTTTTATATTCTCACATTTCTTCATTCTCACCAAATTAAACAAAATCTCATAGAAATCCGTCT